>SMDT01000995.1:0-596941 GCA_005392925.1 Aquilaria sinensis
AAATGACTGAAGAAGAATGACTTACATTTTTCCCAATGTCCAGATAACGATCCAATCCATTATTCATAGTCAGTGTTTTCATGTTGGAAAAAAAAAATTGAATTAGTCTTGTGTAGTACCAACATGAATAGGAAAATGAATAAGAAACACAAACGTTTAAAGAATAGGAATACCTTAGGCTTTCTTCTGATTGAGATAAGCTCTTTAGTTTTTATTGGTTTTCTTCCATTAGTTTTACCAGTCAGACGTCAATGAGGTAGAGGTTCTAAAAATATATTGGCTTTGAACATTAGAGTAGAAGAAAAATATGGCAACAGGAGGAAGACATCAGCCTGTAGTAAAATGGGTTCGGAGAGTATATACAAAGTTAGTAAATGAAACTTTTTATGGGATATCTACACAAAACAGTAAAATGTTTTAAAACTTATTTGGCTAGATAGACAGGGGGAAGATGAATCGAAGTCATTTAGACTAAATACAATTGCAAAAAAAAGGATCTGGGAGGCTTCAGTCAGATCTACAAATTCCTGGTCATTCAGACTGAATAGAAGAGGAATTAAAATCATTCAGATCAGAATCTTTAAAGTGAAGTGAAATGTTTGGAGAAAACATATATATTTATGTCTGCCATTAACGGTGCGCCCCGGCGCAAATCACTAGAAGAAATATGTGGTAAGGCAAATGAGGTGGCAAGGCAAAACAAAAGACGGTTTAGAAAATAAATAAAGAAGGGAATTGAAGGTATAAACTCACCCATTTTGAGAAAAATTATTATTACTGTTGCCGCATCTGAGGGTTGTGCAGCCACAGACACAAGGATAGTTGGCAGCTCATGGCGAATGGTAGCGTGTTTACTCGGACAACAAAAAATGAGGGACATTCGAGACTTATGCAAAGAGCAAGAAAATGAGTAACAGTGGAGGTGAACTAGGGCTGGGACAAGGCATAGTATTTATCGATCATCTGAAAAATAAAATTAGACCTTAGTCCTTGATCTATTGTCACCCTACCAGTTTATCCCAGTCTTAGATTTTGTAAATTTTTTTTAGCCCATTAAAGTTTCATCAATTTTTTTCTCTTTCTAATCCGTTTCACTTTAACAAACTTTGGTTGATTACCCCAATTGTCTTTGCTGCAGTGAGCGTTAACGTTTTCTGGACCATCAAAATAAGCCTTCATTTATTTACTGGCCCACTCATTTAATTACTTTTATGTATTTAGCTTGGACATAAAAAATTGTTGGCCTTTTTCATACTTTTTCTCCAGTTTCCAGCCCATTCAACTTGTGTAAGAATTTGTGTTTTAATATTTTCTATCTAGGCGAGAGTTATATATTTTTCAAATTATTTTATTTTTTCTTTCCCCCCATTCAACTTCGTAATTTAAGCTATATTTTGTATCTTACTTTTGGTCACATTTCAGCCAAATTTATTCTTCATTCAAGTAAATACATTTTATTTGGCCTATTTGTTAGAGTTTATGGTTTCAGGTTAATGCTCAGATAGTTAAAGGTTAGGGTTTTCAATTCCCCATGTAAATAGATTTCTAATTAATGAATTACACTGATGATCTGTCCTCCTATACAATATGTAATATTAGATTTTTTTTATCATTATCATACATATTACATTTTTTTTCTTCTCATTTAACGTTTACTTTGTTTTATACACTTCAACTAGCAAATATGTTTTAATATGAACTATTGACCCGTGCGTTTGACGGGTTATAAAACTAGTTTAGATGAAATGTATTACTTTTTTGGATGTCCCAGAAAGGTTGAAACATTTCTTCTTTTGAAAAATTTTAAACAATCAATTTATCCTTTTACCCCCATTTAAACTCTCACTATACAAAACCTAATAAAGAATCTTTTTTTAATCTTCGCTAAATCTCTCATCACACAAAACCAAAAAAAAGAATTTTTTTTAATCATTATTTAAACTCTCATAACACAAAATCTAAATAATAATAATAATAATTTTAGTTCCATAAGCAAAATTGGGAAAAATAATAAAAATTATATACATCTTAATCTTCGTGCCCAAAGAAATGTTTCATCTATTATGGGATGGAGGAAGTACAATATAATTGTAATTTTTAGGTTAAATAAATAGATGTCTAGACCAAGATAAAGGAAATATTCAAAATATTCTGAAATGTGAGAAATGCCTAAGTACATTTTAAAATTCAAAAAAATTATACATCAAAGGAGTAGATATGATGTACGATAATGTACTCTAAACAATAAAAAATAAAGCTAGATGGAATATAATAATCAATTTAAAATATATAAATAAAAAATGGATAACTTATAGATATTTGGTCTAAATAACACAATCCTTATTCCTTGCTCACCGCTTCCGTGCTCTCGGTCCTGATTGTCACTTTTACTCTCGTTCTCACCCCAAGACTTCCAAGTGGTGGATACAACAAACAATAATAAGAAAAAAGATTAGTAACATGAAAGCAAACACATTTACTAATAATATCAGTAACCAAATGAGGAAAAAACATATACATGTAGCATGGATGACACAACAAAAATGCTTACATCTATTGAAGATTATATAATTGAAAAAAAAACAATTTTAAATTCATGTTCCAAAATCATTTCGATAACATGAGCATATGGGAACATCTTCCAAACCAAGCCTTGGAAATAATTGTTTCTCTCTCATATCCACCACTTAACTCTATCTCATTAATTGAATGTCTTATTTCCTGGTTTCTTTCTTTAAAACTCTAGTATATGAAAACATAAACCACGACCCAGCCAACATCCCATCATAAAAGACAAAAATAAAGTCCATAAATAGTCAACCATTACCATTTGAAAAAATACCAGGATAAAAAGAGGAAGAGGCTGGTAAAAGCCAATAACTAGTCAACTATTACCATCTAAACAAAAGGAATAAGGAAAATATGAGGAAAATAAAGCTGCAATAGAGCATTAATATTGTAATAAAAAGCTATCAAATAATTTTCTACTATTTTCTCTTTCTTGTTACATCTACGCCTTGTTACATCTACGCCCTGGGATTCAAACAAACTGTTGTATATAGACAAAATTTCCTATTCTTTAATCTTCTAGTAATTCAGATGTAGCAAAGATACAACATATACTTTCTCATTATAGTACGTATCTCATTTTTCTCGATTTCCATTCGCTTATCTACAAGACATAAACAAATGAATCCAACTTCTTTGCTAATCAATCTTATGTTGTACTTGAACCAGTAATCAAAAAAATGATCATCAGTTACATAGTTCTCGCTCTCAATCCTAAATAAGGAATTGGTTCTAGGTCACCTTCATATATTACAGAAAGAGAGGATAAATATAAATATTAAACTATCCATATTCCAATAAGTTGATCTTTACCCAAAGAAAAAAAAATCATACAAAGAAAAAACCACATTGGCCCTAACATAAAGGTAGACAAATGCGTCTTCATCCAACAAACATAGCCAAGTCTATAGGAACCGAAACTATGGCCTCAATTTGTCATACATGCATGACAATCTCCACTCAAAGTCTCAAACATTAATTAACAAAAAGATGAGGGACAGAAGAAAATGAAATTCAATACCTTTGCTAATTGTTAATGATAATGATATATCCAAAACCAGAGTCAACAAAATTTGTCCGTGTTTATACACGTCTCCATCTTCACTACGCACAAACAAATTTAAACATTAACTTTTTTTTATTCATTCTAGACTTTAAATCAAGCATATTTTTCTAGCACCTACCCAATCAAACTTACCCAATGGTGATGAAGAAATTGATGATGAGCAAGAAGAAGTCCCCTCTATCTTGTTCATCATCATGAAGCTCAACATGATTTGTGCAGACTCTTCTATTAAATGTTCTTCGCATCAATCATTGATTACAACATAGCCGACTAAGCATAATTGGGGGGCTTGGATATAGCTAGAGGAAGGAAAACAATGAAGACGGTAGAGTGAGGGGTTAGGAAATTTTAAAACTAAAGAAATGGCAGAGGTATGAATATGTGTTTCAATGTTCTATTATGGAAAACTAAATCGGTGACCTTCTCAAGAATGAAGGTATAATACCATAATCAAGGATTTTTTATACAATTACGTGATAATTATATTATGGAAAATAATAAAAGGAGAATAATCAATTCAAATCAGTCAAAATTTCCAAACTTAAAAGGGTCAAAATTGAGACAATACAATTAAGGCTACTTTTGGAATTGAAGTATTAAAATTTTCTAAATTGTTACCTAAAATAAAAAATCTGCCACATGCTACCTCTATATCGCCCATGTTAAGTGAAAAGTCTCCTCACTCCTTAAGTGTATCCTGCCATATATATATATTAGACCTCCAATTCAGTAGCCTTAATTGTTGTATCTGCGTATTTGAAAAAAGAGCAAAGTGATCCAGCAACAGAACCACTGTAAGGCCAAATGCTCAAATGACCTTAAAAAGAGCTTCATTGAGTGGTGGCTCTACCTTGGTCCTGGTTTCAAGCTAACATTCAACTACTACAATGTTTTATCTTTAACAATTAACCAAAGCAAGTTGGTGTAAGTGGAAAATGCTCAAACAACTTAAGCAAGAGATTATGGATTCATTTCAAAGTTCTATTCATGAGGAACCCATTTAGAGTTTTGTGTATAAGAACTCACTTAATAGAGATCATTATGTATCTTGAGAAGATTCTGTCTTTGCTGGATGCTTATGGTGCATCTGGGTTGAAAAGAGGAATCATGAGAATAATTTTTGTGGACATTCTATCTGTTCTAATTTCACAGTGGCATCAACATGGTGCAATGCAATAGAGGGTCATTGGATAAGGTTTAAGGGTATCGTCTGGGAGAACAATTAACTAACCAAGAGGAATAACCAAGTAAGAGAAAAAAAATGATGAAAACATATGAAAAGCTAAAAAATATTTTCTCATATTAAGTTCTTACACCGTTTCTTGAGGCATCATAGTGTGAGCGAGAGAGTTACAATGATAACTGTGTCAAATTTTCTTAGACTGAGGGCTTGTTTCCTAAGTTACATCATCATTCTATTTTGGGTCATCGCTTATATGGGTGTTTATGGTGTAGTGAGCAAGAATAAAATAGCAGTGAGCAAGAAAAAAAAGAGAGGGATACCTATCCAGCAAAGGCAAGATTGAGAAGGAAGAAGGCACGTGTGGTCTATAGAGAAGAATAAAAGAGCAGTGAGCAGTGTCCTGAACGGGTGAACCCGAACAAAGTTTGAGTTTCTTTCTCTCCATTCTCCATCTCCCTCATTCTCACTCTCTATTTTGGTCTAATGGTCTTGCATAATGACTAACAGTAAGGCTAAGGCAACAAAGCAAACAAACATAGCAATATGCTATGTGTTGGACTGAACATTCGTTTACAAAACAGTATTTACTACTGGTGCCTCCTTGGAATTTAATTTTGGTCTTAGAAAATTAGTAGTAATGATAACAAATAGAAAAAAAGAGAGATAGAAATTAGGTATATAATTTATATTGGATTGGATCTTTCCTATTTGACTAGTGTGATTTTTTATCGGTTATAACATTAAAAAATCGCAACCGCACTATATAATATTTAATTTTAAAATTTCTAAACCCAGATCATAACTAGAGCTGCATAAAATCGCATACCATTTGGTTTGCGGATGAATTTATGCGGTTTTATGGGTTGACTAGGTTTGTTGCACACCTCTAGTAGCTCCTGTCCTTGCACTTCTGCTATCATTTTACAACATTTTTACTCATTTAAATTTTTAAAAGGAGATACTTATTCGCTCCCACTCTTGCTCTTTGCTCCTACTTATGGGACGTTTTGTGTAACTCAGTGAGTTTCAAACTAGCTGAGTGCTTTGGTTCAAATTGTAGGCTAGGGTCGAATTATACAAATCAGAAATGTGTAAGGTCCATTAAGGCAAATATACGCTTTGTAGTTATGCCAATAAATAGCAGCGTGCGTGAGCGCCGAGCGACGCGTCAGCCGTTCTCAAGCTCATTGCCCCGTCTCAAGGTCTAGTTTTCCCGCTTGCCCACACAATTTCTCCACTAAAAACCCTAACCAAAAGATCGCAACAACAGAGGAAGAGAAATCCCTGAATTCGATTTATTGAAGTGGAAAACCTGGACGATGACGGCGCTGCGATCGCTGTACAGGTGCCTAGGTTTGCGCGGCGGCGGAGACCAGCTACTCTGGCACGCTGATTTGAAGCCCCACGCTTCCGGTGATTTCTCTATCGCAGTGGTTCAGGCCAACGCTAGACTGGAGGATCAGAGCCAGGTGTTAGCTTCTCCATCCGCCACCTACGTCGGAGTCTACGACGGCCACGGTGGTCCGGAGGCATCCAGATTCGTAAAGGAGCATCTTGTAACTTTTATCCACAGTAATTTCTCTCACATCCAGGCCGAATTCTTTTTCTGCATGGCTGTCTGTTGTTTCTTGGTTAAGTTTTGCGTTCCCTGAATTGGTCGAATGGGCACGCCGCACGCATGTTCTTGCACGCGACTTTTGTGATCACAGTGTTTTCATGACAATGGCTGTGATCCTTCAATGGAAATTAGATAAGCCGGTTTTGTTGGTTAAATTTCTCGGAGTATTGGTAGCGAACTTTTAACTCTGTAGCTTAGGCTTGCAACTATATAAATAAATAGGGAAGTGTGTTTGAAATTCTGTTTCTGTTTCGAATTGTAGAATTCGCCGCAGAACATGGAGGGTTGTCTGTGGAAGTGATAAAGAAGGCATTCAGTACAACCGAAGAGGAGTTTTTGCGTCTGGTCAAGGGGGAATTTCCAACGAGGCCTCAGATTGCTTCTGTTGGATCATGTTGTCTCCTAGGTGCTATTTCAGAAGATTTACTATATGTTGCAAATCTAGGTGATTCAAGAGCAGTCCTTGGTCGGAGAGTTTCTGGGGTTAAGAAAGATGTTCTGGTGCCCGAAAGGTTGTCAATTGATCATAATGTTGCTATTGAGGAGGTGAGGAGGGAGGTCCAGGCTCTTCATCCAGATGATTCTGATATTGTTTTGCAGGCACGAGGAGCTTGGAGGATCAAAGGCATAATCCAGGTGCATTCCCTTTCCAACCTCTTGATTCTTTAGTATGCGCGTGTTTTTTACATGCTTAGAGCATAGAAGCCAGACACTGCTTTGCAATGAATGCAGCCTGTTATTCTATCTTAATAGGTTTTATTTTGCTTTATGGAGAAAAAATGAACTCACCTGATACATTTATTCTGTCTCAGTGAAGTTGTTCTAGAAAGGTTGTATCTTCCATACAGTTCCAGGGATTCTTTCTTCGGGCTCCTGATACCATCTCATGCAGCTATGCTGGAAGTGAGTAGTGTTGATCGTGCATGAGATGTACATTTGAGGAATCCTGAATCCCTGAAGCATGAAGCTAGTCTTGTGTAACTACAGGGAGTCTATTCCTTTTGTTTGCTTGTTCCTTAGTTGCTTCAACCCTTTTTGGTGTTATCTTCTTAAGCAGGCAGCTGGAGATGTGTATTGTCTGATGCAGGTTGTGACGTTTGTATAGCCATTGCTTTCTTCAAGCTTGTGATGGATGAAGCTGGTCTAATCTGATGCGTGTTTTTGTCTCATTCCAGGTGTCAAGATCGATTGGTGATTTTTACCTGAAGAAACCTGAATACTATATAGATCCAAAATCTCAAAACCTTGGAAATCCTACTCCTCTCAAGAGGCCTCTAATTACTGCAGAACCTTCAGTCCTTGTTAGAAAACTGAAACCAGATGACTTATTCTTGATTTTTGCGTCAGATGGTCTATGGGAGCATCTGAGTGACAAAGCTGCTGTAGACATGGTCATTAAAAACCCCAGAGCTGTGAGTAGTCGTTTTACCCCGTGATTCCTATTGGCCGACTTTAGAGGCAATTTATCGTTTTCTATGTTATCAAATAGGTCCATGTTGATACATTCGGTTAGTTACAAAATGACAAATGCAATACTTTCGCACTTCTAACCCTTCTCCAAATTTAACTTGTTTCCGGAAACAAAAAATGAAAAAGGTTTATCACACTTTTGTTGATTAATGAGCTTTAGAATGAATTAATTTAAAATAGTTGTTATGCCGAACACAGCTTATATAGATAACAAAATAGAAAATAGGAAACATAAATAGCACCAGAGGGTAGACAAGGTTAATTTGTATTCTTGCACTGAAGTGTGTGTGTAATTTTTTCTTCTTGCACTGCAGGGCATTGCAAGGAGACTAGTCAGAGCAGCACTCGAGGAGGCTGCGAAGAAGAGGGAGATGCAATATGAAGACATTAAGACGATTGAGAAGGGAGTAAGGCGTTTCTTCCACGATGATATAACAGTGATAGTGATATTTCTTGATCAATGGCGAGGCAATAGCAGCAGTGGATTTAAGCGCCATGCTCTTGGTTCCACAGTAGCACCGGTGGATGTCTATTCCCTGAATGCAGATAGACGCCGAGTTCACAAGAATGTTAGTCGTACTAAAACTTCCACCATAGAGTTCGACAACAATTCTTTAGGGTGACAAGTGTCTCTTTCAAATACTAAAGCAAACTTCTTTGTTTTCCGGTTTCAAGTTCTTATGAAGAATATTTTACAGAGATCCTGAGCTCTACAAGTGAAGCTAATGCGTTTGGGCAACAACTCGTGAATAACTCGAAAATTACTCTCTTACGCATTCAGTTTTAAGGGTTACAAAATGAGTTTGAAGTAACCAAAGCTTGGCTTGGTTTTAAGATTTGGCTATCTGAAGACAAATCACTGGCTTGTGTCTGCCAATGTCAACTCTATGAAGCCCAACAATCAGCGAACACCGTTGCCCCTTTGGTGGTGTGAATTTAACTTGGGATTTATCAGCTCTAGACTATTACATTCGGCCTTCGTCTTATTGTGCACTTGATTGGCACCTCCTGATCGCTAAAAAAAGCGACAGCCAGGACTATTGAGGTTGGCAGACTTTGGGCTTTCAAAGCCCTATGGGGCCGGTGGCTGCCGACAATTAGAGTTCGGCCGATTTGCGTCCTCTGTGGTGAGTGAAAATGCGTGGAAGACGGGTTAGTTTGACTCGACCGATGATTAAACTTTCAGAGACTGGAAAAAGAACAGCTTTATGTTGATGATAAAAATGGCACAAAAGAAAACAAAATCCCTATTACATATCTGCTTTTGGAAGTTTGTATTCAACATGCAATTTTTTACTAGGTGTCCGGCTTGCCTAAGTTCGGGCCATGGTATGCATATGGGCTTGACTCAAACGTGATACAGATATATATAAAATGATCCATAAATAAGTATTGGAGTTGGTTGGTTGACAATTGATAGTTCAAATCCTGTCATACATTGTGCTACAAGATTTGTCCACGCTATGCTGCGGTGTTGTTTTTTGTTTTGGTGGTTTAGTGAAGAATTAAGGGACTAAGTGAAATGCATATTTTGTATAAAGAAATTGTACGTTACATGGAAGTATGTTGGACATAGGTTGTTTTTGTTTATTACATGGAGTAGCGAAACATTCATGAAGAGAGTTGGGAGATGTGGTTGTTTCTGTCTTCAGTATTAGAAATTCCTGATGATGATAAGGGGGATGAGTAAATATGGGAGGGTAATCAAAAGAGAGTAGTCGGAGAAGAGATAGTTTTTTTAAGGGTAAATAGCACTTCGTCGTCCCTGAACTAAGACCCATGCTTTAGATCCATCCTAAAACTATAAAACGTTACACTATTTATATTTTAACTATGAAAATATTACACCATTCATCTTACCGTTAATTACAACTATTAAAATGGACAAAAAAAATGTGAAAAAAACTAGTTTTAACCTCTAAAAACTTTTTATTTGCCATAGAAATCTTAAAACTTTTACATCGTACAATAAAATCATCTTCTCCTGGAGTAGACTGTTCAAATTAGACTTGGAGTGAGGAGCCACCATCCTCAACCGCCCCTTTTTGTCATTTCTGCCAATTCTTTTTCTTTGCTTCTCATTATCCTTGTCACCACCTTCTCCACCTGTTCTTGGCTCACAAAATCTTTCATTCTTCTCACTTGCCATTTCACACTAATGGGGACAGTAAACCCCAGAAGTGAAGTCTGAAATTCCACTTGCAATGAGTCAAGAGCCCACCCACCTCAGGATGATCTAGGATCATAACTTGCGTGCCCATCCTCTAATAATCAACCATTTTCCTTCAGTTCTATGCTCAAATCATTCTGGCAACCGTCCCTCAATTTCTTCCTTCTTTCACTTGATGACCCAGATGAAATTTTGCCATACAGCTCCAAGCCCAAGTGTGATTTCCTTCAATTAGGTGTTTATAAATTTAGACATGCTTTTGAAGCCTTGAGATTCCGAATTTATCAACAATGTTGGTGGCCCATGGAAGAATTTATATAAGTCCTCAGGGCTGGGTTCTTTGATGGAAGTGATCTTGTCAAGGTTGTTGAAGCCGTTGCAAAGGGTAATGGCAACGAAGGGGAAGTCAAGGGTACAAATATAGATATTGATGTCGCCGTCATGTGTTTGACGAACGACCCAGAGCTAGCTGGTTTCCGAGGTGGGTTAGGGAACCACAACAACATGGAGTAAAGTTTAGGCAGTTTTAGACAATCAACTATAGGGTAGACTTGAAATTTTGTGAAACAAAAGGGTGAGCCTTGACCCAAGGGCTTGGAATTAACAACAGAGAATGCGAGAACCGAATGGGCGAAGCAAAGGATGGTAGCGATCATGGAGGAGGGAGGGTAGTTAGGAGAATGTGGTTTTATTGTAAGGTGTAAAATTTTTTAGGTTTATATGACAAAATGAAAGTTTTTAGAGATTAAACTAGTTCTTCATGTTTTTTTTTTCCCATTCATTTTAACTGTTGCAGTGACAGTAGGATGAATGATGTAACATTTTCATAGTTAAATGATAAATAGTGTAACATTTTTACAGTTTTGGGATGAATTTGAAACATGAGTCTTAGTTCAGGGAGGACGGGTGCTATTTAGCCATTTTTTTAAAAAAATAGGAATTATTTGGACTAAGTCACAAACATTATAATTTTCTTTTTTGTGATTTTTTCCAAATATTAAATAACTTATTAATTAGACAACTTAGGATTTTTTTTCATAAAAGTATATATAAGGGTTTAATTGTGAATGAAATTATTTGATAAGTTATTATATTCAAGTTAAAAGGTCACCGAATTGATAAAATATTGTGATGAAGTACTTGATTAATAGTATGAAAAACTCAAGACCTTTTTATTGTATAAGTTTAATGGGTAAACTCCATCTGTCATTACTAAACCATATTTCATATTGCTTAATTATCTTGAAATTATCAAATGTTGCATCAATCATCCTTAAACTATTTAATTTCTATTGTCTCTTCCTACCATCCATCACGCCATTCTTAATGGTTGTTATGGATGACAAAAGAAGATAGTAATAATTAAATAGTTTAAGGACAACTGATATAACACTTGATAGTCTCGAGACGATTAAATAATATGGGATATAGTTTAGGGACAATTGGTGGAGTCTACCCAAATTTAATTATAGTGGCAATTATAAGGCAATGTTTCAAAATGAAAGATTATTAAAGTGCAAAATTAGGCTAAATGCACATGTTTTTTTTTTCTATTTTTGTTGGTATACTCTAACTGAATAAACATTGTTAAAATTGAGTTAAAATATACCTTATAACTTATAGGTAAAATATAGGTAAATAAAGATATCATAGCATTACTAGAGTCATGGGCCTTATTGCCAGCATTCAAATCTTTGCAACACAATTGTTGGGGGGAGTAAAATTCTCACTCTCCTACATATTCATTAAAAAACCCATTATCATTTTTCAAATGGACTATTTAAATCCCCTCAATTTTCATGTTAGAGCATTTATGAATCCTCATGCTTTTGATATAAGATAGGTTATGCCCATGGTTATATACTCAATTGACAATGTAAGATTTTAATTAGGACACATTGAAGTCATGGGTTTAAAATTCTTTACAACCTTTAGTGCAAATATACTATTGGATTAGAAAGTTTATTTATTTATTTCTAAATAGAATAACATAAAAAGTGTAAATATACACATTGAAGTCATGGGTTTAAAATTCTCTACAACGTTTAGTGTAAATATTGTGAAGAAACCCCCTCAGAATGGTGTTCTTTTTTCCATGTTACATGTTTGTGTCACATTTTAAACTTATGTGTACAAAAAGGGTTTGAAGTTTTATATATGGAATGTTAGTGTTGTGCCCAAAAGCCAATCATGAGATGATTGTATTTTTTGCACATTGAGTCATGATATTTTATTAAGGCATTAATCCAGCAATTATGTTTGTTGTTTTGTTCCTGCGTAACTTAACAAACATAATTGTAACCCTAGAATAATGATATTCTTAAACGTCCCTGGTCTAGTATTATTGTGGAGCGGGTTGCAATAATACATAACGACTAGCATATGTGGAGACTAATATGAGATATGTAGTCTACATATGGGTACAAGTTGGAGAACTTGTGTACTGGACCGACCCACCATGAGAACACTACATGGATCGTTATATGAGTGTCATAAGTGATTCCCATAGTGATCAGGGTATATGTAGTCCTTCGACCTAAGATCATCAAGGTTCCCTACATGTGAGTCACATACTTTGATACTTTCCTTTGTTGCTCGTAACTGAGTGAACTTGAAGGAGATCATTGGGTATGTCACATATCATGCGGAGGGATTTGTATGATCAAGATGGGATTTGTCCCTCCTATGTAACGGGAGTGATATCTTCGGGCCCCTTGATAGAGTGAGACTTAGAAAATGCATGGCCATGCTCGGATGAGTTGATATGCGATATCAATGTCATCAGTTTAAGTTAGTCTACTCGGTAATCAAGAAACCAAAGATTGGGCTATACGAGAGTGACACATTCCATGTCTCGTGCTTAGTCTTGATATCTTGGACAAAGGGACAATGGCATATATCGGTGATGATCATAAAGGTATAGTCGAATCATCGACAATCTTGTCACTTGGGTAGCAATGATGTGTTGCTAGACACCGCTCATTGCTTATGATCATAAATGTGATTTATGATCATTGCCAACGTGATAAGAGCCTATTGGGTCGCACACATAGAGCTATTTGGATCATTAGAGTGCATGGGCTAATTATTTGGGTTATGGTTTCACTTTAATTTCGTATTAATAATGGGCCCAAGAGTTGAGCCATTATTAAGCCCGAAATTAAATCCTAATTGGATTAGGGCTTTGAAACCCATTAGGCTTGGAAGTTGAGTCTCACTATAAATACAACTTTTAAGTGAGAAATTCGCAGGTCTCCTTGCCCTAGCCTCCCAAAAGGACAGTCGCACTCTTCTCTTGCAATTCCTTGGAGGACGCAAGCTAGCACTGCGAGCGCAAGAGAAACGCATCTGCCGGGACGTGGTGGAAGCGTGGTGATCCCGAGAGGCTCGTGTGGATACCATAGAGAGCTTGAACACGTCAACTGTTCAGGTTTTGTGATTCGACTCTACAGTTGAGTGAGAGATCTCAACCGAAAATTAGGTATGAAAATTTTCGAACACCCGGTTTACCCCGTTTCACTTGGATCCTGGAGGGTTTCGGTTAAATTCCGCTGCGCTGTTTGGCTCCCGAAACCCAACATGGAAATCATTCCAATCCGTCCTGCAATACATTATTTTAAGCCTAAGTGAAAGTTTCAAATCATTTGAATATTAAGAAAATGAAGGACATACCTTAAATTTTAGAATGAGTAATGAAGAAACAAAAGTTAATCTTCTTGAAACCTTGAAGCAAATTGATGCCAGATAGGAGTGAAGAGCTTCCCTATATTGTTCACACTTGAACACACAATACTTGTTTCCTTATTTTGTGATGATGAGAATAGAGGAGAATCAAAGTATATGTCAAAAGGAAAGAGTCACAAAGAGAAAATGAAGTAGTTATGTATATATACCCTTTTTAACTCAATAACCACATCTTCTTATCTCTTATTGCCGAAATAATATGTCTCTTCCAAGAGACATCTCACTTCTCCAAATTATCCTATGTGGTAAGGTCCTTGTGTTCCTTTGCCACATGTCACACATCCATTAGTTAATAGCACAAATTACATATATTAATGTATATCTAAGTGCGCTTTTTAAAGAATGTATTCAGCCACTCAAGCTAAATAATTCTAACAAACTCCCACTCGCACTGATATATTTAATATTTACCTTAACACATACTACTTTAATTCCATCATCAACAAATATAGTATTTGTGTGTCAAGCGTGTGACCCTCGGCATGCTACCAAGAACTTCTCACATTGTGGTTGTTAGACTCACAATGGAGAACTATGTAATTCTCTCTTCTTAAAGTACTCAAGTCATCCCTTATAAAACCCTAAGATAAGATGATACACTTGTTTAGCCACATTCAGTCTCTTTTATGAGTTTCATGCATTAGAAACTCTTGAATTGTGCTAAACCTCAAGTGTACTTTTTAATATTTGAATATCATTATCATTACTCAAATCATTTTCTATGGGCCCATGATTGAGTAATGTTATAATGTATCTCTTATGTAATATGCAACTTATGCAATTACTTACGTAGTGTGCAACTCATGCAACTACATCCTTATCTTTCCTTCAGTCCAATATATTAAGTCTTTAAAAAATCACATGGTTACCCAAAAAAAGGACACATTAGGCTAGTTCAACTCAAGCCCTAGGCAACTAATCAAAGTAACCATAATGGCCCAAAGCCCTTAATATTTGACTATAGTCACTAAGGGTTTTAATTGAAGAATCTCATACATGAGTAAGACAAGAGACAACTTTCTCATATTCTTCTTTGGTCAAACTTCATGGTAAGACAGTCATGACGTATCATATATTGCCTTTCCAATTACACATCTCTAAATGTTTTACAACACTACTTTGTGGGAGGTGTGTCACTTCTCCTTCTTAAAACAAGTAGATGTGTTTCTCCCATTATTCTTTATAATGGGAGCACATGTCAAAAATTAAACTATGAAGTATCATACTTTCTTACATATAAGAAAGTAATTCTCAACCATAGAATAGGATGCATGAGTGGACATGCAAACTCGATGACCAATATCATCTTACCTTGATTATTTATGTAAATCAAGATGACCATTACGCTGAAGTTGTCATATGTTGGTGGATATGACTCCCACTTAAATGTATAACCCTTGTAGGTCACATATTTCTACATTTTAGAGATAACACACATTTAAGACTGCAGCGGTCTCATCATTACTTTTAAACAAATATGCAAGAGTAGATGACCCGTGTGAGAAGATCAGCCTTAACCTATGATTTGACATGTCTTTCACGAATTTATTTTCATTGTGGTATCTGGATGAAATACACTTAACTTAGAACCGTCATATGTGTATTTTACTAATAAATAAATATCATACAATCCAAGTCCATATTTAGTGGACACAAGAAGGAGAACAATCACACCAACATCTATCATAATCTATGGAGGCCCATTGCCTTGACATGTCTAGCAAAAGGAATTGGTGGTAAAGGCTTTGTGAGAGGATCGGCCACCATCAAATCCGTAGATAAATATTCCATATTGACTTCTCCCTCTTCTATTGCATCTCTAACAAAGTTATACTTCATGCTTATATGTTTTATCTTTCCATGGTACTTAGGGTTCTTGGTATAAGTCAAAGCAGCCATACTATCACAATATATGGTGATTGGCTTCTTAATGGAGACTATTGGCCCTAAATGTTCTAGGAAAGAACCTATCCATAGAGCCTCTTGCACAGCAACTGCACTTGCAATAAACTCAGCCTCTATCGTTGACAATGCTGTGCAAGTTTGTTTCTTGCTACTCTATGAGATAGCTTCATTTCCAATCATAAAGACATAACCTAAAGTTAACTTGCTACTATCTTTGTCTCCACCCCAATCGGCATCAGAGTATCCAAGTAGGCTAAGTTCTCTTTCTTGGTAACATAGCCAATAATCCTTTATACCCTTAAGGTATCTAAGGATTCTCTTGACACACTTCCAATGCCCAGAGCCAGGATTTGAAGAATATCTTGCCATTAGACCCACTGCTTAACATATGTCAGGCCTTGTGCAAAGCATAACATACATTAGACTACCTATGGCATTAAGGTATGGAACCTTCTCCATTTCCTTTTTCTCTTGAGGAGTAGTTGGGCACATAGCCTCACTGACCTTATAACCTACATCCAAAGGGGAGTTCATGGGCTTTGAGTTTGTCATGTTAAAGCGTGCAAGGACCTTATCTATATAAGGCTCTTGTGACAATGCTAGCAACTTAGCCCTTCTATCTTTTAGGATCTTAACTCCAAGGATATAAGCAGCTTCTCCCATGTCCTTCATATCAAACATGGCAAAATAACCATTCTTTAATGGTCTTTAACAAACTTAAGTCACTACTAGCTATCAGGATGTCATCAACATATAACGTCAATATTGCAAATTTAGACCTTTTAATGAGCACATAAACACAATGGTCTTCATGCAACATCACAAAACCGAAGTTTGCAATGGCATGATGGAATTTCAAATACCACTGTCTTAAAGTTTGCTTAAGACCATAAATAGACTTTTTTAACCTACAAACTTTGTGCTCTTGACCCTTTACAATGAAACATTGTGGTTGTTTCATGTAAATCTCCTCTCCCAACTCTTCATTAAGAAAGGCGATCTTTACATCAATTTTGATGTAACTCTAAGTCCAAATGTGCAACAATAGCTAGTAACAATCTTATTGAATTGAATTTCACAACATGAGATAAAGTGTCTTTATAATCAACACCTTTCTTTTGTGTAAATCCCTTGGCCACCAAACGAGCCTTATATCTCTTAATTGAACCATCAAAATTGGTCTTAATTTTGATAACCCACTTGGTCCCAATTGCCTAACGTCCAGGAGAAAGGTTAGTTAAGTCTCAAACCTTATTTTTATGCATGGAGTCCATCTCCTCTTGCATGGTAGCATCCACTTATCCTTATCTAAACTTTCAAGAGCCTCTTGCACATTGCTTGGTTCATCTACTATAAATGAAACCAAGTTAGCCTTACTCTCATCTAGAATCCACCATTGATCCCAATGCCTAGGTGTAACGGCCTGGTTAAGCCAGCCTAATCGGTCCAGCCCACCGGCACCGTACATTGGACCTGCTTAGCTGGCCTAACCGGTCCAGCCCACAGCGTCGTTCGGGCTCCCTAACCGGGAGGCCCGCAAAGCGTATTGTCAGCTTTGGCCGTCTTGGGAGTCAAACTCCCGACCGCACGGATTTACACTCCCTAACCGGGAGTCACGTCTAACCATTAGATTCCGGGCCTCCTGGTTAGGGAGCCCGAACGACGCTGTGGGCTGGACCGGTTAGGCCAGCTAAGCAGGTCCGATGTACGGTGCTGGTGGGCTGGACCGATTAGGCTGGCTTAACCAGGCCGTTACACAAAATGTGCGTTTTGTGTAACGGCCTGGTTAAGCCAGCCTAACAGGTCCAGCCCACCAGCATCATAGACGCGACTCCCGATTAGGGAATGTAAATCCCTGCGATCGGGAGTTCGACTCCCAAGACAGCCAAAGCGGACAATACGATTTGTAGGCCTCCCGGTTAGGGAGCCCGAACGACGCTATAGGCTGGACCGGTTAGGCTAGCTAAGTAGGTCCGATGTGCGGTGCTGGTGGGCTGGACCGGTTAGGCTGGCTTAACCAGGCCGTTACACTAGGTAGTCTAAATTGCCTACTTAAACATCTCAAATTAGGCTAATGAGGAGGCACAACATCATCATGCACCCCTATTTCATCTTGTGGGGCATTATTATGTGCCTATTATGGAGCCTTTTCTTGTGGCTTAGGGTAGGGTACCTCTTGTTCCATTCCTCCCTCTTGATGTTGATCTTCCTTATGATCAACATATACTTAATCTTCATGGTGATCAAACATATGAGGTGGGTGCAATGGAATTGCCATGGGAGGAACACTGCCCCTAGGATGTGTGGCATCTAGTGTTCCTAAGGCATTAGATTGACCTATCTCATAGGCATTTTCTAAAGAATTCATACTGTCGCGGAACGGGGCCCCAGTGCCCCTAATCTTGTAGGCCCTTAGGGATTAAGAATCCCACTAGTTACTATTGGCTAACTATTACTTGTCAATATAAATTAAACAATTTATATGCAACTAGTTTCTTAGCCTACACAGTTTAATTATGCATGCTTCTGTCCTGGCAATGCAAACGAATTTTTATAAGTCGGGAATAAAAAAAACACTGCTCGAGCATTTTACTAAAACATATAAAACGTGCCAAGACCTTGAAAATACTGGTTGCTTTAACTACAAGTAACAGTTTGTGCATACTTTACATCTCTAGCACGCACCCAAAAGTAACAAGATGGATTTACATCTCAATGTATCCTATTAGAGGCAACTTACTTAGTACACAAAGTACTATGTACAAGAGACAAAATTTACTAACTACTAAGATCAACTACTTGAGCCCACCTTGAGCTAAGCTAAGCTCCAAGTGTAGCCCTTCCTTAAACTTGTTCTTGTGTACTCTTAGCCTCTACACTGTAAAGGCACAACTTGGTTAGCACATAACTTATACTGCAAGAAACTAGAATCATTAGGATTCTCAATAAAAATACCTGCAAAACAGAAAGCTTAGGCCTTAACTATCACCTAGTGATTAGGCCCGGAGTTAGATCCTGCACAATAAAACTAAGGGAATGAGTACTTGAAAGTACTCAGTAAGGATTCCCTTGAATACCTGCAAAGAAAAATGCAACAACTATGCAAAATGGCAACCAAGCAATCAAATATGCAATTCAATCAACAATCAACAAAATATAAAATATGCAATGTATGGATGTATGGTATGTAATGCACACAATAAATGCACTTGGGACTTTCTGCACCCTAAGTGCCTTAATTCTTGCCGTGAGCTCAAACGGCTGAGGTACTTGAGATACTGGCCCTCGTATCCCGGACACTTTACCTCAATTAAGTCCCATCTACGGGTTCTAGAGTAGGTCGTCACCTATCTCAAACTTACCCGCCTTTACCCTTAATTTATTGTACAGGGTAGTCTTCCTATGTGGTTTAACTAGTCAAACCCTCAAGGTTTGACTCAAAACACTACTAGTGGCTCACTTACCAAACCACATGGTTCGGTTGGGATCGACTTAGGTTTTTCTCTCATTGACCATATGTAATTGATACTCTATACGGCCAATAAAGAGTCTAAAAACCCACTTAATCCCCTTAGTGCTCATTCAAAAGCTTAAGCACCTTGAATTACTTAGCCACCAAGTCACATTTCTTTATCCTTAACCACACAACTTGACTACCTCTTAAATAATGCACAATTCCCGCTCTAGGAATGAATTCTAGACCCAACCGAGGCTATGGAACGTCTTAGAATAGCCTAGGGATAGAAACCGAGAGTCTAAGTTAATCTTAGGATGGCCGGAAAACGAGGCCAAAATTGCAATTGGCGACGCGGCGCCAAAGAGTATTTGCTTCTGGCGACGCGGCGCCACCGAACAAACACTCTGTGTACAATTTGACAACTTGGCGCCGCGGCGCCAATTCATGAAACTTCTGGCGACGCGGCGCCAATGCAATTTCCTGGGTTTATGCGTCAGCGTTGTTCTTGCACACAAACTACTCAAACTCTCTCATTTCTAATCCAAACTCAATGGGTCTTGTTCCTAATTCATCCCCACACACAAAACTACCAAACCATGCATTATTTGAGCTTAATTACTTGAACCCTTACCTCAATTTTAGCCACACAAGCAAGCAATGCAACACAACTAGCTCCACAAGCTTCCTTGAGTTCCAAGTCTAAAACCAAAGTAATTTGGCACCCGAACGAATCAAACTAAGACCATTTCTAGCTCTAGAAACAACCTATAAACACTCCAAATAAACACAAGAAGCTTACCCACGAAATTTGAATCCAAAACAAGCTTCCAAAGATCAAATGAAGCAAGAACACCTCAAACAAAGCTTGGTGATCTTTCCAACACCTTGGGCACCCTTAATTTAATGAAATATTTCAAGAAAATGGAAGCTTGGGCTGTGATTTTGGGAGAGGGAGTGGGCCCACGAAAATTTGGAGTTAGTTGCAAATGACTAAGGAAGAAGAAGACTTGCATATATGTAAACAAGTCAACTTTTCCTTCTCCTTGCACCTAAGTCCACTAGCTTTCAAAAGCATCAAATAGCTCACCAAACACTCACTCAAAACCACTTTTCTTTGTTCTAAAGGGTACTAAAAGCTTCCCAAACTTAATTTTCTTGAACACTATAGCCACTTAAGTTCTAAATGGCTCAAAAAGAACACTTAGTGCCACAAGTTGTCAAAACCTACTAGGATGGTTCTAAAAGCTAGAACAACTAATAGTCTTGACTTAACTATGCCAAATCACACTTAGGAACTCATTTACTTAAATAAGCTTATCTTACTTGCTTTACAAGGCGCTAACTTGAGGTACTTAATTTAATAAACACTTAATCAAAGTAAAGTAAACACTTACTTGATTAACCAACTAGGAGAGCTGTCACACATACCATTACCTTCATTAACTTTTGGGAACTTATCTTCCACAAAATTGGCATCCCTTGACTCAAAGACATTCCTACCTTTATGAGTTATATCTAAAGATATATAGCCCTTTGAGTGTTTTGAGTAGCCAAGAAAAACACATTTCCTTCCTTTAGGTCCTAATTTTCCTAGTGGATAATTTGAAATGTGAATATTATAGCACATCCCCAAAAGCGTAAATGGCCTAGATTAGGTAATCTCTTGATCCATAACTCATTAGGTATAGTACCAACAGACTTGGAAAACACTCTATTACGGATATATCCTGCACAAAGTAAGGCATCACCCCAAAAGGTGATGTCCATATTGGCCCTAGCCATTATAGAACGTACCATATCCATGAGAGTCATAGTCCTCATTTCAGCCACTCCATTTTGTTGCGGTGTCCTTGGAAGGGTAAGTTATCTTGCAATGCCTTTCTTATCACAGAAGGCCTTGAATTCATTTGACAAGTACTTACCTCCACGATCAGTCCTCAAAGACTTGATTTTCTTATCCAATTGATTCTCCATTAAGTTCACATAAGTTTTGAAATACCTAAGCGTTTTATGCTTATGCATTAGTAAGAATACATGGGCATAACGAGTACAGTCATCAATGAAGGTAATAAAATATTTAAACCCAAGTCTAGATAATACTCTCATTGGCCCACAAAGGTCAAAGTGGATCAATTGCAAAGGATCACTACATCTAGTTGCCTTACCAAAAGGCTTTCTTGCAGCCTTTCCCATAAGGCATGATTGGCAACTTGGTAAGGAAACATTGGACAAAGACTCAATTAAGCCACTCGTGGCTAACTTATTCATTCTTTCTTGTCCAATGTGTCCTAACCTATCATGCCAAGTCATTGGACTTATGGCATTAGCAATGTAGCAACTATCATTAGCAACATTGATATTTAACTAAAACAAGCCATTATAGACTGAACAAGAACAAATCTTACTTCTACCATAAATAATATTTACAAGCCCATGTGAGAAGTTCATAGAATATCCCTAGTTCATAAGGGAACTAATAGAAATCAAGTTTCTAGCCATGCAAGGTACATATAATACATTGATAAGTATTAAATCTTGTGTTTCCAATGGGACCCTACACGTGCCAATCCCCTCCACAACCAAACTTGCATTGTTACCCACAGAAACAGTCCCTGCCCCTCTAGGCAACTTCCTATAGGCAACATACCATGTCCTTTCATTGGCTATGTAGTATGTCACTCCTGATTCAATAATCCACGAAGAATTAGATTCAATAAGGGTAGCACATGACACAACATGTACTAAAGAAGGAATCTCATCGAAAACATGTACCTTAGGTGGGTCCTTGCACTCTTTAGCAAAGTGTCCCTTGTTCCCACAATTGAAGCACTTGAGCGTACTCTTGTGCTTCTTCTTGAACTTCTTCTTGTTGGGTCTATTCCCCTTGCCTTCCTCATTTTTCTTCCCCTTGAACCTTTTCTTGTTCTTTTGGGAAAAAGAAGTCTCGGCAACATATGCCCTAGATTGGTCCTTTATTGCCATGACTTTTGCCTCCAAAAGCATATGTCTAGCAATATCATCAAAATTCTTAATTTCACTATTATGGCGCAAGTTGACCTTCATCAACTATCACTTTTCATCTGGCAAGGAACGGATTATAGCCTGCACTTGCTGCTCATATGTGAGAACATGACTGGCCCTCTTAAGCTGAGAGATCATGCGTGCCATCTCATGCAAATGAGCGGCCATTGTATGATCTGGCCTCTTCATATAATTCTCAAACCTAAGAATCATAGACCTTTGTTTCTCTAAAGAAACATCCCCAAACTTGGCCTTGGCAGTATCCCAAATTGCCTTGGCTGACTCAAGCATTGAGAAGTCCACCATGAGCTCATCTACCATCATACTTAACAATGTGATGCGAGCCATGGTATCCTTTTTCTTATATGCCTCATAGGCACTGGGGTCCTGTCCATTGGCTGGTGGTTCTTCCACCTTTGTGAGCACATCAATTGCATCTTGCTCAATTAAAATGAATTGGACCTTTTGTTGCCAAATGGGGTAGTTATCTCCATCAAGCTTAAGGTCCTTATTTAATTCGACAATGATATTCTTGCAAGTCATCTATGCAATATTCAATATGTAAGTACACTTCAACCACAACAAGACTAATTCAAGCACCAAGCAAACATAAATCAACTAATTCATGCTATAACATAACAAAAGCATGCATTCTAACACACAATTAGATATGTCATAACATGTTTCATTAATTCACATAAGCATGGTCTTAATTCAATCACAAGTATGCACAAATGGACAGACTTGAACATTTAGTAACGTCTAAGGCATTTCCCTATTAAATTCGACTCTAATTAGTGTTAAATTTAATATTTAGATCTTAGACACATTTATGAACATTGTGATATTTTATTATAATTTTTTATTTGCTCCAAACCCAAGAATATTAAGTATGTTCTTAATTGTCCATTTTCTGGTTAAACTGCCATCTCCATAAACAAATTATTATAATCCAACGAAATAGTGTTTAAAACACATGAAATTTTCCAGAAACATACATAAAATTTATGGAAAGTACATATTAAAAAATCACAAATTTTTGACATCGTTTGCTATTTTAACCAACACAACTTTTCGGAGTTAACAAAACTGCCTCTCTTTGACAGTCATCATACTGGTTCGAACACAAAAATATGAAACTCAAAACAAATTAATTCCAAAAATCATGAAACTATGCAAATTATCTCCTTAAATGTTTAGGAAGTTTTTGTTAAAATTTTACGATTTTTAGATAACATTTACTATGTTAAAACAATTTTAACATTTAATAACTGTAATTGTCAGCATGCTAGAATTTTTTGTCTATCCAAACAATATTAATCTTAATCCTTAATCAAATAAACTCAAAAAATTATGAAAATTTTTAGATCAACTTCCGAAATCCCAAGGAACATCATATTAAATTTCACAATTTTTAGAAATTATTTGCTACATTTTTGTTATTTTGTTTGATAGAAAAACGTTTGCCATAACCTTGGCTCTTATACCATTTGAAAGTTTCAAATCATATGAACATTAAGAAAATTAAGGACAAACCTTAAATTTGAGAATGAGTAATGAAGAAACAAAAGTTGATCTTCTTGAAACCTTAGAGCAAATTGATGCCACATAAGAGTGAATAGCCTCTATATTATTTACATTTGAACACACAATACTTGCTTCCTTACTTTGTGATGATGAAAACAGAGGAGAATCAAAATATATGTCAAAATGAGAGAGTCACTAAGAGAAAACGAGTATATATATATATATATACCATTTTTAACTTAATAACTACATCTTCTCATTTCTTATTGTCAAAACAATATGTCTCTTCCAAGAGACTTCTCCAAATTATCCTGTGTGGTAAGGTCTTTGTGCGCCTTTGCCACATGGCATACATTTGTTGGCCAATAGCACAAATTACATATATTAACCTATATCTAAGTGCATTTTAAATAATGTATTTAGCCACTCAAGCTAAATAATTCTAACACTAAGCTTAAAATTTGTCATCAATTCAAAGCAAATTCTCTCGAAAACAACCAACCATTTTGTTGGAAATATTTTAAACTTGATTATCCCATATCATGAAACTTCACATATGAGATGTTGACCGATACATATCCATATGCACTATTGTTGACCATCAAAGTAATGAAGGACAAGTGAGTTACATATTTTTTTGACATTCCCTCAATCTTTTTAGTTATATCTGTACCTAACCCGACCATGAAAATTTTGGGTACATTGTCTTTACTTGAGGGGTACAATAGTTTTTTTTTGGTAAATGGAGCATATGATTGGATTAACTATGACCATGGAATTAAATGCCGCAGTATGAAAGTGGTAAGCGGTACGTGGTACAAATATTTTCACACTTTGTCATTTTATCGCTTGGTATTTTGTGGTATTTCGCATACGACTCACTTTTTGTGTATATTTTAACAAAAAATTAAAGTATATTGCAAATACTGCAAGGTCTGTACTGCAATATTTTATTTTTTGTGGATGTATGTGAGATTTTTTTTATCATTTTACATCAAAATATCATAAATATATAAAAATTAAAATATAATTAATACACATATCATAAAATAAATATTTATTTTTATTCTTTTGGTCACTTTTCTTAATTAATATAAAATTTTAATGGATACTTTAAGCCACCTAAGATGTCAATATGGTATTAGAAAATGTATTGTTATTATTAAAGTATTATTTTTTTTTCTTTTATATCAATAAATTAGTTTCTTTCTTATTATTATTTATTTTTCTCTATATATAACATTTTTTATGTTTCTTGCATTAAAAAAATACCTTCTATCATATGCATTTTATTTATATTTGAAAAATTATAATGAGAAAAATAAGAATACATATAAAATATGCAAAAAATATTAAATTTATGACATCTTAAAATAATATTTTAATATTTATTTTTTTGTGAAAACAGTAACGGTATACGGTGCATTATACAATGCAGTATGCCTTAAAAATTTGGGATGCGATATATCTAATGATAATGACATTTAACACCTTGGCTATGAGAGTTGAAGTTGACGAATACTTGCAGAGCTATACAAAGAGTATTCATTCCTCCACAAAAGACAAAGTAAGAACCACTATTTTCTCTACTAATGGCACTTCATCCTCTTCACCATAAGCACTATTTAACCCTATGGAACAACTGCTCAGGTGTCCCTGACTGACATCCTTTAGCTTGTTGGAAGTAAATGTTTACCTCCACATCTCATTTAAAACAAGTGGGGATGATATTTTAGAGTGGTGGAAAATAAAGAGTAATAGATTTCCAATTCAGTCCATCATGGCCGAAGAGGTTATAGTGATACTGGTTTCCACTGTTATATTCGAGTCCGCTTTCAATGCTAACAAATGTGTTATGTCATACCAGTCCTAGCACAAATTTTGCATGTCATGCCTGAGCCTGACCTGGCCAGGCCTAGGCCAGGGCTAGTTAGACCCACTGTTTACCACTAGGTATACTTAACGATAACGATATTTAATACCTTAATTAGTAGTAGTTGGATAGAGTTGATTTTTTAAGGTTAGGGTGTATATTCTCAAATAAGGAAGGAACAAATGTGAATAATACCATAGGGGGCTCTTGCATAGTTACCAGAAACGGAGGTAAGACCTCCGATCTTCGTTTCCGGCACATCATACCCAAACGAGGTATGTTTCTGTACCAATTTGCTAAATTGAGCAAATCCCTCCAACTTGGTAGTCCATAGCGTCTTTGGTGGACCTCCAGCCATTAGCTTGGCTGCCATTGGTAAGATACACTTGGCTAGACTAATGCTCCACTTAGGCTCGCCTCCTGCCCATCGCTCACATCTTAATCTGCTTTGTTTCCTGATTACTGCCTAATTTTAACTCCAAATTGGCATAACTTTGAAACATAATTCCATCTTTTATTCTCATTTCACTTGAGTCTCAACATTGTTATTGAGCTAACTAGGCCACTAAATTTCCTTAGTTATTTCCATGTTTCTAGTATTTATTGTTGCTAAATATCTTGCATATTTTCAACTTATATTACATATCTATATATAAATATAGAAGCTAAAAGCTATGTACCTTCTTAACATATTACATATTAAAAGATCGTACCGCATACTACCTTCTCATACGACATATCATAAAAATTAATGTACTCTGTACCTTGTTCCATGAGCTCTACCGTACCCGTACCAGGGAACTATGGTGTTTTGTGATTTTCCCTGGAAAGAATTATGAGCAGCTCATTGTGTTTCTTCTGGTTACCATTTTAGGCCTCCGCACATCCGCCAATGGAGGTGGAGTTCGAGATCGCCATCGGCGTCATCACATCACCTTACATCTTTTCGTAGGTTTCAACGCAGACCCTTTTAAGTCAAGGAAATCCAGTCCCTCTGGAATCCCGAAAGGCATAAAGTCTCTGCAATCAGAAAACTGATACTTAGTTTTCTGCCGGACGGAGGCTAGAGAATGAGCGCGAGCCTTCTGGCTGCGGATTCTGTGTGGAAGACTATCGAGTCAACTCGTTCAGGTCAATTTTCGTGTTTCCGCTCGCGTTCTTTTTGCTTTCTTCGTTTCTTATACTGGGTCTTTTAACGTTTTAATGGCGTCTCAAGTGGAGCAGTGACGGAGGAGCAATTGTCAATGTAAGCTTATCCCTTTCCTTTAACGATTATTCTTCATTATCGTAGCTTGGATTTGGACTGGGGTTCCAATCAATCGCTGTTTATGTTAATGCAGTCTGCATTTCTTGTTTGGTAAGAACTTTGAGAAAGCAACTCGGATAGTGGATCAAAAGCGTGTCAAAAGGATCTCTGGAGAGCCCAGTGGCCGCTTCATCTTTCAGGTTTTTTCAGTTATCGATGGTTCCATTTTTTTATGGACGAATTTGCTTGCGTTGTCTATGTCTAGATGATGAATCAATAGTTCTCGATTTAATTTGGCTCTTTTTTGCGGAATTTTCACTGTTCCAATCGTCTATACCCATGTTGCCGTTGATATAAACTATTTCCATTCTAGTTCCTTTTGTTTCTGATTGATAGAAAGTGGAAAGATCTTTAATATTTAGGACAGGAATGATGGGTTAGTGGCCTAATTGATAGTTTGTTGAAGAGAGTGTGGTGGCGAGAAGTTGTCAGTCACGGACCTGAATGAGGAAATGCTGCTTTGATGGCCTGCCAATAATGTTGCTGAAATGCATTTGCTTTTAATTGTTTGGTCAGGTTGTTGGTGAGTCTCGGACGAAGGAGGAGTATCTCTGTTTTGCTGAAAGCTACTGTGCTTGTTACTCATTCTTTTATGACATCATTAACAGAGGAGAGCAACATTGTGTAAGATGTTCGTTTTTATTCTGTCTCATCTCTCTCGTTTTCTTTTTCTTTTTCTTAATGTTATTCCATGTGATTCACTCTTTTGTTTCATTTTCTTCTTCCTTGCTTAGTGTAAACATCAATTAGCTGCAAGACTTGCTGCTGCATTAGGAGCTTGTGTTGAAGTTAGAGTATCTGATCGGCACCTAGCATTACTGCTGTCAAAACTCTGAACTCAATCTATGGAAAAAGTTCCTGATCTTGGAGACTCAGAAAGAAGGTAAACGTTTTGCAATATGAGCAGTTCATCCCACTACATTTCACATATGGAATACCTAATTCTCAACTCAGTATATCATGCCATCAAGTAGGAGCGCAATGACGAGGTTTCCTTAGAAACCTTAAGAGTCCAGAAAGGAAACCATCCCTGAGAGATGCTGTGAGTAGTAGGTATGGCTGATTAGGTAGTTGGAAAACCAATTTAGTTGCAACATGTAAGGGATCAATGGCCTAAATGTGAAAACACATGCAAGGCTCTCACCTAAATTAGGACAGCGATATGAGGACAGTATCCTCACCACAATGAAGATGCATATGCAATCTTCCACAAAGCAATAACACGCCGCCGCCCCAACTACCAAACTGTGAGGGCCAAAACTGTCATTAACCCCTTGGGAAAAAAAAAACATGTGTGGCTTCCTCATCAACTTCTTCTCCTTCAATGTATTATATAGATATAGATAATCATAAAGTTTGACCAAAGGTTTGACTTTTGATGGAGTTATGGTTTCAGGCTGGAACTTTGTGTATATATTCAGATACGTATTTAAGACTTGACTAAACCTTCAAACCAGGTTTTAAGGCCCAAATTTGAGTAGTTGCCAAGCATTTGAATTTCTGCAGATATATGTGTGTGATCTTGGGTTGAAAGCAACATTTTCATGTTTTATGTGTTAAAGTTGTCTTTCTTTGGCAAACCATATCTCTTTAAAAATTTAGACGTGTTTGTGGTAGTTTATAATATGGATCCTAAGCCTTCCTTGCAAACAGTAAGCAACCATGCCGGTATATACACACAGGTTGGATACTGTGGTTCTGATAGCGAGCTTGAATAGCTCCTGAATACCATAGTGTATGTGTGGGTGACAGGATGGATAAGTCCTTGCAGTACTATTTTGATTACTGGAACCAATGTTATAAAAAATTATAAGGGCCAAAGAAAGATTCGGATATGGCATATGTAATACCATTTCCTTGTCTTTAAGATATCTCTAGCTCTCATGAAATTCCGTTTTTCTCTCTTTCACTGACTGCCAAGTCTCAAAATTTGTTTGATTAGGTAGAGGCTGTAACAAGGCTAGGAGCTTTGGAACTAGATTAACAAAAACGTGCAATGACTACAAGAGATCTCTGAGTCTGTCTTCAATAATTGACCTGTCCCTAAGCTACATCAACTATTTCTGAAAAAGAATAAAATAGAATACAGCTTCACCAAAAGAATGTAGTACAAACAAGCCATGTCTAATTAGGGAACAATTTTCTGATCTTTCATCTTACCAATCCAATAGATAAAGGATGTGCTGGTGTCTCTGAACCCAACAAAACCATACTGTCTGCTCTTGTTCATACTGTCCAACAGTGAATCACCATTTAGCAAAGAATCAACAAACCTCCAAGTCTCAAGCTTGCCCACATTAGGCACCAGTCCTTTTTCCTTGACAATTTCTTCCCACACTTGAGCCTCTGCTGTCATCACCTCAAGCAAGCTCAATTTCTCACTGCAATCATTTTCATCAAATCCGTAATCTTCAATGCCAAACTCTTGTGCTAAAATTTTCCACAGGTTCTTCCACTTAAACACATCCCCATTGCTGCAATTAAAAGCCTCATTCTTTGCATTCGGACTGAGTGCTGCCCAGAGCTGATGCTCTGCCACGAGATCAGCATCAGATGCATCCCAGTAGCCATTCCAAGCTGCTCGACTCCCTGGAAATCTCAGTGGCTTGCCCACATGCTTGCAAATTGCTGCATAAACACATAAAGCTGCCACTACATTTGTCAAACCTGTCGCTGAGTGTCCAAAAATAACTCCTGGCCGATGAATTGACCATGTCAAACCTTCCTTCTTCCTCACCTCCTCAAGCAGAACATCCTCAAGTGTATAGCAAAAGTTGAGTGCTTTGAGTCTCGGAAGGTCCTCATGAAATGGAGGATCATATTGCCGAGCAATCTTACTAGATGATTCAGATGGACCAGTATAATGCCTGCGCCCAGTTTGCAAGCAAATGTGCTTCAAACGCGTTGCGTTTGGGATCATGACTCGTAGCACATTCCGCAACATGGTTCCATTTACAATACAAGTTTCAGATTCATCCAATCTCTTGGAGGAAGCAACATAGAAAACGTGTGTCACGTCAATAAGTTTAGAAAGCTTTTCTTGTGTTTCATCAAGGTCTAAGATGTTGCATTGTATGTATTCTAAGTTTGAAATGATCCAGTTAGGCTGGGTATCCTGAGCCACACCATATACCTTCCATGGACCGCCAGGGGTGTCGGGAGAGGGAAGGATCTCAGCAAGGCTGCTTCCAACAACGCTAGTGACACCAACCACGAGGGCTGCATTTTGTGGCCTCCCTGCTCTGTCATGCTCTGAAGCTTTCTTGTGTTTGAACTGAATGATCAAATAAGAGTGCCAATCAGCTATGGATTTGCCGGTAAAAGACGGCCTGGAGAAATTAAAAATGGAAGAATGGTAGCTCACCTTAGCGGCGCCAATTGCTCCTGCCCACCACCAGCTCATTGTGGCCAAACCAAGTGATTGGCAAAGAAAGAATTTATGTCTCTGGGATCTGTTGGTGTTTGTTTGTTTGTTGGGTTGTTCTGCGCTTTGAGTCTGTTTGAGCTCTTATTTAATGGGCGGGTTTGGTGGTACTTAAATTTTCTTTTTCTTTTTTAAAAATTAGATATGTGAACCAAAAATCGCAAGGAAAACGTGTTTCATGTCATCTGGAGTGGTCAAAAATGGATAGAGCCTCGTCATGATGCTGTTGGATATCTGATCTCTTACAAAGAGCATGGAGAACGCGGATATGGTGATTAAAATATTAAATATTATATCTTGTGATTGGAATTTGCGGTCTAAGTCTAATACTCTGCTGCTTTTAAACTTCCTATATTGCCTGCCCTATTTTAGTTTTTTGACTTAAATTTGATGTAAATTTATTTGTATCATTAATTATTAATTTTTTTAAAAAAATTATATTTGGAAACTATAAGAATCATAGGTTTTAAATATATATTTTTTAAATTTTTTATTAAATAATAATATAAATAAATTTAAATTTAAATTAAGTCAACAAATTGAAATGAAACAAACAATGTGAGACAGGTGAAGTATTATCCTCTTTGCGAAAGTGAGTCGATGGTGATGGATATTTTAATCGTCTGAAAGTTGTGAAGAAATTTGAAGTCAATTTCTTGTCCGAATGAATTTCTTTTTCCGGTAAGGAATACTAGCAGTAATCTAGTCTTTTAAACCGCAGGAGGATGCTCTGGTATCTCAAAATAAATTAAAAATATTTCGTACTACATACTTAAAAGCAAAATTTTTTTTAACTTAAGTAAGTTTAATTTAAAATGATTTATTTTTATATTTATATTTTTTTCTTGAACTAATATCATTTAAAAACCAAAATTATGTAGGTCTCAAACTATTGAACATACAATTTTTATAATCTTATTAAATTTTTAGAATTTTTTTTCTCTTTTTAAAGCCTAAAATAAAAAAATTCATTCAAATTTAATAACTTCATAAAAATTTACTTTCTAATAGATTATTATATCTGTATAATATTAATTTTCAAATGAAATTGGTTTCAAACAAAAAAGATGTAAAAATAAAAATATGTCATTTTAGATTAAGTTAACTTAATTTAAAACAAATTAGTACTTGTCAAATAAGATAAAGTAAATGAGTCACTTCTTTATGTAAAACTTTTAAATTGAGACCATTACTACTATATTTTAAAAGCCTGGAAATGACACTGTTTATGAATAGTGCAAATAAATGTTCATCAACAATGTTTCATTTTTTTTTTGTTTTTCCCGTTTTTGGGACGTGATCATCTCTTATTGAACATCAGGACTTTTTCCACGTAGCCGTCAAGTCTTAAAGGCTTGCATTACAATTTCCCAATTTTAGCCTGTTTTGTAAATTGCATCAGTGACTCCTAACCTTTAATTAATATATCATTTTAGATCTAACCTCGATTTTGTACATGAAAACCCCTAACATCATTTAAGTGTTTCATTTTAGACATTTTGTACATGGAAAACATTAGTGTGGATGAAAAACGTTAGTGTGGATGAAAAATGCCATGTCACACATAGTGTGGACGATTTGACACATTGGCACAATCAATCAATTAGCAAAACCTAAAGTTTTCTTAAAAAAGGTAAAACTACACCTTTAGTCCCTCATCTCACCAACCTCATCCCAAGAAACCCTAAACTTCTCCACCTGTTGCCGCCACCCCTAGGGCTTCACCAATGTTGGCTGACGCATCCAACCGCCGATATTCTTATCCTGCCAACCCCGATAATCTTGATCTGCAGCCTCCAGCTCTCCCTCGCTCCCTCCTGCGTCGGCCTGATCCGTCTCTTGTCCTCCCCTTGTTCTCTCATTCGTTGATTTGCCTCCGTCAATCCCCCTACGTTTCGTCAATTCATCAATCCACCATTCTGTCCGCCATATGCGCCCTTCGTCAATTTGGTGAAATTTATTCGGAACCCTTACACTCCGTCCGGCGTCCGCCACCTACATTTTCATCATGTAGCCCTCGATTTTAACCCCCGATTAACGTCCTTGATTTCGCCCATTCTCAACCCATGATTTCGACTTATCACTGGCAATGATGCGAGGTAGCGGCGAGAGGAAAGCATGAGGCAGTGACACGAGGGGGCATGAGCAGTTCAGTGTCAGATGAAGAAGAGGAGGAGAGTGTAAAGAGGAAGGAAGCGGAGACAGAGGCGAAGGAAGAGAGTTCAACAAATCAGGGGAAGAGGGTAGAAGGGGTTCGCTGCTGGATGAATGCGATCTGATTCTCAAAATCGTGGAAGGCAAAGGTTGAGCACTTTTGGAAATCATCGAGAATGCCGATATAACGAGTGAGGTTGGTAGGATAAAACCGTCGGCGACTGGTGGCTGGAAGCATCGACAAATAGTGGCGAAGCCCTAAGGGTGGCGGCAACATGTGGAGAAGTTTAGGGTTTCTTGGGATGAGGGTGGACAGATAAGGGACTAAGGTTGCAGTTTTTCCTTTTTTTAAGAAACTTAAAGTTTTGCTAATTGATTTATTATGCTAGGGTGCCAAATCTTTCACGCTGGCGTGCCACGTGACATTTATCATTCACACTAATATTTTTCATCCACAAAAAGTTTAAAATAAAACACTTAAACAATATTAGAAATTTTTTATATACAAAATCGAGGTTAGGGTAAAAAAATGATTCAAAAATTAAAGGTTAAGGGTCACGGATGCAATTTACCTATGTTTTACTTTTCGTGTTAAGACTCGTATTAGTCCCTAAGTTTCTACTCTTTCCAATTTTAGTCCCTAAATTTGACCCATGTTATGTTTTGGTCCTTGAACTTAATAACTCTTTAGCTAGACTTTTTTCTATTTGCTCTTTTGGTCCCTAAATTTTTTGTTGTTTTTTTATGTGTTATCTTTGAAAACAAAACATTGGTCACCATGATATGTCTAATTTTTAGCTAAACCATTTTTTTTGCCTTTATTAATTCAATTGTTAAAACCTTTAATAGTTAAGGTTTTTCCATTTTTTCTCTTGGTATCAAACTCTTTGCTAATTTTTTTCTTTGCTTTTTACCTCAATTAAGTTAATGATTAAAATAAATTAAACGTAATTTTGTATTTTGGTCACATCTTTTCATTATTGATGATTAAGTTTTTTAACATGAGTTATTTACTTCAAAAGCTGTATGGTTTAATAAAGTATTTTGGTCTATGATTGCTAAAATTGAACATGGATTTTTCTAAAAAAATTTCTAATCAATATTAAAAATTAAATCTTAAGTTGATAGGGTATGAAGTTTTTTGGTGAATTATTTTTTAATAACAAAAATTAGCCATCATTTTAGAGTATGTATAATGTTATATGAAGTTTTTTGGTGAATTATTTTTTAATAACAAAAATTAGCCATCATTTTAGAGTATGTATAATGTTATGTTTTACAGTATTATTTTTCGATCATAACTAATTATTTTTATGATAAAAACAAAACATAAAAAAAGCTGAAATCAAAATTAAAATAAAACAAACTTTAATTAATTTAAGTCAATTTATAAATGAGAATCTTTTAACAGTATGTAATATTTTAAAGGAGTTGAAGCTATAAAAAATTAAATACCTTTTTCTTTCCATGCGACACCTATGTCTTCATGCAGCTAAATTACATAAACCTTCCCAAAATTTTAATGAACTTATAACTTGTCCATAATTTTCTAAGAATGTACACTTTTTTCTCCTAAAAATGGAAAAAGACTGTCCTATATTAAATTTAAAATAAATTATTTAAATATTAATTAACTGTCAGCCCATTTTTAGACAACTTACATAAAATACAATATCATATCAATTGATATAAGTTACTGCTAACCGCACCAACAACGACATTGGCGAGGCCTCGGCTGCTAACTTTAAGGAGTGTTTGATTTAAGAATTGTGAGAATCCGTATTATTAAAAAGTTAAAATCCTAAAAAACCTATATTTAGTTCAATTTGAAGGAAAAATTGCCAATTATTCCAGTTCTTCAAGAAATATTTATCTTTCGCAATTTTGTAAAATTCATATTGCTAATTCCATGTTAGGTACAATAAGAACCCACAAAGTATTTATGCTTGGAAAAATTACTACAAATCCCTGAACTTTCAAATATTTACAAACTAGTCTCTAAAAATTACACATTTAGTTGCTGGGCTTTTTATAAAACTAAAAAAATATACCCTATGGTTCTAAAAGTTACATTTTAGTCATTGTACTCCAAGTTTAAAGAAATATGGAAAATACCTCATCTAAACATAAAAAATTTAAAATTTTTATTCTTTTGTGAGGTGGGAACCAACCAAACATAAAAAAATTTAAATTGTATATTATTGGATTCTCACTTTCTATTAATATTACTATCTAACTTTTTAAGGATTCTAAAAATAAATAAATAATTTTTCATGAATTTCTATAACTTTTTCACGAATTTTTTAGAATCCTTTGAATCCAAATCGTTTCCTTATGCAATTAAGCAAATAAATAAACAAAAAGCCTTATCCGACCTACTTCCACCAATTTGCAAGTTGCAAAATCAGAGAGAATTAGCGCAACAAGATCTAGATTGTAAATTTATTTAGTTTTTAGTGTATCTCTATTTTTTAATATATGGTTAGATACTATGTATTGATTTTTGCCCCAAAATTGTTTACCAAGTTCTGCTTCTAGATTAGGGTGAGATTATTTTTCATTCGGTATTATTAGGTAAAAAATTTTCTAATCACCCATCACGCACGGTGGAAAATGAACACCATTAATCAGATATATAAATTTAATGTGGTTCGGTTTTAACTCTCATACATTCATGAATGAGAGAAATTTACTTGGACAAAATATAGAAATTACAATAGAGGTATGCTTTTAGTGTTCATACTGGCTTATGGATTCCCTACATACTACTAGCAATCTCATAATCTTGTTCTCACACAATTATAAGATATGAGAATCACAAAAACTTCTCATTTTAGCCATTTCCGGTCTCCAAATATTTTAATCTTGAAACTCTTGTATCTTACATCTTCACGTAATTAATTTTTCTATCATACCCAAAACCTAACATATCAAGTTTTTTTATAGACCACACACAAACTCAAATCACATCAAAATAGAAAAACTAAATATTAAACAAATAGAATTACTAAAACCAAATTTTAAATGAAATCAAAATCCTTAAGTTTTTTTTAATTTGAGCCAATAAACCCAACATTCTTCACCTTAACTCAAATTCTTTACCATGAATATGAACATCACGAAAACAACAACACGATTACAAACACGAACATCACCCAAACATGAACACAACAAGAAGTGCAAACGACTACAAAAAACACGAATATGACTCCAAACACCAATATCACACAAACAAAATTTTCAATCTTTAAACTTATACCAAACCATTGACACCACGGCCTAACCATTGTCAAAACATTCCTAGGATGATTCCCCAAAGCTCTACCCAACACTCCAAATGGCTTACCATGTCAAACATCTAACCATATGCTTCACAATGTCGCGACCAAACCATAACATCTTATATGACTTGTTGTGGAAAAATTCCTCAATTACTCATCATATGTAATAAAAATCAAACATCATTAGTTAGACGCACACAAATTTAATGTAGTTTAACTTTTAACTAGCCTACATTCATAAAAGATAGAAATTCACCTCAGGTAAAATATATAGATTATAATAAAGGTATGTCATTAGTGCTCATATAGCCCTATAGATCCTCTATACACTACTGGTAACTCAATAATATTGTCCTCACACAATTATAAGATACGAGGATCACAAAAAACTTTTCATCTTAACCCTTTTCGACATTCAGACCTCTTCTCCCTTGTCTCTTCACACACAATGATTTTTCTTTTATACCAAAAACTCTAATATAACAAGTCCTTTTATAGGTTATACACTAACCTAAACTACATCAAAATAGAAAAACTAAAATCAAATTATAAATAAAATTAAAATCCTTAAACTTTTTGAATTTGAGCAATCAAACGCAATAGATATTAGGTTGAGTTTACTAAAAAAATTTTGCCCAACTAAGAATTATCATTTCATTGTTTTGATTGACGAAAAGTTTCAATTTCAGCGCTTGATGCAATGATCATTATCATTTGATTTTTGTGGATAGGTTTATATGAATAAAGTGAAAAGAAAACGAACCTGTTTGAAGGTGAACCCGCGTTATGATTTGGATTAGGGCGTAAGGAGGCATGGACAGTTTCAGGAAAAAAAAAACATGTAATTGTTTTTGAAGAATATTTGAACCCCCAATTTTTTTTAAGCACCATAGACAAATTCGGATCCTAGGAAATACCATTACCGCCACCACTAAGATGGAGAAGGTGGGAAGAATTGTTCAAGATTTGGGAAGAATAACCCTGCTTCGTAGAAAATTTACTGGTAGAATTCCTAGTCCAAGGTACGGAATCATTTCCTCGGGAAAACGAAGGAAGGGGCAAGACAGAGGATTGAAGATACAACCTGATCACGGAGAGAAAGTGCAGGAGATCTACATTCCAATATTGATCAAAACCAATTAATAAAGCTGAAACTTTAATTTAAATGCCATTGCCACATTGATTTAAGCTGCTTAATTGGGGAAATATCCGGAACTCAATTATCATGCTAAACCCAAATAATCTTGTGATGGTATAATTGAGAAGGAATACTACGACCATGTAATAAACCATGCCAAATGCAAGTGGCGTTGCCTTTACTCTTGACACACCAAATTAACTTCTTCTGTCCAAATTTTAGTTGACAAAAAAATCAATCACGAGCTTGACAATTCGAAATGGAAGCTGTTGAATAATACTTGCAAATTAACGTTGATTTTCTTCACTTTGATAAATTTTCCAGTTTATGCTATGTCTCTTTTTAAGGCCTCAGTTACTATGTTAGATGATATATATCCAATAATTTTGTTCAATTTTAATGCCTTAGTTGTCAGTTACCATGTCTTTAAAAAAAATAATATCATATCACGTCTCAAAACATTCCTTCATTTTCAGTACGTATTATTCATCTAACATGAGGTAGAGAGACGTCATATTTTGGAACATTAGTTATCAATTGCAATTTTGAAACAAGAAACTAAAGAAGAATATCGAATTACATACTACTCAGAGAACTCGGAGTACGGCCGCCTTGTTCTTGCTCTTCGTGTGCGACTGTGCGAGCACGCAAGCTAAAACTCCAATGGCGGGCCGCCAACTCAGCATAAAGGCGCCCACCAGGTCGGGGCACGGCACCAGCCTCCATTTGCTCAAGAATAACTTAAAAACTCTTACCTGCAAATGCTTTAGTAAATATGTATATTAAAATAAAAACAAGATAATATAAAAATATGTAAACTGAGTAGTTGTCTCTCACCCCTCTGGGTTCTCTTTTGTTTGCTGACTCATTGTAAAGACCTCCCTACTCAGTGCAATGTCAGTTTCTTGTTTTGATTGCGCAAAAAAAAAAAAAAAAAGAATTTGTTATCATCATTGGATTTGAAAATCTTTTGAAGTAAACACTTGTATCACATTTTTCAAGTTTAGAAGCAGCCTTATTATTATAAAAGTTATGAGGTTAGGAGCAATTTCTTTTTCAACGGAAAGAGTGCTTCGTTCAACCAAAACAAAGCGCGTTAGGAGAAACTTTGTTACATTTACCAGCTGTCAGTTTAATAATTACTATTAAAATCACATATTTTCATACCAATATATATATGGATGGCATTTAGTCCAATTGACGAGTTTTTTTTTCATCTGTGTTTTACAGTGGTCCATTATATAGTAGTATTTAATGTAAATATAACAAAATAGTCATTCAATAATAAAGTTTTAAGGACAAATAAATGAAATATTAGAGTTTTAGCAATTAAAAGTGGATTTAACCATTGATAAAAAAAATATTTTCCCATGGAAATGGAAGAACTATAATAGAAACAATTGTCTTAGAAGATAGCGACTAAAATCTTCCCTTAGAAAATAGAAATAACATTCTTAAAAAAAGTGAGATTTAAGCATTGACACAAAAGTCAAAGTGAAGTTTGAGATTAATAGAGCAAACAGAAAGACTATAGGCATAAAGTTTAACATTGACTTAATAAAGGGGTAAAAATAAAAAAAGAAAAAATGACCAAAAAGATAAATAAATATAATTTAGGAGTTGAAATGAGAAAAATCCATAGCTCAAGGGCTGAAAAATAGTGAGTAAGCAAAAAATAAAAAAATAGCAACACTGTTATCAACGGTGCCAACCCCGCCTTTACAATGTAATTTTTTTCTTAGCCAACAGTTTTCCTGGCCAGTCTTTATACCTCCTCCATGTTGAAAGCCCAAAAAAGAATGTTACTTAACTCAATGATTAGTGTTAAATGAATTTCATGGTGCTGTGCCTACAATTTATGCTCGTAATCATTGAGTAGATTAGTGGGAGCAAGGTTGCTTGCACTTTGTCACAAAACAATATGATGGTTCCATATTTTAAAAATTTTCAAAGTTTGAGGATGAAAATGTAACATCCTGGAAAGATGGAGACCTTTTTTGTAATACAATTGGACAATAAGCTTTTAACTCCTGTAGTTTTGGTCTCTGGCAGTAACATCGCCCAAACTTTCAGATTTGCTAGTCCTGCCATCATCATCATTTTGCCTTAACTCCAAGACTGATGTATGATCTTGAGAGGGAAAATGACAGGGACCAAAGGGGACAAAAACAAATATTAAGGGATGAGAAGTGGCGTTTGTTTGTTGTCGGTTTGGTATTGGGAAGTAGGTTAAATTAGGCCTAAAACTGACTTACTGTTCATCTACAGTAACCAATTATTCATCTTTAGAATATTAGTGTAATATGACAACTATCATATCACGTAGTTGATTAGAGTTCAAGTCCTAACTTTATATATTGGATTCCTTTCTTTTGAAGATAGTGGATAAGAAAGGGTAGGTTAGGTAGTATATTTCATTGTATAAGCGATTTTGAATATGAAAAAAAAATGTCCACACCATTATAAATATGTATGGTGATATAATCTTAGATAAATGTCCATACAACTACTTCTATCCATGCTTTGCCAATTTTTTAATTTTTGAAATTCAGTTTTCCTTCCTCTAAAAGAATATTAATAATTGCTTATTAGACTCAAAAAAGTCATTCCTCTGAAAAATTGAATGCTTTGATTCAAAGTGCTTACATTTGTTTGCAGCACTGGGCAGCGTACTTAAACATCCACCCCCGCCAATGGGATTCGAGTCTCGCTAGGTACATTATACATCATTTTCTGTTAATTTGCAACTTGACGTCTTTCAAATTTTAAGAAGTAGGAAAATTTTTCCCAAAATTTCCTTGACACATCTCTAATATCCTATATATCTTTTATATGCTTCTGAATGTATATAAAAAAAAGTGCTTACATTTAATCACTTTGCTAAAAATCTCTTATTATTAAATAATTATAGTATTTTTTATGTTGGTGGTGTTTCCCTTGAGATGAGGTAACATTTTCATTCTCATAAACTGTTCTTTATATCAGAAAAAATAATAGTTTCTAACTTTTGTTTTTAACTAAATTATCGCAACATTGTGTTCAAGTAAGAAATTAGTGAGTCAACAAGAAATGTGAAATGAAAGCAAGGGAACGGCCGAAAGAATTGACATGATTGATAAAAATTTATATTAACAATTACCTATTAGCAGATTCCATTATTGTTCTTTTTATTTTATTTTCTTTCTTTTTTTTTTGTTGTAATAAATGAGATGATGACATATATTGGAATTTATCAAGTTCAGTAAAATAAATCTGGGCAGAAAAACAACTCTAATTAGAGCATATGCTTATCCCATGATTAATTTGTAAAGATTATATAAATCAGAAAATTAGTGAATCACAGGATCTTTGAAGTCATTACTAAAAGGCCTAAATGCGTGGCTGGTCCATCAACTTTGCAAACTCGCACGAGTTAGTCCCTCAACTTTGACTCATAATGACTTAGTCCTCCAATTTTGATAGTATATAGGACTTAGTCATCAAACTTTGATGATCTATGCGAGTTAGTCCATAGGTTGATAGAAAATGAACACATGTTGTCAGGTGGCAATGATGACGTTTGTGAGTAGAGACATGCTAGGGAAATTAGAACCGAGAAGGTAGATGCTGTCGACTACAATGAGGGATGAGAGGCAGATGATGGGCTGGGAAGATCGAAGGTTGGATGCTCTGCCTCTTAACTCACCAGTTCCTGATCAAATATGATTGCAAACAGTTTGGTCGGTGGGATGCTCTGCCTCTTAACTCACCAGTTCCTGATCAAATATGATTGCAAACAGTTTGGTCTAGCTGAACTCCAAAATCTTTAACCCTCAGCAATTGTAATTCGTGAATCATACCCAAACGTAGTAAAGTCCTTTTGTGTCTACTAGCCTAGGATGTCCACCACTTACTTCAACCATATGCTCGAGAAAGTCCCTAAAGAAATCACTCCTTATCCAAGCCCACCAAAACTCTTAGTTCATTCATCTCAATGGAGCCCCAAACCAACTATGATAAGGCTATAAAGAGAATCCTAGAAGTCATTGTCGCGGTAATAAAAAAGAATAGATGGCAAAGTCCAAGAGTTAGAAAACTTAGCTCTAGTCAATGGCTATCTTTAAAGCTCTTAATGCAGAAATATCAAAGAGAAATAGATGGCAATCAGTCATCGGGGTACACCATCTTTCTCAAAGCTATGTTTATTAAGTTTTCCATTTTCATTGCAATCTTCTTGAACAGTTCGATTAGTTTTACAACAATAACAATTTATTCCTTATTGGTAATTTTTTGGGCTTCTTTGTATGCAACATTGGTAAGAGCCAAGATGCCAAATGTACACTAAACTGCTAATGATGCTAAGCAAGTGTGAGCGACCTAAGAAGGCAAGCTTGCTCTTTGAGGTATTGTTTTCTTATGGGCTCAAGCCCTTTGTTGGTGTGTACACTGCTCTTTATCAGCGCATATGCAACATTAACCAAACTGACAAGGCATTCTCAATTGTGGATGAGAAGAAATCAATTTTTGACTACGAACAACAAGGTGAGGATGGGTTGGGGAAACTGACGGTGCAAAAGACTACATCGAATCATTGAAAATGGTGGATTTGAAGGTGACAGCAAGGGTGGCTTCGACGGCAACAATAAGGGCAGATTCAATGGCAAGGGTTGATTTGGTGGTGATGTCTTTGATGGTGAGGGGTGGATTCGACTATTATGGCTTGGAAGATGGCAGATTAGACGACTATGAGGGCAAACTCAAAAGAGGATTGTCAGCTTCGGTATCAGATCATTTTCAGGTTGAATCTAAGGTTTGGTTTAATGAAGAGAGACTGACGGTGTGTGTAGGAAAAAGGTTGACAATGTTGAGAAACAAATGTTGTCTGCTTTTCCATCCAATCAGGCAATCAGGAATTAACTCATTACATTTTGCAAAGTTAAAGGACTAAGTCACACTAAGTCATTCATGAAGGATTAAATTGCTTAAGTTGACAAAGTTAAGGGACCAAATGTATACTTTGGCCTTACTAAAAGGATTAATTATGAATATGGCCCTCAAACTTATATGACTAGAGAGAGTTGGTCCAAAAATCAGAACTTAGTACACAAGGGTCCCTACTTGGGAACATTAGGAACATTAGGGGTTGGTCCATGTGCCTAGATCCAACGGTGAACGTTGGGCCTCACCGGCCCGGGAATGGCATGTATAATCCGTGCCGCGCTTGAGCCAGGCCTGCGCGTTTGCGGGCTTGGGCCGAGCTTTTTAATTTATATATATTGCATTTTTTTAAAAAAAATTATAGAATTTTTTAACTTAAAAGTAATTAATTTTTTTTGTTTAAATTTTTTATAATTCTATGAAAGAAAAAAAAACACCACTAACTGTGCAAATTTTATTAATAATAAAGTCAAACGACACTTACAAACAAGTTGGAATGGGCCTTACATTTGAAATGACAAAACGTTTCAAAAAAACCAGAATGAGATGAAAATCTATGTTCTGTGCTGTACAACATAATCAGATCAAATACACTTTAAGAACTGAAAAGGAAAATCTAAAATGTAAAAGCACTGTCATTATCTTGTGTTTCATCTTCTAAACTTTTTTGGTCTTGTTTTCTTAAGGAAACAAGGCCCCAGCCACAGTTGCACACACAGACCTCTACTGCTTCGGGAGCTAACTTGACTCATTTCTTTGAAATGACTAATTTATCAGCACTAAAAGCGGACTCTGATCCAACGGTTGAAATCGGAACCGTGAGAACTTCCTTAGTGAGGAAAGACAAAATCGAAAATCTATCACTTTTTGCTTTCCACCACTCCAAAATGCCATCCTCACTTGTTTCAAATGAAGTGTGGAGATAATCATTTACTTTCGGTAGGCCAGATGATGTGGGTCGAGGATGCTTGAGCAGTTGTTCTGTGAGGTTGAATGATGCTGATGAGGAGAATGAGGATGAGGGGTGTGCGGTGGAGGAAGATGTTGATCTTACTTTGTCTTTGTAGCGGGATAAAAATTTTTTGTATAGCTCCTGAATATGCTCATCTATTTCAGCAGTCATAGCTAACACAACTAATATGATTCATATATAAGAAACTATAATATCCCTCAAGCAAAGATAATGTCCCGCTAATTTTCATGGTCGGGTGAAGTGAAGATGCAAGTAAAAAGATATGGGGGATTTGTGTAAAGTATGAAACCCACTTCTCCTTCATTGCTTTGACGGTATTTTTTAGAAATGGATCCATCTTGTATTGATTTAAAACATAAACAATGTTTACCAAATACATCAAAACTTTGTGAGAAGTGAGATAATAAAGTTGCTTCATAAAAATACCGTAATAATTGACAAAGTTTGTAACACTTGTCCCACATTTTAACCGTTAGAAGTTCGGAGCTTAATTTCAAGTTTAGGAAAACAGTCAACAAGGTTGCATATGGATATACATCCATCAACATCTCATATATAGAGTTCCAATGAGTGGGACAATCAAGTTTAAAACATTTCCATAAAAATGGTTGGATGTTTTGAAGGCAGTAGTCTTTGAATTCCCGAGTTATTTTAGGCCGTGTCTTCAAATATAGTAATGCATCATGGATTAGATGGATTTTCGTCTGTAAACCTTAAGCCCCTTTTGCACACATAAGTTCAAAATATGACAGATGCATCTAATATGGAAAAAAAAACACCATTCCGAGGGGTTTCAATGTAGTACACAGTTCTTGGGCGGCAAAATCATTATTAGAGGAATTGTTAAAACTAATGCAGAAAACTTTGTTAGCACAGAAAAATTTACAAAGTACATCTAAGATGCATTGATAGATATTATATCAAGTGTGATCAAATTCCATACATTTGGAAGTAATAATTCTTTTTTGAATGACCCAATAATCATCAATTCAGTGTGCGGTGACATAGAAATAATAATGCCTTATAGGAGATGTCCATATGTCACTAGTAAAAGCAATGTAATGATCAATTGTAGAAAAATGCGCTTGCAGATTAGATTTACCTAATTCATACATTTTAAATACTTCTTGTCATGCAGTTGTCTTAGATGCCTTTTTAAAGGTGGTGTTTAAAGTAGACCTAATCCAATTTTCTAAATGCATGTCTTTAGCTTGCGTAAAAGGTTTTTCCATTAGCATCATTCAATTAACCATACCTTCCATACAATCTTGCTGATTAAATTTAAAGATATCTGTACCACCGGTTGATCCGATTTGTGTCTGTCCACCAAAACTCCTTTTGGCTCCCGGATAGTGCATTGGATGCTCATTCCTTATATGTCGTTGAAGTGTTCAAGTGCCGGTGTCGTTTTTCTCCCAAAGTGTCTCAAAATGCTCTCACATGAATGATTTGAGATGAGATTTTCCTTCATCTCTCTCGGGAACTTGACTTTGAGGTGTTGGTTGTTCACTACCCCTTTATTACATATCAACGTTTTGAGCAGGGGTTTCTTGGATTTCAACATCATTATCGGATTCTTGCTTATCAAATTGCAAATCGATATTCGTCATATCGGTGTTGTCAGGCTGAGGCTCGTCTTGGATGTGAATTCCCTTTTCTGTAGAACTCTTGCAATGGAAGAAAGACCCCAAGCTGGTACGGGATGAGGAACTCTTAGTGGGGACCAAGTTACTACTCTTCCTTAAATCCATTGAGGTGATGAAAATTGATGGAAGATTAATGAAAGATTAAGGAGAGATTAAAAAGAAATTAGTAGGAGATTAAAATAATTGTTAAAAGAATATAAGAATTGAAGAGGACAATGTAAATAAGCTAGTAGATGTAAAGAGGAAAGTGTAAGAAGTTGCGTGAGGAAGTGAGGGAATGGGGGTGGGTATTTATAGGAGTAGCAAAAATTTGATTAGACTAAAATATCCTTAGAAATTAGCCATTTTGTAATGATGGATGAGGGTAAAAAAGGTTTTGGACTTAAATAACCGTTAGTGAACAGCCAGAGGTCCTTAGACTGTAATTTTGCCATTTTTTGAATTAGTGACCGTTGAAGCCAATTTTTTAAAACGGTAGGCTCAGACCAAACCGAACGTGCTTGAGCCAAGCCGAGTCAGGCATGACCTTGAGGCGGTCTTGGGCCCATCTTGGGTAGTGTCTTATTTTCCACTTCCTAAGCTTATATTCAGCCTTCTTCCTTCTGAGCCTGCTTCGATCCATGTTATGCCATGTCTATTCCGTGCCTGGGTTGAGTTCAATGTGTGCTGAGTCCAGGTTGGGCCAAGTCAACCCAGCCCATTGTGCACCTCTACCTAGATCCTTCATCATTGGATGGAAACGTTATGAAGACTCCCCATTATCTCTTCATATTTGTCATAAGAAGCACTACTAGTTCAAAAAAGTCTAAGTACGTTGTCCCCTTCCTCAATCTCCTCCATTAACCTTTGGTGATCTCATCTCAGCCAACTATCTTCATTCTACATGTCCCCTCCTACTTTGTCAAACCATCTCTAAAATCGATGCCTGCTACCAAGTAATCAATGAACTAAGTAATAAAAAATAACTATAGAAAATGGAAGAAAAATAAAAAAGGGGAAAATAACTATAGACTGAGATCCATCATGTGCAAATCGATGAAGGAATCATGGATGAACCTATTGGAGAAGGAGATGAATTTGATGGAAGTTCTGGGTTTGATGCCAATGACCATTTTGGTGACCTAGGTGAATCTTCCCATGGCAAAGGAAGAGAAGGAAGATCCGACAGGGATGGGGTCAAAGCAGGTGTTGGGGGGTCAGTCTGAGTCCCACCAATTTCCATTGGAGTTGAATTTGTCCACCATGGATGAGGTTATGAGAGCTTCATGATTTAGTTTGGTTCGTTTATTGGCAAGAATTGATTGTGGAAAGGGTTTGATGGAGGAGGAGGAGAAACCCAAGATGAAGACAGTTTTATGGTTGGATTGAGATTGTGGGAGGTTGAGTTTGTGTCTAGGACGAGATCATCAGAGGTTTAGGAAGGAGATTGAGAAGGGGATAGTGTATTTCAATATTTTTTAACTAAGAGTCCCTCTTAAGAAAAATTAGAAAAGATAATGGGGAGCCTTCATAATTTTTCCATTAAAAGATCTCTAGCTTATGGATCAACTCGAGATGTTTTCCGAAGTTGAAGGACTTATATTTAATTATCTTTGAATTTTGCAGTAACTCGCTAGAGTTGCATAAGTTCAAGGACCATATGTATAGTTAAGCCTCAAGGGAAACGTTTCTCGCCGTCCTGCCGCCACCGATCTACCTCCGTGATGGGTTGATCTCCACCATCTCGATGCGCAAACAATCTCTCCGATCGACCGACGCCAATCGTACGGAAAGTCCAACCGCCTTAGCTCTTCCAGCGTGAACTCGTAGGCTTGTGGCCGCGCGATTGGCAGACACTGAGAGCTCCATGAGAAGAGGTCTCGAGACGATCATTGACCTTTTTAGCGATTGTGGCGGTTGCCGACGTGGTAGAAATGCAAGCCACGGTAACGAAGAAACAATTCTAAGGATAAATTCGTCCCTTTCGATGTGATTATCAGGGGGACGCGCATATTTATTCTGAAAATTTTGGTTTTAATTGGCTTGATAAAGTCCTGATTCGACTCATATTGTTCGAGTAAACACATTTAAGTCTTACCCTTGTTTCGTGGAGCAATTTGATCCACTTAATTTTCTCCATATACGCATATATAATGGCCCACGCACCCAAAAATCCGCAACACCAAATGATTGAGAACTCATTGGTGATCTTGATTTTCTTCTCGAAATTTCTATGGATTTTGAGAAAGATTTCTTCTTTTGAAACTGTTGGTTGTCTTTTTTCAGATGCTCATTTTGGCCATCAACCACTGAGAGGTAATCAGTGTCCAGCAATGCCGCCTCAAGGGGTTCGGTTGAATGTTCAAGATCATCATGTAATTTTTTCATTTGGTTTACTGTGTCCTGAATCCCTTTTTTTGAATGCTGGCATCCGATGGAGATGAAGTGTAGCCTGATCCTGGATCTCGGTTTGTTGATTTGAAACTGGTGCAGGTACTGATGGACAACGGCATAGTCCAAGTCACATTAACAAAACCAGGTGGCATAGTCACTGGAGTACGATATGGTGGAATAGACAATTTGCTTGAGGTTCTAAACAAGGAAACTAATAGAGGGTGAATATACTTCTACAATCTTGTGGTTTTTAAATTTCAATGGTGGTGCTTGTGTCTTTATGCCTGTTGTTAGTGGGAAGAATACACTGGCCTGGTTACTCCACCCTGTTGTATGAGACATCAGCATACAGCCAAATGGAAAAGAAACAAGAAAAGAGGGAGGGAGGGAGGGAGATTAGATTATCAGCGTGGAACTGGACCTTCTTTTCTGTTTTTTTGTCCCCCCCCCCAACCCTGGTTGTCTTTGGAGACAGAGAGAACTAGATATACATATGTTAGGATAAGAATTTGAATCATTGGTCTTCAGTATCCTGAACAGTACTTAGATCTTTTGTTGGAGTTCTCTTGATGACCATATACACCAATATTTCTTTTCCTTTTCCTTTTTTTTTTTATAAGAATGTACACCCATATTGTTTATTACTACTATTTTTCATTTAAAGGAAAAAGGAATGATTCCATGCACCCAACTAATCATTTCTCGACTGATTAATCTTCTCATTTTGATTTTTAGGTACTGGGACATTCACTGGAACCAAATAGGTGGAAAGGGAATATTTGACGTGTATGTTTTTCTTCTATTTTCTGTACATGTCATAACAATAACCAAAATTGATCTCATTCAGACACCATTTTGACCAACTTGAGCCTTTAATATTGCATGGAACTGGACTTTGTGGAGAATAATATCGAGGTTCTTCTGTTATAGCTTCATAAGTTAGGGATTGAAATATGTTCCTTAGCAGAATAAAAAGATTGATTTCAGATTCTCCTTGTTTTCCATTAATGTAATAGTGGGCTTAATGTTGCTGACTACATCTTTAGCCTTGCAAAATGCACCTTTGCTTGATTCTTTGAACTTCAAAGCAAGCTTTTTCAAAAGGCAATAAAGATGTATGCCTAGAAGATTGCTTTCTTGTGCGTCTTAGATTAGTTGTTACTTAATTTTTAAAAGAGATACTTTGCTTGACTTTTTTAGCTGGCTGTACGTTTTCTTGGAATATTTCCCCTTTCCCCCCCCAACATACTGCAATTTGGAATGACCTTTCCAAGTTTGAACATTCTCCATAAATACGTTGTAGTGACTACTGATCAGAAAAGGTGCCTGTGCACTCTAAAATGTGAACCAAGATTCATTGTTGTGCAGGATTCAGGGAACAACCTTTCGAGTTATAGTAGAAAATGAGGACCAAGTTGAGCTCTCATTCGTAAGAACTTGGGATCCCTCCCTTGAGGGTCGCTACATTCCACTGAACATTGATAAAAGGTCAATGCTTGAACTACTCGTGGTCTGTTTGATGAGACTGTAATTTGCAAGCATCTCTGATTATGCATATTTCTTGTATAGTGCAGATTTATATTGCTTCGTGGTTCTTCAGGCTTTTATTCGTATGCCATATATGAGCACTTACAAGAATGGCCTGGTTTTGAACTTGGGGAAACCAGAATTACTTTCAAGCTCAGAAAGGACAAGTAAACATATTGCTTTTGGTCTTCTTCTGTCATCATATAGATTGCTCACAACAAGCTGAATGAAAAGAACTGAAATACAGTCCAAAAGATTCTAATTATTTGAGCTCACTATCTTTAGGCAACTCATCCATACCTCTAAATAATCATGTTTGCTAATAAAAGTTGAAACATGAAAAAGGCAACCTATGGAGAAAGGTTTTCCAAATTCCTGTCATTAGTGGATGTTTAAAACGTTGGTGATTTCCCACCCCTGATAGAATGGTCTGGGATCATCATCCTTACTAGTAGGTAGCCCTTAAACTTATCATTGATTTTAAGCTGGAGCTCTGAGAGCTGGCATGGCATGTGTCTCAACTAGGTTATTAAAGAAACAACAGAAACAGAAGTGGGAAATGACATATAGGACATAACATGATCATTTAACCTATGAACTTTTGCATTTACAGGTTTTGCTATATGGCTATGGCAGATAACAGACAGAGATACATGCCTCTCCCTGATGACCGACTTCCAGGAAGATGCCAACCTTTGGCCTATCAAGAAGCTGTCTTGCTAGTCAATCCTGTGGATCCACGACTTAGAGGAGAGGCAATATTTTATTCCTATTTGAATCATGACTGATAGGCATCATTCATTTTGATTTCTCTGGTTAATGCTTCTGTCCATTCTTTCTAATCCCTAGTTTACTTAACATATAGTTGATAAAATTGACTACATGAAGGATGTGAAGGGTTGGAAGTTTCCTTAAATTTTACATTAGTTATTAGAATGGTTTTATATGGATTTCAGGTTGATGACAAATACCAATATTCATGCGAGAATGAAAATCTTCACGTCCATGGGTGGATATCCTTTGAACCTCCTGTGGGCTTCTGGCAAATTACACCAAGCAATGAGTTTCGATCTGGTGGACCTCTCAAGCAGAATCTAACTTCACATGTTGGTCCCACCACTCTGGCGGTGAGTATCACATAATGAACTGTTTCTTTTGGAGAATTTAGGAGAATAGGATCAAATGACAGTTTTTCAGTAATGTAGTATCAAGTAACTTATAAGCTCTAACTACATTCATAATCAATAAAATTGGCCTCCTTCAGATGTTTCATAGTGCACATTATGCTGGAAAATACATGGTGCCTCGATTTGAACCAGGTGAATCATGGAAAAAAGTATTTGGCCCCGTCTTTATCTATTTTAACTCAGCAACTAGGGGAGAGGATCCACTTTGGCTGTGGGAGGAAGCTAAAATACAGGTTTTCCATCACAGGCTGCAAGCTTCTTCTTTTATCATTGATACAAATTGTTACTGTCACATGGTTGAAAACTGTTACACGTGCATTGCAGATGATGGCTGAAGTTCAAAACTGGCCATACAGTTTCCCTGCTGCTGAGGATTTCCAAAAATCAGAACAACGTGGTACTGTTAGTGGCAGGCTGCTAGTCCGAGATAGGTGAGCAAGGGATTTAAGACCTCAAAATGTGAAATTACAAAGAGTAGAAATCCATGAGTGAAAGGGCATGATCTTTAATACAACCTAAGCTTGCAAACCAGTACCTTAGGGTCAGTCACTTGATATGGGTTGGTCATATCAAATGTGAACCAATTAAGGCACCAGCGAGCAGGAGTGATAACTAGATACAAGAGGAGGGAAAAGAGGTAAGGGACTAAGGGTAGACCTAAACTTATTCGGGTGGGAACTGTGAAACAAAAAATATTGCCTTTTAGGGCTTGTGAATGAACTCACAACCAAGTAAAATTAAGGCGCCAGATACATGTTTTTGACTCGAGTAGTTGGGTTTGTGACTAGTTGATTGACTGATTATCTGTTCCATACTGGCCAATATACAAGCACAACAAGATTAGGTTATAGCATAGTCATTATGCCTATTTTTATTTTCACTCATTAATTTGATTACAGAATTGAATATAAAATACATCCTTTGAGAAAAGAGACAACACGATGCTTTGATTCATTATCTGTTCCATACTTGCCCATATATGAGCACAACACAATTAGGTTCTGGGATTATGCCTAGTTTTTCTTTTCACTAATTAATTTGATGACAGAATTGAATATATAATATATTCTATTTGAAAAGTGATGACACATCACTTGCCCCCGTCATCTCATTTTTTTTTCTTTTTTATTTTTTACTTCATAGTTGAATATGTTTGAAGCCCTTACAACTGTCATATAGGTATATCTGTGATGACTGTGCAATAGGAGCTGGTGCTTATGTTGGCTTGGCTTGTCCAGGAACTCCAGGATCTTGGGAACTGGAGTGCAAGGTAAATTGTTGCTTGTAGTTTATCTATTCAACTTGTTACCTGATAGGAGCATTGATAACTTTGGTCACTCTCTGACTTTCTCCTCTGACTTATTTTTCTTTAAGAGAAAAATCTTTCCCTTGTCAGTCTGTTTTTTGTTAGACATGCATGCTTGGTTATGAGCACCAAACTTCATCAAGTAATTTGCTAGTTTAATTTCTGAATGAATAGAGTAAGATTATTAAAGAAGCTATTTAGATTTGAAGCAGTTTGAATCAAAAGCGTTGTGTTATACTTATTTATTTGCCTTGTTTTTATTCATAATTCGTGGTTGGGGGATTTGCTTGAGAAATCTAATGGCAATTGAAATGGCCGTTCCTTTTCTTCAGGCTGGTTGGAGGGCTGTATTAAATTTTATCCTGTTTGACAATATTATTTTGCTTCCTAAATTTTTATGTACCACAAAAGGTCATTCAAGCTTCCAGGGAGTCCCAACTTATATTTATGACCTATTAGGAGAATCACTCTCCGATCTAATTATAAAGAAAAATATCATGGAACTATGAATACACAAGCTTCAATTGCTTTATATTATTATCTTAATACAGTGCTTTCTTCTATTTGTTTTTGTAGAACTACCAATTCTGGACTCGAGCTGATGAGAATGGCTTTTTCACCATAAGAAATATATGCACCGGTGACTACAATCTTTATGCATGGGTACCAGGTTTCATTGGAGATTTCAGAAATGAAGTTATCCTTGCAATAAACTCAGGCATTATTTTAATTCCTCATGTCTTTCTGGAGAGAGTAGCAAAAGAAATGGAAAATATTATGACCTCAGCTGAATTGCATACAGGTTGCAACATCGAAATAGGCAATGTTATATTTGAGCCTCCGAGAGATGGTCCAACTTTGTGGGAAATAGGTATACCCGATCGCTCTGCTGCAGAATTCTATGTCCCTGATCCTGATCCAAAGTATATCAACAAGCTTTTTGTCAACCATCCTGACAGGTTAGCAGTTATCAAGAGTGCCCTCCCATCAGCTTGAGATTAGGATTTACATATTTTAGATCAGATAATTAAATAGTTGATCAGATGATTAAATAGTGGAAAAGAATATAGCTAGTCGTTGGGCAAAGGTTATCACTTTCTTTTGCTCGCCTTTTGGTTTGTCGAAGCTCTGCCAAGCCATGAGCAACAGAAAGGATACAGTGACCACTTAGATCTCCGTCTACCTCAAGGACTTTAAGCCAGATCTCCAAGTCCACTTAAGAAAGTCAATTCTGTTTATGCTGAGTTACAAATCATCATCATAGTTACTTTCAGAAAGATTTATCAGGCTTTTGGAGAAGCTTTTATCAGGACTTATTTCTTCATTGTTGATACTTCAAATTCACTGTTGTTGCATGTGGAAAGACCTGTTTTAAGTTGCTTTCACAATATCCTCTGCTGATGATAATTTATCTTTTTTCTAACAGGTTCAGGCAGTACGGATTGTGGGAGAGATATATGGACCTATATCCTGATGAGGACTTGGTTTACACTGTCGGTGTTAGTGACTACAGAAGAGACTGGTTCTATGTTCATGGTGTCAGGTGAAGTTTCTCTCAACTATTTTTTGTGGAGAAATTGTCGAGTGTACTCGAGATATCTGTCAGGTTGAGAATAGAAACTTTTCAATATGTCAGGAAGGTTGGTGATTCTCATCAAGGAATAACCTGGCAAATCAAGTTCAACCTAGAGAACGTGGATAAACGTGGCACTTACAAACTGAGAGTGGCTATTGCCTCTGCTACGTTGGCGGAGTTACAGGTAAACAACAAAAATGATTTCTGAGTGGGTTTAAACACTAACATGGTAAAAATGATTTATGCCTAGACTTAAACACTAACGTGCTAAAATGATCCATGCTTTGATTTAAACACTATGTACGATATTTTCCTTTCCTTCCATAAATCCTTTTCCTGTGATCCTAGGTCCGGGTTAACAATCCAAACACAAACCGTCCTCTTTTCACAACTGGTCTGATAGGGAGGGACAATGCGATTGCTAGACATGGAATCCATGGAGTGTACAGACTGTATCACGTGGACATACCGGGAGCTCAGTTTGTCATCGGAGAAAATACCATCTTCTTGAGACAACCAAGATGGAGCAGCCCTTTCGTCGGTATCATGTACGACTACATCCGCTTAGAAGGTCCGCCAACTTCCTCTTCATGCTAGTGGGAGACATGATTAGAATGTCTACGGTTTTTTTGTAATATATTTGCTTTCCACAATAAGATAAAATACCAATAGCTAGCTATCGGAGCCATTTTATCTGTATATAAGAACCATGAACTGCACAATAAGAAATAGCAATAGCTAGATATCCGTGTATAGCAAGCATGAACAGTTCATGTATGGCTTCCCGTCCATGTACAAATAAATGCTCTCAGGTCTCATCAGGTTTCCTAAAGGAGATGTGACTGGTTTGGTTTTGGATTGTCTATCGTATCCCCTGAATGGCTTTGAATAGGTCCCGGCAAACTTAAATCTCACTGCGCCAAACTTTCATGAATATGACTATTAAAGTTGGTCATTTGACTTCTTTTTTTATTATATCTACTTGTCAAATTTTTTTAGGAATAACTATACTGTGCGCCTACACCCAACTTCATATTATTTATGAAAGTGTCATTGTGCATCAAGTTCCTAAAATTATAACAATACCACGTGCTATAACTCATTATTTTATAGCGTGTCTCAATTTCCTTTAAATTACAGTAATATCACCACGCCACAACTAATTGCTATGTTGAAGTTGTTTCCTATCATATAATTCATGTTTTATTGTTGAATATAGTTATTTTATTGTCTCATTTTGTTGTTCTGTAACAAATCTATTTATTCATTTTGATAATTAATAATTGCTTGCTGCTTATGCTTACAGTAGTTGTTTATTGTCAGATTTTTCATGTTCTCTTACTGAATAATATAATTGTTTATTTGTGTAATATTGTTGTTCTCAAACAAATATATGTTCCTTTTAATATTTAATAACTATTTGTTATGAAACAGATATTTTTTTTTATCAAGGAATAGCAAGATTAAATAAAAAAACAAGTATATTTGGCAAAAGAAAAAGAAGAATTTGATATGAAACTACTACAACCATAGCAAGTTAAATATCAAAAGGAACTTATTTCTTTTGTCATGAAATGACAAGATTAGACGATGGAATAATTATATTTAGCAAAATAATGAGAAGAATCTGATATGGAACAACTATTACATGCATAGCAGATAGTGATTAAAAATAGAAAAGAACAAAGATATTTTCTCATGGAACAGCAAGATTATACCATGGAACGATTATATTCAGCAAAAGAACATGAAGAACATAATATGAAATAATTACTATATGAATAGCAATTAGTTACTCATTCCGTTTCGCATTAATTGACTCTTTTACCTTTTTTAACTAAAGTTTAACTTGAACATATTAGTATTAAAAAAATTCTTGAAAATGATATTTAAAAAATATAATATTTAAAGTTTCATTTTCATATAAGATATTCATATTTTTATAATAAATTTTAAAAGAAATAGAATCATAAATTAATTACTGTGAATAATAAAAGAATTAGTTTTTGTGAAATGAAAGGAATATTAAAAATCAATAGGAATAGATATATTTTATTATGGATTGACAATATTAAATAATGGAATAAATGTATTCAATGAAAGAACATGAATATATGATAGAAAAACAACTACAATAGGAAAAACAAACAGACACTAAACTTTTTGGAGATCTAATCCAAATGGGTGGAAGTGGAACACCTCACGTGATGTTAATTACTTTTACTTGTATCACATTATCAATGGGTCAGATGAAGCCCATTAATTGCATTTACATTTTGTTTAGTTTCTTCAGTTTGACAAAAGATAGCACAGACCTAGAGCTGGTGTCCAATGGTTACATATATATATATATATATATATATATGCTAGTTTTATTTATAAATTCGTACTAATTTGATGTGTTGAGAAATGGAGGAATTAATGGGGAGCTCGTAGAAGGGTGAGCTGGCAGGCGTTATAGGTGAATGGAACACGGCTACATAAATAAAAGAAGGTCCAGATCTTGTTCCTTGTGGATGATTGAGATGTATCAGGGCTGTGGCCTGGTGGGAGGGAAACTACATGCACAGGCGCAGTGGGGACGACAGTGGGCACAAAAGGCCGAGGGGCGAAGCTGCAAAAGGAATAGCAATGTGAGTCATGAAACAACTAAATCTATATAAAGAACAAAATTAATCTATGAAGAAACAACTACTGCACGCATAATAATTGATGCAATGACAATTTTATAAGTGGTTGGATGTTAGGTGTAGTGTCTATGGAGGGCGTGGCGTATTCTCAGTCGTACCCATTAGTCTATTGGATGTTTTAACTGAAAAATTGCTAAAATTGTGGGCAAAACTGTAATTTTCTCAAATTTGAAAACTTGCAAAGTGAGCAATAGAGCAATACTGTTAAAGTTTTCAATCTCATTAGTGGTTAAATCGTGATTCTATATTACTCTCTGTTTTCAGATTTCGAAAACTACACATTTAGTTTATAATTTTAGAAAATTTTCAATTATGGACACCTATGTTGAGATTGCATAATCAATAGGATGCTCAAGAGATCAAACTTGCAAAACAAACTAAAAGAATGACTTGTCTATTGATCAAGAGAACTTGTCTTTAAATAGCCTAATACATAAGAATCCTATAAGGAATAAAAGAAGTATATGAAACCTGATTGATATCGTAAACCTATTCTCCTGAGATTAGTTGCCTGCATGCACGTGAACTAATCAGAAACAAACTTATATTAAACTTAAAAACTAGAGTCCTTTATGGACTTTTACTCTTTATTCTCTCCCCTAAACTAACTGCCATAGGCATTTAGTTTATCTCTGAAATGTCACAGACTCCTACCTATTTTTGAAGTCTTTGGAATGCTTCAAGCTTTAATGGTTTGGTAATCAAATCAGCTACTTGATTCTGACTCGCACAGTATACTAACTCAGTGACTCCTTTAATCAGTTCTCTCAGAAAGTGAAAACGCACATTAATACGTTTACTTCGACCATGCATGACAAGATTCTTAGAGAGCTTGATTGTTGAGCTATTGTCACACATCATTGTTATGCAGTCCTCCTGAGCATGTCCTAGATCCTTTAGAATTCTTCGCATCCAAACAGCTTGAGATGTACATCCTGCTGCTGCCACGAATTCAGCATCAGTGGTAGACAAAGTCACTAATGGTTGTTTCCTTGAAGACCAAGTAACAAAGCTCCTGAGCTCATTAGAAACACATATCCTAAAGTACTCTTCCTATCCTCCATGTCTCCAGCATAGTCACTATCTGTGAAAGCTATCAAATCACTCTCTTTTCCTCTCTTGTACTGAATTCCATAATTCATGGTTCCTTTTAGATACCTTAGGACCCCTTTTTGCTGCTTGTAAGTGAAGCTCAGTAAGTCTGGCCATGTATTTACTAATAAGACTAATGACAAACATCATATCAGGTCGGGTTACAGTAAGATACATGAAACTCCCTATAATTTGCTTGTAGTAGGTCTCATCAACTTTCTCTCCATTTATGTCCTTGCTCATCTTAAAACCTGGAACTATAAGGCTAGCTATTAAGTTGCTTTCTGTCATCCTAAATCTCTTCAATACTTCTTGCATATACCTTCTTTGGCAAATGTGGATACTATCAGATTTCTGAAGCACCTCTATTCTAAGGAAGAATCTGATTTTTCCTAAATTAGTCATATCAAATTCTTTCATCATAGAATCTTTGAAGCCATTCATTAAATTTCTATCATCTCCAATAAAGATTAGATCATCAACATATATGCACAATTAGAACCTTCCCTTCTTTACATTTCTTAGTAAACAATGTCTGTTCACTATTGCATCTTTGGAACCCTTGTTCTAGAAAGTGTGCCTCAATCCTACTCAACCAAGCTCTTGGAGCTTGCTTTAAACCGTATAGAGCTTTGTGTAGCTTGTACACGAAGTGTTTACTTCATTTTTTTTTTTCATATCCTTTTGGCTGCTCAACGAAAACATTTTCACTTAAGTTTCCATGAAGAAAGGCTGATTTTACGTTTAACTGAAAAATTTCCCAGTTTCTTTGAGTTGACAAGGCAATGATCATTTTGACTGCATCCATCCTGGCTAGGGGTGCATATACTTTTGTATAGTCTATTCCATGCTCTTATGAATAACCCTTAGCGACTAGCCGAGCCTTGTACTTGTTAATCTTTCCTTGTTCATTGTATTTTATTTTATAGACCCATTTCATTCCTATTTTATTAGCATCTAAAGGTAATTCAGTGAGTGTCCAGGTGTTGTTCTTTTCTATTGATTCAATTTCAGCATCCATGGCTTTTTACAGCTTCTTTGAAGAACATAGGATCTGTAGTCACCATGTTGACTTCATCTTCAAAAAGCCTTGTCCCACTTTCATAGTCTTGCAACCATCTTGGAGGTTGTCATGTTCTTCTGCCTATTTCCCTTACATATTTTCTTCTTTCGACTTCTTCTAGTCTAACCTCTTTTGTATTGGCATCATTGCTATTATCTTCACTTGATTCTTCATCAGTCCCTTCATTTAATCCATTCTCATCCCACTCAAGTTCCATCAAAACTTGTTGTCCATAGTTTTTTCCCCCAATTGCATTGTTTTTCTTATTCAAAAACCACGTCCCTGCTGACAACAATACAATTCTCCTTGAAGTTGGATCATATAATCTTTATCCTTTTGATTCCTCACTGACACCTAGAAATATACAACTAAAACTCTTGTCATCAAGTTTAGTTCTTTTTGCATTTGGCACGTGAACATGAGCTAAGCTTCTAAAGATTCTGAAGTGCTCTACTATTGGTTTAATTCCACTCCAGGCTTCTTGAAGGGTTATCTTCTTAACAACTAAAGTGGGCCACCTTTTCAAAATGTAGATTGCCTAGTTTACTACCTTAGGCCAAAAAGTCTTAGGAATTTTCTTGTCTGAAAGCATGGTTTGAACCATGTTCATTACAGTCCTGTTCTTCCTTTCTGCCACATCATTCTATTGTGGAGTAAAAGCTCTGGTAAGTTGCCTTTTCACACCATTTTCTTCACAAAATCTCTTATATTCTTCTGAATTAAACTTACCCCCTCTGTTAGTACGTAGACACTTTATGTACATTCCAGTCTCCTCCTCCACATTCTTCTTAAAAATTTTAAAAGTTTGTAAAGCATTTGACTTTTCTACTAGGAAATAGACCCATGCTTTTCTACTAAATTCATCAATGAAACAAAAAAAAATACCTTTTCTTGCTGTTAGATATAGGGTTTATGGGACCACAGATATTAGCATGAGTGAGCTCCAGCTTTTGTGTTGCTTTTCATGAGGTTTCTTTAGAAATAGGATTTTTTTGCTACTTTCCAATCAGACAACAGATGCATGAAGTCTCTGATGCTAAAAGAAAAGGAGGTCCATGTACCATTTCTTTAGTTTGTAACATTTTTAAGCCTTTAAGACTTAAATGCCCATACTTTCGATGCCAAAGATTAGTCAGATCCTGAGATCCAGTGTGAAAGCAAGTCTCTTCATGTGCCTGTGACCTGCTTGATAAAGTAAACATTCTGTTAGTTGTCATGATGGATTCAATAATTAGCCCCTTGTCTAGAGAATAAATTTTGTATTTTCCTTCATTAATCACAATGGCCACACCCTTTTGTTGCAACTAACCAATGCTTAACAATTTATTCTTCAAATCTAGTACGTAGTATACTTCTGATATGGTATGGTTGACTCTATTCAGTAATAATTTTATGCTTCCTTTTCTAATCACATTCATCTTCATGTTGTTGCCCAGCTTTACTACATGCTTGAACATGTCATCCAAGTTTATGAACAAAGATCTATTCCCATTCATGTGATTCGAACACCCTGAATCGGGGAACCACACATCTTCCTTTCTAGTTTCAGGCAAATCAACAGGTGTCATTAAAAGCATGCCTTCTTCTCCTTAAAACTCTATGTAGTTTGCTTCTTTGTCCCACGTAGAACACTCATATTGAAAGTGTCTTAGTTTATGACATTTGTAGCACTCTAAAGTAGCTTTGTTAAAACCTTGACAGTCTCTTCCTTTATATCCACTTCTTCCTCATCCTCTTCAAATGGATCTGTTTCTAGTGGCTACATTTAGTGCTTGTTCATCACTTTTTACGTTTTGAAACTTCTACTCATGCACGATCAATAAGCTTTGTAACTCATCTATTGATAAATTGCCAATGTCCTTTGATTCTTCAATGTAGTAGACAATCTAATTAAACTTATCAGTTAAAAATCTAAGGATCTTCTCCACAATTGTCATATCTTTCAGCTGCTTGGCATATGTCCTCATCTTGTTAGGTACAGACATTACTTTAGCAAAGTACTCAGATGTAGTTTCTCTTTGTTTCATCTCAAAGGTCTCGAACTCCTTCCTTTGTGCTTAAAGAATGGAGCGTTTAACTCGTGCATTCCCTTCAAACTTCCTCTTCATTGAATCCCAGATTTGTTTGGATGTGTTCTTTTCCAGAATGGTTTCAAGTATAGTTTTATCAATTGCTTGAAACAAATAATTTTTTACCTTTAAGTTCCTGAGCTTCAATCCATCAAGCCTTTTTTGCTGTGCTTTTGTGAGAGCTTCTTCTTCTTCTTCTGTTGGTTCCACATATCCATTCTCCACCAAGTTCCAATATTCTTTGGATCTCAAGAAATTCTCCATTAGCATGCTCTAGTGATCATGGTGGCCATCGAACCGTGGTATAGCTGGCTAGACAAAATTTCCATTATTCTCACTTGACATCTCTCTTTCTTTGGTTGAAAGTCACTCGAAAGTCTACTGCTTTCGTTTATCAGACCCAGTGGTAGCTTTGATACTAATTTGTTGAGATTGTTTGATCAACAGGATGCTCAAGAGATCAAATTTGCAAAACAAACCGAAAGAATAACTAGTCTATTGATCAAGAGAACTTGTCTTTAAATAGCATAATACATAAGAATCCTATAAGAAGTAGAAGAAGTATATGAAACCTGATTGAAATTGTAAACCGATTCTCCTAAGATTAGTTGCATGCATGCACGCGAACTAATCAGAAACAAACTTATATTAACTTAAAAACTAGAGTCCTTTATGGACTTTTACTGTTCAACCTAATGGCCTAAAGGCATAATTTGAAAAAATAAATAAATAGGAAACGCAGTTCGGAGCGTGGATCAACTGGTTCTTCAAGGGGACTTCCAAGCATTTCAATTTTCATCTGTTCAGTCCCGTTTGGTCAAATTACGACTGAAGTCCTTCAAGATTTTATATAGAAGACACTTCATCATCTAACTTTTTTATATGTCTTTTCAACTCTTATAACTCTTATACCTAAAAAAACCTGGGCACAAAAAAAATTAAGCTGATTCTCGTTGATATTATGTACTTGAATTATTGTACAAAATCCTTGCAAAATTTTAGATCTCTAAAAAGTTCAGCTTGTCTCATTTGTTTTTTCAAAAGCTAGTAAAAATGTGACCGACAACTTTTTGCAAAGTTTCATTTAGAAGCTTAGTATGTGTAATATTACTCATTAAAGATAACTAAAGTCTGATCGCCACAATACTTGTTTTTCATTGGTGGTTAAAGGGCAATTTTCTTGAAAAACTAAATTACAAAACTACGGATTTGCCTATGGGACAATGATAAGACTTGGGCATAATAATAATAATAATAATAGTCAAATTTTGATAAGTGCGCCACTAGGCAGCCTTCAACATTTGTGTGCCAGAAAAGAAATATACATCTTCTGATATTCTAGTGACAGTACGCATTGTCAAAAAATAAAAAAACTTCCAGGTGAAATTGGAAAATATTAGTATTTATAAATTTGAAAAAAATTATAAAAACCCCTTGTGGTTTGGTCTAATCTATATTTTATCCCATCTATTTTAAAAAAGTTATACTTTACTCTACATTTCCTTTTCAGTGTTTGACAATAATTTTTGAAACCCTAATTTAAAATATTTGATAATCATGTTTTAGTAATTTCAAAAAAATTTTATATTTTTTCACAATTAACCGAAATTTAAAAGATATTGATATGCATTTACAAGAAAAAATATATATTTATAGAAAAAAATTGATAATTTAAAATGTCTATTAATTATAAAAAATATTGAAGAGATTGAAATTACTGAAAAATGATTATCGTATAGTTTAAATTCAGTTTCAAAAGTTGTTATTGAACAATGTAAAAAATATAGAAGGCAAAGTGTATGTTTCTAAAAATAGAGGGGGCAAAATGTAGGTTAGGGCATATCTCAAGGGGTAATTGTAAGTTTTCCTATAAATTTTGAAGCTTTCACACGAATTGCTCTACAAAGCCCCCCAATTAAATATATACCCTTGTTCTTCTTCCAATAATTTGCTTTAACGCATTCCCTAAGTTAAATTAGGTCTCTTGTCACATTCTCTCTCTAGTGGACAATTTGGACAGATTTATAACAAAAACGTTACTAACCGTTTTCAGCAGACTCTTGGATTAGGATACATACATTCCGCGTTGATTTAGGAATTTTCGGTGCAAGTTGTGTCTTTTGTACCATCTTTGCCTCCAAACTTCCCCATGCAGTTGGTAGTGGTCCTTAAAGCCAACCATTTCCACCTCCTAAAGCAAACAAAGCAACCTAAAAAATTTATGTTCCTGCAGTAAAATATACTTAAAACACAGAGAGAGGAAGTCACAAAACTTCAATGGCCACGACCATTTGCTGCTTCAGAAATGACGTGGCCAATCTTGCACGCTTGATGCTTTTATTTGATGCACCAAACTGTGGTGGCGACCAAGCAAAGAGAGTTGAGGGGATTCAGATTAATGGTGACACTTCCCACACATATGTATGCTTTCTTCCAGTTCAAGAAAACTTTTAGAGCTGCTTTATATATCAGTTGCAGATTTCAAAACCACCATTTCACCAATAAAAGAAATTAGTTCTATACAGAGACTTCTGCTGCTAAATCGCAATTCCCTTACCATATTATGTCGTCTCTTGGGGTTAGACTGCTCATTCAAGATACTCATGTAATTACGTTTACTGAGATCTTTTTAATTTGCTTCCTCCAGCTCTACCTCTAAGCATGGCTAATGATGCTAAAAGCGCATGTTGCGATTCTCTGCAGGTGGTGATGGACAATGGCATGATCCAGGTCACATTATCGAAACCGGCAGGAATTGTGACTGGCATACAGTACAATGGCATAGACAACTTGCTTGAACCTCTCAACGATGAGTCCAACAGGGGGTACATATAGATTTCCCTTCATTCCAGCTACTGGAATGAAGTGCTTTTGCATTTCCTCCCTACTTGAGAGAAATTGACAAGGGAAAAGCCTTAGGACTTTAGATTGAAAGGGTAACCATCTTCAATCTTGGTAATGTCAGGTACTGGGATCTTGTCTGGAGCTCACCTACAACCGGTGGCACATTCGATGTGTAAGATATTTGACTTGTCCCTCAAGGAAGACCATGTTTGTTTAGTTTTACTACAAAGCATGTAGAAAGAAAGAAAGGAAAGAAAATCTGATTTGTTTCGTTCGGTTCTTTTATTTGGGAGGTAAATTATACTGCAACTAAGGTTGTTTATGAATCAAGAGCTTCACTGTGTTTCAGGATTAACGGAACAAGTTTTGAGGTAGTGGTGGAGACAGAAGAGCAAATTGAGCTGTCTTTCAAAAGAACTTGGGATCCCTCCCTAGAGGGCAAGATGGTTCCTTTGAACATAGACAAAAGGTTCTTTATTACAATATTGCTTTCACATTTGAGGCATTCTAGCTGCTGAGATTTTCGTATCACTTTCTCTATTCAGAAATGTGCTTTTATTTCACTTACTGTTTTAGAATCTGAAGGTGAAACCTTACTAAGACCAATATGTTCTCTAACTCTTAGAATTTGTTTGCAGAAATGTTTTTCATGCTTAATTGTTCCTCTAAAATTTCATTTCCCGTTTTCAGATAAAGAATGTACACATTCTTCTGTCTAATTTTCCAGAAACTGGTGCAAATGAATATGTTCCAACTTTTGTGCAGATTTATTATGCTTCAGGGTTGTTCAGGCTTCTACTCCTATGCCATTTATGAGCACTCGAAAGATTGGCCCGCTTTTAACCTGGGTGAGACTAGAATCGCCTTCAAGCTCCGCAAAGACAAGTAAATCTTACCGCTTAGTTTCATTGTCTTATTTTTCTATTCGCATAACCAAGCCAATTTTCTGATAAATTCAATATCATTACAAATTACTGTACTACTTGTTTAACTTGGGCAGATTTCACTACATGGCAATGGCAGACAATAGGCAAAGGATAATGCCTCTGCCAGATGATAGGTTGCCTAGTCGAGGCCAAGCTCTGGCTTATCCTGAAGCTGTCCTTCTTGTCAACCCCATTGAGCCAGACTTCAAAGGAGAGGTGATTACATGACTTGTATTGCAAGCAAAAGATTCTCTCGTTGAACGCGCTGTAATGAACTTTCTTGCATATGCATACTTAGGTGGATGACAAGTACCAATACTCATGTAACAATGAGGACAGTGGCGTCCATGGGTGGATTTGCACAGACCCACCAGCAGTAGGATTCTGGCTAATCACTCCAAGCAATGAGTTCCGATCTGGTGGCCCCTTGAAACAGAACCTTACCTCTCATGTGGGCCCCACAACCCTTGCGGTATGCCCCTGCCCCGCATTATATAGCAAGCTCCAGCCTAGTTCCAAATTTCTTACTTGAGAATCAAGTAATCCACTCTGTTGTTCCTGTGAAAATTTGCCATGATAATTAGGTGTTTCTCAGTGCTCATTACGCTGGAGAAGATCTTGTTCCAAAGTTTCAGGAGGGTGAAGAGTGGAAGAAAGTCTTCGGGCCAGTGTTCATCTATCTTAATTCTGCTGTGGAAGGAGATGACTCGCATTCCCTTTGGGAGGACGCCAAGGAGCAGGTTTCTATTGTTCTATATAACACTACATTATTAATGGCGAACAAAAATAGACTAAGCAGCCAAACCATTAACCTGCAGATGACTTATGAAGTGCAGAGCTGGCCATACACTTTCCCAGCTTCAGAGGATTTCCTAAAATGGGACCAACGGGCTCAAGTCAGCGGTAGACTGCTTGTGCTAGACTGGTACAACCCAAGCTTAAAACCTGAAATTCACTTTTACAATGATTAGCAAAACTTACCAATGATACTTAATTAATCTTCCAAAAGCAGTTTTTGTAACAAGATCAGTAGCAGAATTAAAACTTGAACTTCACTTTTACTCCTTGTCTAGGTATATTAGCGATGAGTTCATTCCAGCTGATGGAGCTTATGTGGGGTTGGCTCCTATTGGAGATGCTGGTTCATGGCAAAGAGAATGCAAGGTGACTCATTTTAACCTGGTATATAGTTGTTAAGCTGATTAAAGATCTAATAATCAGAACTTCCAATACACTTACATGTAGAACTACCAATTCTGGACCAAGGCAGAAGCTGATGGGTTTTTCCTGATAAGCAATGTACTTCCGGGTGATTACAACCTTTATGCGTCAGTTCCAGGCTTTATTGGAGATTACAAATATGATGATATTGTAACAATCACTTCAGGTATATATGGAATTTGAGACGAGGGACAACAGGGTTACTATATCTAGCTAATTGAGCTGAGTCATGTCAACTAGCATTCTTTATGTGCTTCACAACGTGGCAGGTTGTGATATTGATATGGAGGATATTATTTATGCACCCCCTAGAGATGGGCCGACCCTGTGGGAGATCGGCATTCCTGACCGGTCTGCTGCAGAGTTCTATGTTCCAGATCCTAATCCAAAGTACATTAACAAACTTTTTCTCAACCACCCTGAAAAGTTAGTCTCCCAATCTCAGTTCTCTTCAATTACAACTGAGTTGCAGGCTGGAATTAGTTTCCTTGTGTGACTCTTTTCGTCTGGTTTCAGGTTTAGGCAGTATGGGTTATGGGAAAGATACACTGACCTCTACCCCGACGGAGACCTAGTTTATGCAGTGGGGACTAGTGACTATACAAAAGATTGGTTCTTCGCGCAGGTCACCAGGTTACATTTTGTTAGTTTTTGGTGAAATATTTCTGACCATTGAACAAAAGATTCGCCAATAAATGTTCATATATTTTTTTTCTCTTCAGTTGCAACTGATGAAGCATTAATTTGTTGCACTGCTGCCTGCAGGAAGAAAGATAACAACAAATACGCAGGAACTACATGGCAGATCAAGTTTAGCCTGGACAACGTGGATCAGAATAGTTCATACAAACTGAGATTGGCAATTGCATCATCAACTTTATCCGAATTACAGGTCAGTTGCTGCCATGAACTGGTTATTAATTCATTACGAAGCCTGAGGGCTGAGAAGATCGTTATTCTGTTGTGTTAATGGGATTTAAGGTTTGCGTAAATGATGTGAAAGCAAAGCCGGTGTTCTCAAGTGGATTATTCGGCAGAGACAACTCCATTGCAAGACATGGAATTCACGGACTCTACTGGCTGTTTAACGTAGACATACCTGGGACACTGCTTGCCAGAGGCGATAACATCTTCTTCTTGACGCAACCCAGAACTAGCAGTCCCTTTCAAGGGATTATGTATGATTATATACGACTTGAAGGCCCTCCAACAACAACCTAGCACTAGCACTTCCCCTCCCATTAAAAAATTATTAAACAAAATTACATGCTCAAATCAACCTAGCTAGCTCCTATTTTGCTATTAATTTGTCCTCATTTTGTTTCTTATAAACTATGTATGCTAATTAACGGTCTGTTTGTTCAGTTCGCGACCTGCCATCCATCTAAAACGCTTTAGGTCCCATTTGGGAACAATTTTTATAATTAACTTTAAAGTTTTGAATAATTTATTCAACTGTTATAATTAAAATGCTGAAACTAAAAGTTAAAAGTTACTATTACATAGTTTTTTCAAAACTATAACACTAATCGCTAATATTAATATCAAAAAGATCTTAATTCGTCAATATAGGAGTGCCAAATTTCTTCATAAATTGGAGGCGCACACATTAGCTGTCATCTTTACCCAACTACTATTAATATGTAGCTTGTTACTAAGTTCAGGAACTTGAGTAGAAAAAAAAAAAGGGAGAAAAATTCACTAAATAATATTTTTATAATAAAATCAATTTTTTATTTTTTAGACAAAATAAGTAAAAATTTGTAAAACTTAATTGCATAATAAAAGATATTATTCAATAAATAATTATATAAGTATAATATTAGCTTTCAAATGATATTAATTCCAAGTAAAATAAATTAAATTAATAAAAATAAATCATTTTGATTTATTCCAACTTAATTTCATATTAACTACATCTGACTTTTCAGTGTCGGCCTCCCATGACTTAATTTTGGTGATTACATTGCCCCAGTCTTGGGTGGAGCAGACTAGTCCCAACTCCCCTAACACCTCATCTCAATTCGCCTCCTCACCTAATATCAAGAAAACCATTTTTGTTTTTATTTTTTCTAGTGCTAAATTGTAGATTGGGGGAACGAGATTTTTTGGCCCCTGGTCTCTAACATACAAAATCACATTCAATTTAAGTTGATTCAGTAATCTTCATCCTTATACTTGGGTTTGCTCATTCCCCTATCTTCCTTTGTGAACAGCATTCACTTTAAAAATGTGATCTTTATACTAACATAACTTATTGTGTTTTTTCCATGCATGTAACAAGTAATGAAGAAAGCAAATTTAAACCTAAATTTCAGGGAGGCAACAATAGATTTTAACCATTAACCTAAGTTTTAAGGATCATTTCATTGCCCTTGAGTCTTTAGCCGAATGGCAAGGGGCATGGGTTGTGATGTTCCTTGTTTAAGTTCAAGGTGCGCCATCCCCCTCCCGCTTTTTTGCATAGTGTGTGTAATACTCTATATATTCTTACTTGTAATTAATTTTGAGCATTAAAAAAAGGGCCATCTCATTTGGGATTATTAATAATACATTTATAGTATTTATTTCTATATATAAAGATTATTTGTACGAATTTTATATCTATAAAGTACTCCTACACTTCATGAAGCCCAAATGTACTTTTATAATGTTTTTTATTTAAAGCAAGTAATTTTTTTAGTTTTCTAATACTTTAAGAAAATCATAAAAATTAAATTATTTTCTAAAAAAATACTATTTCAAGTTATTATTAATAAAATATAATATATGTTTCACATAATTTTAATATTAGATAAAAATAAATAAAATAAAAATAATGTATTTATTAATAATGAGAAATGACATGACATTTGCTTTTAGGAAAAAAGATTCCATGAGTAGCCTGAATTTGAGCCTCGCTTTATGAATATCTCAATGATACTTTTACGCTACAGTCTTGAAAGTACTCGTTATTCATCAATTTGCTTTTGGATGAAGCCCCAATTGGTTTAGAGTTACACTGAACCTTACTGAATTCCTATTTTTGTAGCTTTCCACCTCAAGTCATATGTCTCTTCTTAACTTGTTCAAACAAAATCAATCGTAAGGTTCCACTTCAGGGCCCTCACCAACCTCTGTTTAATTCAGTAATTAAGTAGTTTTCCGTTAATAATAAATAAATCATACAACATTTACATTAATAAAGACAAAATTTATGCAGGGCAATAATGCTTGTGCAGGGTAATGATCGAGAAAAATAATGCCCATAATAAGTTCAAACAGTGCTCCAGCAGCCTACCAATCTTTTCAGTTAAGTATAGAAAAAAATAGATAATTTAAATTATTTAACTGTAAAAATTTACTACAATTTAATTTTATTAGTAGATAGTTATTGGACAGTTCAAATTAATTTCTTTTAATAAATTATTCTAAGTTTAACTGTCAAATTATAGTTTTAAAAAGTAGAAGGCATATATATATATATATATATATTGCTCGGAATCATTTCTATCAATGTAAAAGATTTAGGGAGATATTTGTTAGTGTTGTGCCCAAAAGCCAGTCATGAGATGATTGTATTTTTGCACATTGAGTCATGATATTTTATTAAGGCATTAATCCAACAATTATGTTTGTTGTTTTGTTCCTGCGTAACTTAATAAACATAATTGTAACCCTAGAATAATGATATTCTTAAAAGTCCCTGGTCTAGTATTATTGTGGAGCGGGTTGCAATAATACATAACGACTAGCATATGTGGAGACTAATATGAGATATGTAGTCTACATATGGGTACAAGTTGGAGAACTTGTGTACTGGACCGACCCACCATGAGAACACTACATGGATCGTTATATGAGTGTCATAAGTGATTCCCATAGTGATCAGGGTATATGTAGTCCTTCGACCTAAGATCATCAAGGTTCCCTACATGTGAGTCACATACTTTGATACTTTCCTTTGTTGCTCGTAACTGAGTGAACTTGAAAAGGTCATTGGGTATGTCACATATCATGCGGAGGGATTTGTATGATCAAGATGGGATTTGTCCCTCCTATGTAACGGGAGTGATATCTTCGGGCCCCTTGATAGAGTGAGACTTAGAAAATGCATGGCCATGCTCAGATGAGTTGATATGATATCAATGTCATCAGTTTAAGTTAGTCTACTCGGTAATCAAGAAACCAAAGATTGGGCTATACGAGAGTGACACATTCCATGTCTCGTGCTTAGTCTTGATATCTTGGACAAAGGGACAATGGCATATATCGGTGATGATCATAAAAGTTTAGTCGAATCATCGACAATCTTGTCACTTGGGTAGCAATGATGTGTTGCTAGACACCGCTCATTGCTTATGATCATAAATGTGATTTATGATCATTGCCAACGTGGTAAGAGCCTATTGGGTCGCACACATAGAGCGATTTGGAATTAGAGTGCATGGGCTAATTATTTGGGTTATGGTTTAATTTCGTATTAATAATGGGCCAAAAAGTTGAGCCATTATTAAGCCCGAAATTAAATCCTAATTGGATTAGGGCTTTGAAACCCATTAGGCTTGGAAGTTGAGTCTCACTATAAATACAACTTTTAAGTGAGAAATTCGCAGGTCTCCTTGCCCTAGCCTCCAAAAAGGACAGCCGCACTCTTCTCTTGCAATTCCTTGGAGGACGCAAGCTAGCACTGCGAGCGCAAGAGAAACGCATCTACCGGGACGTGGTGGAAGCGTGGTGATCCCGAGAGGCTCGTGTGGATACCATAGAGAGCCTGAACACGTCAACTGTTCAGGTTTTGTGATTCGACTCTACAGTTGAGTGAGAGATCTCAATCGAAAATTAGGTATGAAAATTTTCGAACACCCGGTTTACCCCGTTTCACTTGGATCCTGGAGGGTTTCGGTTAAATTCCGCTGCGCTGTTTGGCTCCCGAAACCCAACAATATTTATAGTATAGGTGTCAGAAGAAATGTCCATTTTTATGAAACTTAAAATCAATTGAACTAGTATTTAGTGACATTGTTAAAGATTGGGGTGAGGGGAAGAGATTTGAACCCTGACTGATGTCGTGGCCAAATATCACCTTTGCACTAGAACTGGGTGGGTTGAAAACTAGGTTTTGAAACCTCATAGCCCTTTTTTTTTTTTTTTAAGGAAGAGCTTTATTAATAGGCCTAAATGCACCAGTGGTCCCTTAACTTGGTGACTCACATGAGTTAGTCCCTAAAGTATGACTCATTGTAACTTAGTTCTTTAAATTTGATAAATATTGCGACTTAGTCCCTAATTGGATGGCAAAATGGATAACGTTACTTAGCCCACTTAGACACAGCAAGAGGAATCAAGTTAGGATGCGGGTTACCAGAAACCATGGAACTTGAAACTTTTCTTTGAAGCCGTATTGCTCCCGAAGCTCTCTAGGCGCCACTGTTCTTGAAAATCTCCAATGTATAACTTGATTCTATAGTATTCAGGTCGCATAACAATAGCCTTATAGTTTCAAGTCTCAATTTTGCATGGCTTGATCCAATTTTGATTCGAATCAAATCTGATTTTTCAAAGTTATTTATGAACCCTAACATCAATTTTTGAAATTGAGTATCATGTGTTCAGAATTGATAAAAGCGAATGGTTTCTTGGTATTCATCGGCCCTTGAGGAGTGAAACCCCTTCATTTCAATCATCGTTTGATGGAGTATGCGTCGGAGAATGTCACCGTAACATCGCAACGGTCGCGATTCTTGGAAGAGAGACTAGCCGAAAACTGCAGCTGAATGCCGTGGTGATGGCAGAATTGCCCTGCTGGCCTTGCTGCCCTAAGCCGGTGGCATCCTAGGGGCAAAGGAGCAAAAGAATTGAATAATGGGGACAAGGGAAAAGAAGATCTGCTGGACGATGGTGGTAATGGAAGAGAATAGGCTGACGGCGTTATGGTCATGTGACGGCACATGATGTTTAAAGGGCTAAGTCCCACACACTTCTAAACTTCAAGGACTAAGTCGCACATTTATCCAACTTAAAAGACTAAGACACTATGAGTCACACTTTAGGAACTAACTTGTGCGAGTCATTAAACTTAAGGGACCACTGGCACATTTAGGCCTTATTAATAAATGGAAAAGTTGTCACAGCAAGGGGACATTGAAACTAAGAAAACAATACAACAAGCCAAACCAACCCTAACACCAATACAAACATGTAGGAGCACAAAACAATCTTTTAGAGCCGGCATTATAAAGGTGAGGAACAATGAATGCCTTACTTTGCCAACAAGTCAGCCTCATTGCTTGCCTTTCTAGAAACATGCTGCACTACATACACTAGCCTTTTGAACAATATGTCAATTTTAGCAAATACACGAGCCAATCTTCATGATCTAGCATCTATATTCAAAACCTAAGGTACTATTATTTGTATAATTTTTTACAAGTACTATTACTCCATTTTTCTTAAATTATTTGCACCATTTCCTTTTTTGGTAAATTTTAGCAAGTAAAATGACTATTATACCCCCATTTCAAAATCTTGCCAAAATGGAGTCTAATCTTCTCCTTTGCTGGCAATCGCCCTAACGCCTATTTCCTCTACTAATGTGTGAACTCGTGGTTGTTAATTCACTATCACCATTCCTTTGAACACAATTGGCAACAATGCCATTGAAATCGGTTATGACCTATAACTGGTTCTCATCTAATTATGTCCAAATTGTTGTGGAGTTTTTATGGGTTTTTTAGATGGCTCATACGAAGCAAATGACCAAGAAATCAATCGACGACAAGGTGTTGAGGAATCCGAGGCCCAAGATTCCTTCTTGGTAGCGATCATGATGTTGGCCTCGATCCAACACAAGAACATCATCTAATTTCTGGGTTACTGCTGGAATTAGAGTACAAGGTTGCTAATGTATGATTACAAGTGTAATGGAAGCTTGGGGTTTTTCCTTCATTACAGGACAAGAAATGCTCTGGAGTGGGAGCTCCAATACCAAATATTGTTGGGAACTGCTCAAGTTTTGGCCTATATGCATTTCAATTGTGTCCCTTCGATTGTTAATAGAGACATTAAACCTAGTAACATCTTAATTGGCCTGGAATTTGAGCCTTATATTGCAGATTTCGAGCTTGCTAAGCTCGTCGATGATGGTGATTTTGCCGGTTCCTCCAACATTGTCTCTAGTTCTTTAAGCTATATTACTCCCAATAAGCATAATTTTTGCTTCCTTTATTTTCAATTTTCAGTTTTGATAATCTTTTCTTTACTTGTTCACGTGGGCATAGAAAGACCAATTTGAGGTTCCTGAGCAGCACCTTCGCGGCTCTACAGAAGCCGGCGGAGGCATAGTTTTTTAGGCTTTTTGAGGATACCAATTTATGTGCTATTCATGCTAAGAGTGTCACCATTATGCCCAAGGATATCTAACTGGCTCACCGGTTTAGGGGAAAGAGAGCTTAAATTTCTGATTTGTTGCGAAAATTTCTGAAAGCTGAAATTAATAGTGTGGAAGCTTTATTATTTGTCGTTTGTCTTCTTGGAAAGCTAGTTAATCTGATGAATCAAGTTGTGTTGTTTGAAAGGTGAACCAAAATATAGTTTCTTGGGAAATCATTTGGCTTCAACCGAAAAAAAAAAAAAGGTTTTGTTTTTGTTTCATGATTTTGATTATCTTCTTCTTCATCCTAATGAGAAATTGGCTAAAGGAAGAATTGGGAGAAATTGATAAAGGAAGAGAAATAGCAAAACTGGAAATTTCAAATAAAATAAAAAACATCTAAAACTACACATCAAACTGAAATAGTGCAATGAATGCCGGACGGAAGGAATATATGTATAATTTCTGAAAAACCTAAAAATTACTTTTCTATATGTATCTCTTTGCTAGACATGTGATTAATTAATAGTAAGACCGTGTGACCATGTATAATACCTGGACAAGTCTTTTTGGTAGAGCACATAAATGATAAAATAATAATGTGAATATATATATACACACATATATATATGTAGCGACTGAGTAAAGAAAGAATAATCGTACTGAAGTTGGAAAAGTAAAGTAGAAAATTAATTAATGCGTAGAGATCAAGCATATATAACGTGTGTGTGTGTGAAATTAACCCACCTACCGAGCTAGTCATGCTTCCAAGCCATGCATGAAACTGAAAAACAAAAAGAGGGAGCTGCTGAAGTTGGATCGCCTTAAAACTAATTAAACAAAAAGAGGATGGCTAACTGATCCATTTCTCTCTGCTATATGTTTATATATATGTCTTATTGAAGACAGACCGCGGGCTTCTCACATCTTATCCATCACCATGTCTTTGTCTGTGTCCAATCTACCTGTGCACCTGCACATTCAGGATCATCATGTAAGTACTACTTCCGAGTCCTGGCTAATAATTATATTCTTTTTCTTTCCTTTAATCTTTATTTCTTTTGATCAATTTCTAGAATTGTAAATTAACTACTGTACAGTCATATTTTTAGGGGAAAAGGAGCAATTTTTTTTTTTCATCTCAAAATTATTATCTATATTTTTCTGTTAAAGTAATTTTATTGCTATCGTTTTGGATATATAGTGATTTTGCTATTCATGTTTTTTGTCATCATAAACTTTCTGCAAATGTTTTTAAGGAATAGTGATAAAATTGCTCTAATTAAAAAATACATGGTAAATTTGAGATAAAAAAATGATTGTAAAATTATCCTATGACCAATATATCAACGGTAAATTTACATATTATCCTTATTTATATATACTAGTACAAGTATGTACATATATATACACGCGCGTGTATGCTATACATATGCAGGTTGAGATGGATAATGGAATAGTTCAACTCACAATTTCGAAACCGGCGGGAATTGTCACCGGAATCCGATTCGGAGGCATCGACAATTTGCTTGAAGTTCGTAACAAAGAATCCAATAGAGGGTATTTATAAATTTTCAAGCTAGCATCCGTTCCAATTTACGGGACAAAATGAAGAATCCAATATTTTATCCTTTTTTTTCGGGTATATTACGTGTGTAGCGTAAGAAAAAAGAAATTAAACGTGCAAATATTTCCTAATCCATTATTAACATAAACCTTGAAATTAATTAATTGATCCGGTTTGTGATGAGATACAGGTATTGGGACCTCGTTTGGAGCAATGAAGGGTCTACCGGAACAACCGGTACAGATGAACTGTATGTATACGAATTTAACCACTACCATCCTTTTTTATTCTCTTTACTTACTTGGAAGAAATGTACTTTTTGGGCATATGTATATATTAATTCAGTGATAATTAAATAAATTCAAGCAATTATTATCCTTTGATGAATATTGTTCAACTCATATAAATACACCTTTAGTAATATATAGTACTCATGAACAGTATACTATATATTAATATTTGCTGCTGTTTGATCATATATAATTATAATTTGAGCTATTCACGTCACGCAGGATAGAAGGGACAACATTTAGAGTAATAGTGGAAACAGAAGAGCAAGTGGAAATCTCATTCACAAGAGATTGGGATTCTTCATTAGAGGGCAAGCTCGCTCCCTTAACTATAGATAAGAGGTAATTAGATTAATCTTGTGCTATAGTGAGCAGATTTGCCTCAATATTAAGTAACCTGGAGTGTAAAAAAGGAAGAAGGAAAACACGTGAGAAGTGAAATTAGCTGTGTGATTTTTCAGGTTCATAATGCTCCGCAACTCGTCAGGGTTTTATTCTTACGCCATTTACCAACACTTGGAGGATTGGCCTGCTTTTAACTTGCCTCAGACCAGGATCGTCTTCAGGCTCCGGAAAGACAAGTACTGACAATTTAAACCTTAATTTCCTCTATTTCAAATTAACCATTTCAGATTTGTTTAATAGAAAGCCAATTTTTATTAATTATTGGTTCCCTGTGGCTGTGGCTGTGGCTGTGGCTGTGGGGTGGGGGCATTTGATTTATTAGGTTTCAATACATGGCACTGGCGGACAACAGGCAAAGGCACATGCCACTCCCAGACGACCGATTGCCCAAAAGGTGTAAGCCTTTAGCTTTTCCCGAAGCTGTGCTACTGACTAAGCCTATTGAGCCTGAGTTCAAAGGGGAGGTACTATTTCTATTTCAAGGCCCAAAAATGTCACCACCACCTACTGTTTAATTGTTTCATTTGTAATTGTAACCCACCCAGATCCAGATATATACGCTCATCCATCACAGATTCCTCCAACTAATTTATATACACTACTTTTAGAGTGAAAACGAGTAGCTATTAATTCAATGTGCAGGTGGATGACAAATACCAATACTCATGTGAAAACAGAAACCTATACGTCCACGGATGGATCTGCTTCGACCCCCCCGTCGGATTCTGGCAGATCACTCCGAGTAACGAGTTCCGATCCGGTGGACCCATGAAACAAAACCTCACTTCTCATGTTGGTCCAATTACTCTGGCTGTAAGTACCGAACAACAAAACCCAGGGACGTACTTCATTTCTTTTCTTCTACAGTTTTTTTTTTTTTTTATAGAATTTTTGTGTTTTTTTTTTTTTTTTTTTTTTTTCTTTTACATGCATGGTTTTAACTCAAGATATTGATGCATGCTTTAGATGTTTCTTAGTGCCCACTATGTTGGGGAGGACATGGTGCTCAAGTTCAAAGAAGGAGAGCCATGGAAAAAAGTCTTTGGGCCTGTTTTTATTTATCTCAATACCCTGATTGATGGCAACGATCCACTTTCGCTTTGGCAAGATGCCAAAGATCAGGTTGGTACACAAATATATAGTAGTAGTTATATAGTGTAAATTTAGAATTTTAAGCATCCTCTTAACTAGGAGTAACTTTGAATTAATGCACTAAAATAAGGTTGCCCCCTTGTTCAAACCTCTTTCTTATGCAAAAAAGTCTAACTCCTTTATTAAATTATCCATCTCTCCAACTTGTCATGTGTATAATCGATCGACTCATATGAAAAGAATTGGGTTTAGTTCCCTCCCTCTCTCTTTGACTTTGTAATGGACTCATGTGAAATTAACAATTTGGCTTTGATTTTCAGATGTTGGTTGAAGTTCAGAGTTGGCCGTATGATTTTCCAGCCTCTGAAGATTTTCACAAGTCTGATCAAAGGGGTTGTGTTAGTGGTAGATTATTAATCAAAGACAGGTGACTTGCATGATATTTGAGGTTTTAAATTGTTGATCACATTGATCGATCAGTCTCTTTGTATCGATTAACGTCATGTACTAACTCACGTACGTACATTGATCAAGGTATGTGAGGGAGGACTTGATATCAGCAAATGGCGCTTATGTAGGCTTGGCACCTCCTGGAGAGCTTGGCTCATGGCAAACTGAATCTAAGGTAATTAATCCTAATTAGCAACTTTAGCACTTGCAATTTATTGAGCGGTGCTTAATTAATGTTGGTGCGCGTAGCAATAATTCGTTTTCAATAAATTTAATTTACCACTAAATGAAGCCAATTAAACGCATGCATTATAAAAACAACAGGATAACTTATTTTTCACGAATTTGTAACTCGATCGATAAATTATGGCAGGGCTATCAGTTCTGGTGTACAACCAATACCAGTGGCTACTTTCTTATTAGTGATGTGCGAGCAGGAGATTATAATCTTTATGCATGGGTTCCAGGTTATATTGGGGACTACAGAAATGATGTTATCATTACCATAACTCCTGGTAATATATACTATATTTAATACAAGTATCATTTCTCTATTTTCGTCTAAAAGATCTAAAATACCCTTATCATCATCTGCCAAATGAAATGATACATACTATTTTCGATCGAACTAGCTAGGCTGTGAACTTGACTTGGGCGATCTTATCTATGAACCTCCAAGAGACGGCCCAACTCTGTGGGAAATAGGTGTCCCGGATCGTACTGCTGCAGAGTTTTATATACCAGATCCTGATCCATTATACATTAACAGCCTCTATGTCAATCATCCTGATAGGTCTGTGGTTTGGTTCAAGTACTATATTACTATCTAGCTATCTAATTCTATTAAAATTTCAACAAATATTTCTATGTTAAACGGTGGTTATAAAGCACCTAACAAGTAGTAAAGTCTACCCATATAATACCATAATACTGCTTATAAAATGTGGACATTTTTCCTTTTCCTTATATGTGAGTTCCCCTAATCGATCCTTATATTTTATATAGATACTTTTAATTATCAGGAAAAAAAAAAGTAAACTAAGTTTTTTTTTTTGCCTTAGATTTACTCTAGGAATCAGAATGAGCAGCTCATGGTGACCAATGATTTTTTTTCATAATTAAGTAGATTCAGGCAATATGGTTTGTGGGAAAGATATTCACAAATATACCCTGACGAAGACTTGGTGTACAACGTCGGCAGCAGCGACTACAGGACTGACTGGTTCTTTGCTCAAGTCCCCAGGTTTCTATCCACCTCTTATTACACTTGTTACTGTTCCATTTATGCATGCAAAAGTTTTGATGTTGGAGGATCATTAGTATGCTAAGGTGATAGTTTCGTGATAATTGTCATACATTATGAATCTTTAGATTAGCTAGTATGAGATCTCTTAAATTTTGAAAGTTTGTATATAATCATAAAACTTGACAATGAATGATGATTAACGCATATTACCATAAGATGAGCCACATTATTAATTGTGGGTTCTATCTTGGTAGAGGCCGAATCCGAACCAGGGCTACTTGGGTAACAAGTGTCCCTTCTTGCAATTTTGCTAGAATGGTAGGGGCATGTGTAACTTTTGTTGAATATGTTGTACTATCAATTAAAGATACAAGAATTTTAAGAAAATTAATTTTTAGTTTTATCATGAATATTTAAAAGCAATTTTTTTGTACTTTCAGAAGCAAAGGGGAAGATTCATATCAATCGACGACATGGCAAATCAAGTTCAAACTTCCCCACATTGATCAAAGCCAAGCCTATAAATTGAGACTGGCGTTGGCCACTGCAAATGTTGCAGAACTACAGGTATTATTAACACAGTTAGGGCAGTGAGTAGCTGACGGAGTATATATAAATATATATTATATATACAATAACAACATGTTATTTTCTACTAATTTTCTCTATAAAAATTAAATATCATTTCTCTATAAAAATTAAATATCATCATCGTCACCAAATATTAAAAATTGGGGAAAAAAAACTATTAAAGATTATCTTTTAACGTCAAAAGTTTGGAGAAACTATCAAAATAATTTAAAAACATCTTAACCTCTACCAAAATTAAATGATCATAAATTAATCCTCTTCCCAATTGAAGGCTATAATTCCTTTAAAACTATATATATGTATGTATTCTGTAATAATTCCCAGCTAGCTATATATATAGATGAGATGTTTTCCTAATTAATTAATTAATTCCCGCCGGCCGGGTTAATGATTAGTATTATGAGTTGTAGGTTCGGGTGAATGATGCAAAATCGGATCCTCCGATTTTCACAACGGGAGTGATTGGACATGACAATGCAATAGCAAGGCATGGAAGTCATGGGGTGTACCGAGTGTATTGCGTAGATATAAAAGGCACATTGCTAATTATGGAAGGGGACAAGGACAATACCATCTTCTTGACACAAACAATGCATGGCAACGCTTTACAAGGAATCATGTATGATTATATTCGTTTAGAAGGGCCTCCCAGTCCCAGTCCCTCCATTGCCTTCTGCTAACCCTATCCCTAATTAACACTACTTAATTTGGATAATTACCATGCCTGTATTGTGACTAGGAATAAAATAAATAAATAAAGAGAAAAGTAAATGAGATTATGGTTCTATTTTAATATCAGCTTCATCATCGGCTAAAATAATTTAGTTGTCAATACCAAATATCGTTCTCATTGTTAGTTGAAATAATTTTATTATTGCTCAAACAATCACATTCTTCTTCCAATAATTCACGCCATGAAATTAATCTTCAACCCAAAGAGACATGTGTATCGCTTCAAAGACTCGTATACATGGGTATTAACAACTTTACAAACTAATTATATATATAGTTTGTTTAGTATTAAATCAAATTAATAAAATATTTTTTTTATTTTTATGAATTTTTCATCAGAATCACTTGAAAGTTAATACAATTATGTGAGTATAATAATTCATTGAATAACATATTTTTATATTGTAACCAATTTTTTTATTAATTTTTATTTTTTAGATTGATTAAGTAAAAAAATTCAAAAAAAAATAATAATAATTGAGTACTTGTACATGAATGTTGTTAAATGGATAAACGTACCTGTTTAGCATTAGTTTACAAAATATATTGATTCTCGGTAAAAAAATCACAAAAATAAAAATAAATTATTTTGAATTAATCTAACTTATTGTTATATGAACATTTGTGCCGCCAAAGGAGCTGCTCAGTCATAATTACACTTGCCTGATTCAGCTGCACTAGTAAAATTTTCTCCAGGTGCAGGTGATCCTGCAACTGCAAGGTTCTGTGGACCATAAGAGGAAGGTATAGTCTCAGGAGCACTTTTTCCACTAGAACTCGATGCAACACCACTGTAAATATGGTCAACTACTTCTGCCTATATTTTTTTAGGCTGAACTTTTTTATATAATTTTGTAGCTATCATAATAATCTCTTGATGCACTGTTTTGAGTAATTTGAATACTTAAATATAGATAAAAATGAAAAAATAAAAAAAAATGAAATTACATATAGTAGAAATAACATCCAAAATACATAACTTGGCCAACATCCACAAAGTTCAAATTATCCTAGAAAGCCAAAAGCGTCAATTAATTGACTTCTAAACATAGTAAACAACATCTATGAAATCTCAAACTTAAGCATGTAAGATTTACATGTCCAAATATAAAGCCTAGTTATCTTCATAAGTGTCATCAACGGCTTTAACATTACTCGATTGCGACAAACAGAAACATCTCTAGCACAGCTTCTGGTATTAGCAGGACAACCCACAAGTGAGCACCAACATCCTAACAAACCCTCCATTGCTTACAAGCTGACTCCAACTGTAGCAGTAGTTATTGTGAAGAAGACAAGATCAATTCAATCATCAAGTGAAGTGAAAAAAAAAAAAAAAAGAGGAAGCAGTTCTTTAGCAGTAGAACTAGAGCACCCAAAGAAAAGCATGTGCTCATTGACAAGCTTGCAAATGTAAGATTTATTGAAAACACCAGTAATGTCCTCTCAAGGCCAAGGGTAAACAGTGTTACAGCCAATGCAAGAAAGTATGAAGCTAGGACTTTGTGCATCTGGAACTGGAAGGGAAGAAAAAGAAGTAAGTCGAGAATCAATTACACTTAAACTTCAGAGCCCTATAACAAAGCAAATGTCTGAACTTTTTACACTCTTTCTCCCATCTCTATATGTAACAATACTAATAACTAAAGCTATAGACAACCAACCATTTTGAAGTTGACTGCTTGTTGAAGATTATTTACTGTTCATTAACAGATAATCCAAAAGTATGAACTTCTTTATTTTGTCAAAGCTAACTGCTTTTCTCTTCCTTCTTTCTCATTCAAAAAATAGCATGCCAGTGCCTGACATTTTTAACATCATGGATACTTACTGTTGGATTTGTTCCACTCAGGCACATATTTATTTAATTTTGATCATTACAAAACATATTTGCTATGTGCTTCAAGTTCATAATTAAAAGTTTATACTTTGGTTTCTTGTTTATAAATTTATAAATTATATTTCAAGCATTTTTTATGGTTCTAGTATTGCTTGTGAAAGAAGATACCTTTTTGGTATAAAATTTGTTGAAATTTGGAAGTTTGGAAGTTAAAAAATCTTGGAAGTGCAGTTCAATATGGTGAAAATTTTCGACTTGTTGAAACTGGAGCAGTTTTTCAAACCTGATACTATTTTGAATTTAGACAAGAAAAAGACTTGAGTAAAAATTTTTCAACAAGGTGAACGATTCAGTCCAGGCCTATGCCTGATTTTCTGGTGTGAAGATTCATTAGAAATTCATTTTAAATTCATGTCACATTATATTACCACGTGAGTTAATTAGGTGCTGATACCTCATAATTAGCAATCTAGTCATTGGAGATCAAACCTTGGATGATGGTACAAAACTGAAATTTCAAACGAGTGAAATTTTTTATCAGGGTGAAACTAGGCTGCAGACGCAAATTCCTATTAAATTTGACAACAACATTTACCAGATTTTTAGATGACTTTGCTAATCATTTCAACAGTCTTCAACATTTTTTTTACATCCATTGGAGTATAAAAACATCAATAATCACTTTTGGAAAGAACTCTTGGCAACTAGAAAAAAGAATTCATCTTCAAAGAGTTCAAATTTAAGAATTGCCAAGAATTTATGTTTTCACTTACTTATCTAGCTTTGAGTACTTCTATTGCTTCTACTACTTTATAACCATGAAATTTCTTAGTTACCTTTGAGTGTTTGAGTTATTTTATTATAAAGAAATGAGAGTTAGAGACATTTTTAGTTAGCCTTTAGAAAAACTAGTGAGTGTTGGTGGTGGAGAGAGCTATCAAAGGAATGTGTGCTCTAGTGTATTCTTGATATTCATAATAAAGAAGAAAACTTTCAAATGGTAAACTTGAGGAAATGAATAGGCTCTCAAGAGAAAAAACCAAACCTTTATAAAAATTATTGTATGCAATCTTTTTCCCTTCTACTTGCTTGATCCTTGCTTAGTGGTTTGTGTTCTTACATTGATTAAAGTTATTTGTTTTAAAAAACTCTTCAAAGCAAACTTTTAAAGCAATATTTAGGATCATTGTGATAATCATTTTTTAGTTAGAATAGGCTTATTTGAGCTCCCATAAATTGCTTTTTGGTTTAAGAGCTTAAAAACTCATTTTCGGTGATTTTTAGAATTCAACTAATTCACCCCCTTTTGGTTGTACTTAGGCCAACACTTACATAATCAATTCTCTACCTCTTAGTGTCCTACTAACTTCTACTACCACTATACAACTGGTCTCCTAAATCCTAATAACTTCTACTAGCATAAATATCTAAGGATAAGTTAGCTAATGCATACAATGAAACATAATAATATAGAGCTACAACAAAACAAACAAACTAATTCAATTAACTTAAACTAGAACTCCTCAGGCACTCTTAAATCTTGTGTTAAAGGAAATTCTGGCACTTAACTATTCCAACTTTTGTTCCCCTACCCTCTATCAATTATATCGACCATCTTCCTTTGGTACATCTCTGTAGTGAATCGTGGCAAAAGACAGCAGAGTTTGGATTGTTACAGAGCAGAGCATGATTTCAAGATAGCTACAAAAATGAAAACTAGAAATCACCTTCAAGAAGGAGTTTTCACGTAGAACTTGCTCATAATCGCTCCCCATCCTACTAAGTTCTGCCCTTAAATTGGCATTCTCTTCTTTTAAGGCTTTGGTACTTTGGGCTAGCTCATCACATTCTGCCTAAATTAAAAGTATACATATCAATGCAAACAAATGGGAACATGATTCTAACCTAAGCTAGCGCGAAATATTGATCATTTCTACTAAATAACTAATTACCTATTTACACAACCTGGACCTGTGAGCAGACTCTTAATTAGATCAACTATATTCTTTTTTCTCTCCACCAACTATGTATTCCAGCTTCAATATCTCCAATGGAGCAACACATGTTCCAACACAAACATAACTCCTAACATCATGAATGAATCTAAATCATCCAAAGGACACTATAATACCACTAGTTGCTCACATTATACTCTAGAAAACATATTAACATTCCTTCTACTTCGCAACATCATTAATTCACTCCATAGTTGGGGTCCCAGAAACAAAACAGAAACCAAGATAGAGAAAAAGACAATTACCTTGAAACTATAGCTGCGATATCTGCAGCGTACCAATGGTTAGTAGTGTTCGCTGCACGTAGCTGTGTTGCCTTAATGTTCCACTTCCCAAAACCCAATTCCTTATCACTTTTCTCCTTCCCCCCAGTTTTCTTCGGCCAATATATTTGTGATTGATATTTGACAAATTAATAGTTAATATGGACTATTAGGGATTATTAGGGAGATGCGTAACAGGAAATTTGAACATCCCATGTTATGACTTCGTGAAATAATTGAACTAGAAAATAATTATGCTGGAAGGAAGATTGACTGGATGTGTCCAGCAATTATAATAAAAAAAACAGACGTTTTTTTCCTGGTTACAAAAAAATAGCCTCTTAAAGTGTGTCACAATAAAGAGAATCTTCAGAAATAAGATAACCCTGAGGAAGGAGAGAAGAAATTGACCTTCTTGTCTAGTTACCGATCAGTTGACTGCCTCCAGCAAATTGCTTTTCCTGGTTGGTCTTTAAAATGAACCACCGCATCCAGCCATGGCGCACATCTATCATGCGATGCTACTGGGCATCATGATCACCGCGTTTGAAGCCACACCATCCCTCGACGAAAGAAATTCCAGAAACATACAGGTACGCTATGCTCGACGAATAGGCGAGTAGTGGTTCTGAGCATCAAAGAAGGTGAGACGGAGGTTGCGGTTAATGACGACAATCGGAGATGGCCGGCGAGTGGGCAGAGAATCAATTGGTGAGGGTAAGGATCAGGGAATTGGAGAGGGGTGCAACGAGATTTTTTTTTTTTTCAAACGTTTCCCAAACTTTACACTTTATGATGAGGATTGTAATTCCTCAATGGGAAAAGATAAGTCAGGCCACATTAAGGTTAGATTGTATAAAGGTTATGAGCATAAGAAGAAAAGATTAAAGGGGCTTCTAAACAAAATTTAAAAGATTAGCTTGACAACAGATTTGTGAAAGTCTAAAAGTCAAAAGATATGGTATTCACTGCTGACTTCCTTGACCCGATTTGGAAGCTTAATAAATGGGTGTTGAATTTTGTCCACATTTCTCTTCTACATCGTGGTGTGGAAATTTCAGATACTTTGTATAAGTGTCTGAAGAAGTGGGGCATCAAGAATAAGATTTACACCATATCAGTTGATAACTGTTCATCTAATGAGAGTGTTATTAATAATTTGAAAGATATTTTTGAGGTGAATAGGAAGTGCTTTGTGGTGGAAAGTTGTGCTTCGAAGGTTAAAGATGTCTTCCCAAAATACCAACAAAAGGAGGTCAATTATATCTAGTGTCCAAATAAGAAGGATTGGGAGAAAGTGGATAAGATATTGGTGATATTTACTAGAGCCACTAATGTTATATCTGGAAGCACGTATCCAACGTCAAATTTGTTTCTTTCTTAAGTGTACAAAGTGAAGCAGGTTTTAGATAGTAGGATAACTGCTGAGGATGCCTTTGTAAGAAATATGGTGACTAAACTGAAACAGAAGTTTGATAAGTATTGGGGGGAGTGCAACTTGTTGACGACAATTGCTTTCATTTTAGATCCGAAAGTTAAAATGAAGGTTTTTGAATATTGTTTTCCAAGGATATACACTTCATTAGAGGCACGAGAGAATATTGACAAAGTGAAAAAAAACTTTATATGAGTTGTACGACGAGTATGTGATTGAGCACGGCCAAAGTACATGCCGAAAAAAGGAATAGCCAAATTCCTTTTCCTAGTCATCCTTTGCTTCACTTTCAGTACTCTCTTCAAGTTCGGGGTTTGCAGAAATCCAGTAATATGTAATGACAACCGAAACTATGGTGTCAGAGAAAACTGATTTGGACATGTACTTAGAAGGTGATTGTTTTTTCTGTCATCCAGATTCACCCTTTGACATATTAGCTTGGTGGAAGGGAAATCAATCAAAATATAGGGTGTTGTCAAATATGGCAGTTGAGATTTTGGCCATTCCGATTACCACAGTTGCATCTAAAGCAACATTTAGTGTTGGAAGTAAAGTGATTGACTCATATCGTGCATCACTTTCAACTGAGACTATGCAAGTCTTAATTTGTGGGGGGGATTGGCTTATAAACCTTCATGGTATAAAGAAGAAAGATGCTGTGAGTATTTGAATTAATTTTACTAACTTTTTTGTTATGAAAAATATGTTGGTTAAATTATCATTTCATATTTAGAAAATTATTTCATAAGAAAGTTTAGTTCCATATATTTGAGTTATTTGCTTACTTGGTTATACTCTTTTGTAGTGTGAGAAAAATTCAATTGTGGTCAATCTATCCATTCCTTGATATGGATTTTCCTGAGAATAAAAAACAAATCAGGTAAAATCTTGTTATTTAATAGCTTTTTTGTTATGTAAATTCTTTTGGATACTAGGAGGTCCTTGTGGGTAAATAATCTGAGTATGCTGATATATTGAATGATATATTTTCTTGCTTTAACTCGGTATGTTCTCAGCTCAGAATATCCAAACCATCATCTAATTTCCAATACTTGATATGATGATGCTTAATTATTACTTCCTCTGTCCCATATTCTTTGAAACACTCACTTTTTAACAATTAATCTATAATTTTTTATTTTCAATTTTTAGTATATAAATAAAAAATGTATATAAATGATAAATAAAAACCTATAGTTTCCAAATATATTTTTTTAAATTTTTTTCTAACATCCAATAATATAAATAAATTCAAGTCAAACTATGGCCAAAAGTCAACTGTTTCAAACAATATGGGACGGAGTGAGTATTTTTTTCTGTTTCTTTTTCCTCTTTTGTCAACAACTTCTGTTAATTTGAAATTTCTCTGTTTAGACTACTGTGATGGGTTTGGTGTTTTGGAATATATCTCAACTTTTTCTAGTTGGCGAAGTAGAGAATAGGTTATCACTTGGATGAACTTCAAAATGGTCATGCTGGATAGCCTAGTATAGTATTGCTGAGAATTAGCTTTAAGTGTTTCCGTTGCCTATGCAACAGCATGAAGAAATTGTTTTAGTCATAGTTGTGATGCCCTGTGATAGGGTTGAGATTTACCTCAACTGAAAGTGAACATCAAAACTGTTTTGTTTTGTTACAGGGCTCTGTTGCTGCGTTCTTCTGCTCTACTGCTGCAAGTATTATTGTTGTGTTTTAGCTGCTGCTGCCAGCTGCCTTTTGTTGCTTGTTGATGCATTCTGCTATTTGTTGATGCGTTTTTGCTACTACTGGAAGTATTATTGTGCTTTGTTGATGCATTTTGCTGCTACTTGGTTTTCAAATGTTATTACTGTTAGTTTCATTGTAAGTTGTAACTGAACTCTAGACATATGTATTTGTGTTGTTGTTCATGGGTAGGAGTTTCCTCACCAAAGTTAGTTGGCTCACTTGTGGCTTTTTTTTATGTTGCTTGAGAGTTGCCACTTTAGACTTGGCATGTTGCTATGCTCTTCCATTTAGATGTTTTTATTTACTTGTAAAACTTGATATTTGGATTTGGTTTATTATGTTTTGTCAAAATTCAGGATATATTTCAGATTTTTTTTAAATTCATATTTGTATTTGAGCTTCGAGCCTTTTCAAGTCGAGCTCAGCCAAGCTTGAGCCCAAAATTTTGGGCTCGAGTAGTACTGAATTACAATCAGGCCAAGCTTGAGCCTGGCGAGCTCGGGCTTGGCTTGGCCTATTTTCAGCCCTATATAAATTAGAGGATCAATTGTCCAAAAGAAAAGTGTAGGGACCAAAAAGAAAAAATGAAAAATTCTGAAGTTGCGCTAATTCAATCTACATAGCATTTAATATAAATATAGTATAATAATCATTAAATGTAAGAGTTTAGGGATGAAGAGATAAAAGTTTAGAGCTCTAGAAATTAAAAGTAGTTTAATCATTGAAAAAATAAAGACTAAATTACATAAATAGTCCATAACATTTTATTATAGTTTCATTAGTCCCTAATCTATTAAATATTCTGTTTTGGTCCTAAACCTATTAAAATTGTTTCATTTTGGTCTCCCACTAGATGAAATTTATCAACTCAAAATAAATAGCCAACATAAACTTTTAAAATTCTGATTTAAATGTTTGAAAACTATCTTCTAGTAAATTTAAATAGTTCAATATTTTTTTTATAGCAAATAGATAATTTAAATTAGTAGTTTTTTCCTTCTGAATAAAATAAGTTTAATTTATAGAAAGGAAAAAAAGATGATTTGAATTTTCTATTAACTATAAAAAAAATTATTATACAAATTAAATTTATTGTAATATAGTTACTGGATAGTTTAAATTATAATCTAAAAAAAAATTTATCAATTAAATATTTTAAGTTAATATATTTCATCCAATGGGGATCAAAATGAAATATTTTTAATAAATTTAAAACCAAAACAGAACATTCAATAGGTTAAGGACTAAAATGAAACAATAGTTAAAGGTTAGGAATTATTTATGCAATTTAATAAAAAAATAAACTTTTACATGAAAATAAAAAACTGAGATTTAGAGTTAACTTAAAATCATGTCTAATTTTTATACAATAAGGCTTTAAAATTAATAAGATAAAAACAGGGTTTTAGGAATTAAAATTAGTGTTTTATCATTGACACAAAATATTAATGAAAATAGAACAAATTGAGGGTTAAAACCAAAAACCCTAAGTAAAGTCCAAGGACAATTCAAACAATAGCCAAAATTAGGCAAAATATAGTGACAAAAGTTTTCCTTTAGAAGATAGAAATAACTTTTCCTTATAAAAAGCGATATTTAAGTATTGACACAAAAATTAAAGTAAATTTTTGGAACCAATAGAGCAAATGGAGAGACTAATTTAATATTAACTTTGCAAAAAAGGAAAAAAGAAAAGAAAAGGGATAAAGAGGACCAAGATAGCAAACATATAGAATTTAAGAATTGAAATGAAAAAGATCAATAACTCATGGACTGAAATGGGCTTAAGCAACAAAATGCTAAAGAAACCAAACATGGAGAAATTGCTTGTTAAATTTTTTGTTTTGAAAGTTGTAGTTCCTAAACTTGTCAACCCCGTCATTGCTTTTATATTGTCTCTAAATGCTTGCTCGTTAGATGAAAAATTTTAGGGACTAAAACAAAAAAAAGGAAAAATCTGTAGGAGCTAAAAGAGAACTTATATCATTACCTAGGAAAAAAAGCCAAAAATAAAAATATTATAGATCTACAATAGTTTCCAACTCTATTTTAGTATATATACAAGGTGGATTTTGGTAGTATGTTGTAGCGACAATTTATTGTTTAAGTACCATTATTAATGAGCAACATTTATTGTTTAGGAAGATAAAGAACAATACTTTAGGGACTCAAATACTACAAATCAGGGAGCAAATTATTTGAAAGAAAAACGTGATGACCAAAAAGATAAAGTGCAATAATATGGAGACCTTTTTTGAATTTTAACATTTTTTTGTTTTAGGCATATCTTGATTGGGTTTGGTTACTGTTCATCCTTGGCCAAAAAACATGTAACCATAAGCTGCAGTTCCTAAACTTATTGACCCCATCACTATTTTTGTATTATCTCTAAATGCTTGCTTATCAGATGAAAAATGTTAGAGATTAAAACAGTAAAAGAAAAAAATCTACATGGGCCGAAAAGAGAAGTTATGTCATTTCCTAGATAAAAAGCCAAAAAAAAAACAGCTATCGTAGATCTACAATAGTTTCCAACTCAATTTTAGTATACGTATTATGTGGATTTTGGTTGTATGTTGCAGTGACAATTTATTGCTTAGGTACTAGATTATAAATAAGCAACATTTATTGTTTAGGATGATAAAGAATAATATTTTAAGGACTCAAATCCAAAGATAAAAAATATAAAGTGTAGTATTATGGGCTCCTTTTTTGAATTTTTTTCATTTTTTGTTTTAGGGACATCCTGATTGAGTTTGATTACTGTTCATCACTGGCCCAAAAACATGTAACTGTAGCTCTATAAAAAAATGCAATTGTTATTTAGTATCAAAAAAATTACTTTCTCTATTTCACAAAGCCCGACTCTTTTACTATTTATAATAATTAATTTATAATTTTTTAATATATTTAATATAAATATATTTAAGTTAAACTTTAATAAATAAAAAAAATCAACTAATACGAAATAGAGAGAGTACGCGCTTTGGAGATACTACGTTGCTTGATAGTCATAATCTGCAAAGACATGGCATCGAGAATCATCGACACTAGTTGCTCGAAAATGAAACATTAATTTCACTGTTTTTTTTGTAAACTTAATTTGACTGTTAAACTATATATATGGAACATACCCTTAGAAAAAAAAAATCGACACCATCAGAAGCATGCATGAATTTACCTATTTTCCTTTTTCCTTTTCATATATCAATATCCAAGATTAAAAAAATATATCTGAACTATCTGATGATGAAGGTCTAACATATATATTAATTAAACATTCAACAAATGAAATACACTGCTATGAATAAGACAGTATGAGATAAAAGAATCACACCAGAGATATCTGGAAAGCATGCAACCAGGTTTTTGGTTGATCCATTTATATGATATTTTTTATTCTAATTGTGATGGTAAATGAGTTCCTGGTGACATTAATTATGATTATGTAGGACGTATTCGAGAAAACTTCCAACCAGAGTTTTCACATCTTAATTTCTGCAATAAGTAAAAAGAAAAATCACTTGTTTGCCAGGAGTAATTGTTTCATTACAAAATTAAATGCGGAAAACATAACACGACTTGATGGTCATGTATAAAGTTACTAAACAAGCCAATATTGGCAATTGCGATTCAAACAAATCTAGATCTTGAGGAAATAGTGGTGGAGGGATTCAAAACAACAAGAATTCTAGAGAGTCGACAGAAAGGGGGTAGAAAAGAAACATCTCCACTAACAAAAAGCCCAAGGTGTTTAGTTTTTCAAAGGAGAAAATTAAAGGAAATGGGCAAGATTAAGGAGAGGACAAAAATAAAAACTTAGGTGGCGTTTGGTTACAGAAAACAGTTTTCCTTTTCCTTTTCTGATTCTAGCTTTCATTTTCTATGTAAAGTTTTCTAAAATGTTTTTCAGAAAACCTGTTTGGTTGTTTCTATAAGAAAACAATTTTCTGAAAATGAAAAATGGGAAAACATGTTTAGTTGAGAAAATTTTCTTTACAACAAAATTCTATATTCTTATATTATTAAAAAATTCAAATGCAATACTCATATAAAAGAAAAAAAAAACATGTTCATATGATAAACAGAATATCTTGGTTATAATATTTGTTAATGTATAATACAATTTCAAAGAGAATATAATATCAAATATAATTAGATACACTAAAGTCAATGCCTATTGGAGCAAACTTTGCGTTGCTGGTAATCATTCCACATACAGGTGGCTATCTCATCTCTTACAACTTGCTCACTGCTTTAAACACGTCCACTAAAAAAGTCACTCTCAAGTTTGCGTTTTTCCTCATCTGTAGGTGGCACTTAGGTAGATGTATAATGAAGCCTTCCAGTAGCAGTAGTGGGGTTGCATATTTTGGAAAGCATGGTGTAATGCTTGCAGCTAGATTTGCGATAAGCTTTGAAGTTCTTCTAATCTTACTGCAATAGAAAAAAAACAATAAACAAAATAGTAAGAAGCAACAGAAAAAATACCTTGAATAACATAATTATTTATGAATTAATGTCACTGTAATTACAAGTCAGCCCATTGGTTCCCAATGCAGCAGTGAATGAAAGTACAACACAATTTGGTTCTAAAATGCATTTTCATAGATGATATCACCATCCTAACTGAAAAATGCAATTGTTAACAAGTCACAAGTCCTTAAAAGATGTTAATGGAATAGGAGAAGTAAGTCTAACTTACCTAAAATAAAAGAAAACCTGGTTAATAAAAGTAGTTAGCTTATTACTATAAAAAGACCTCGTTAATGAAAGTTGGACAAAAGAGGAACGTATTATTATTAACAGGCAGGTCGAAAATAGTCCTAAAGATGAAAAAGTTCATCAATTTTTTCAACCAGCAAAAAAAAAAAAAAAGAAAAAGAAAAAGTTCATCAGTCTTTCACACGCATCTTCCTCTACTATCTTTTCAGAGTGGGAATTTCACTATAGATGTACACTCATTTATCTCATAACAACAAGCTACCAATACAAACAATGTACTCTACCTGTACGCTATACTTCTACCAAAACCAGTAAGAAGTTATATATTCAATAGTTAACAGCTAATACAATAACATAAATAAGAAAAATAGAACAAACATCAGATAGCTGCACTACTAGATCTAGGTTATTTCATATTGAAGAAATAAAGAACATATAAGATAGTATACCTCGAAGAAATGCTACCATACTTCCTTTGAAGCATGCACAATGTTGGAATCAGCACCTCAATTGACTCCGGTGTGTTCCAGCAGCTGTGTGAATTGATGAGTTTTAATCCGAAGTCGATGATATATTGCTTTCAACTTGTCACCACCATAACTCACTCTAGTAGTTGTAAACATGTCCTTGTTCATGGCTTCCCAATCACTTGGCTTAAAAACAAGAGCTTTTTCGGGGTGACTGACAACTTTCTTGTACAAAAATTGAAGGAAGGTGAATTCATTTTTCTTAGGCCACTCCTTGTTATCATCTCCCTCTTTAATGTTCTCAGCCAACCGACAAATTCAGCTAGAAGTCAATAACAGAATGAGTTGGCAACAAAACCAGATGAGAAAAGAAAATGAACAGAATAGGAAAATTCAACTAGGATATAGGCATGTAAGTAATAATTAACCATGTTAAAGCACTTGATTATCTAGCACTATTCTAATTATCTAGCACTCTATATTCAATCAATAAACAACAATAATTCTCCTTAAAAATGACATAAACATGTCACAATAAGCATAAAACTTTAGCAAGTCAATCTGGCCTATCAACATTGCTAGCAACATGATTAACAAATGAGGTTAATCAAGTTGAGGCCTTAAGTACCTTTCTAACCCTCAATCAAATAAGCTCTATGTTCAATTTTGTTATTGCCAAGTAGCTCCATTTTTAGCAGAATCAAGCTGTACTAAAATGGCTACATCACTATTGAGACACCGGAATTTCAAACCCTAAAATTTTCAGTAAAGTACACATATAAGGTTATAATTTTGCTAAATATTAGCTCTAAATATGCATCACATGAATTATAGTATAATTTAGAACAGTTTAGTTCGTTATTGTCCAATAGCTCTAATTCCAACACAACCATGTTGTACTAAAACAGTCATATTTCATTGCTCAGACATTGAAATTGCAAGCCATAAAATTCCAGGTGAACTACACTAACAAGGTTATAAATATACTAAGTATCACCAAATAAATGGTCATTTAGTCTAGTGTATATGAACTAATATTGCATCAATGCCCCAGTCATGTATAACATTGCCCAATAGTTTTTAGCTTAAATGGAAGCCAGGTCCACAAATTTGCATAAGAAATCAAGAAGGGCAACCAACTAAGCCATTGGAATAATATAAGTTAATTACAATAGTCTGACAAAAAGAATGAGACTAGAATGTACCTAATAATTATTAGACATAAATCTATAATTCAAATAACTTTGGTGGCGTGTCAACAACATAAACACCACTGGACATAAAGACTTTGCTTGCATTTAATTAAAAGGGAAATGGATGGGTGGGGAGGGAACGTAGGAACCAATTACTAAAAGGATTAGGCAATTAGAAAAAGATAAAGACCATATAAGTGGTTTCAGCTAACACTTTAACTAACTTATGATGGATAACGAATGTGGTTGACTCTCACAACAATCATCATCCTGAGAGAAGTTAGAGCACTTGCTGCAGAAACATGTTTGAAATAGTTCAGAATTTAGTATATGGTTTCACCCAGAGGCTTTAATGGTCTAAATGAAAAACTTAAAATGACTAGTTGTTTATGAGTTTAGAACTTAGTATTGGCAAATCAACTACCATGCCAACAACTTATAATAATTGCACTAAAAAAGCTCAAAGAGAACTAGTCTTTACCTTCCAGATAGCATTCCAAAGACCAAATAAACAAAAAGCATAGCAGGAGCCATCAACAGGAAAGGTATCTTTCAAGCAAGTAAAACAAAAATATGAAGAAGACACAAAATCAAGCATAACAATACTATCAACTTCTTAATCAATAAAATTAGAAAGAATTATAAACAAGCAAAGAATCATAAACAAACACAAGCGAATCAGATTGAGAGAAAGAGAGAGATTAGATAAACCTAGCTGAATCAGATGAACGAATAGACCCATTTAATCATTGTAAACAACTGGACCCATTCAACAAAGAACACATTCAAAGAGAGTTACAATCGAGAGAGAGATCAAGAAGCTTACTTGCAAAACTACCGAAGGCCTTCAAATGGTCGGGATGACTCTTGGTGGTGGCATTGGTGAGGCTGGAAAGCTAGAGATCACACAGCCCAGATATCCATTCAACTAAGAACTAAAACGAATCAAATGAATGAACCCAAGCAAAAACAGAGAGAGATTGAGAGGATGAGAGATTAGATGAACGAATCTGCGAATCAAATGGTGATGGAGAAAAGGCGGAATAATCAGTTGATAAATCGGACGATGAGGACTCGGACCAAAACAATCAAATGATGATGTGAGGCAGGCATCAGACGACGAGGACTCATACCAGAGATGCCATGGTCGAGACACTTGGTCGACTGAGAGAAATAGGCGCTAAGAACCTCGAAGATTGATCGAAGTTTTAAGTTAAAAAGTGAAAATCGTGTTTTTTGATTTTTGAAAAATGGAAAACAAAAAAATGCTAGTTTTCTAATTCTTAATAAAGTGGAAAACTATTTTCCTAGAAAAATGAAAATAAAAATTAGTGAACTAAACACATTTTCTTTTCATTTTCTAATTTTAAAAAAAAATCTAGAAAAATTGGAAAATTTTCCAAAACTAAACATACCCTCAGTTTGATTGAAGTTAAAGCAACACATGCAAAGAATCATGTTTCACCTCGTCCCTTACCTCTTATCTTTCTTTGAGATGGTCATCACTGTGAGTTAGTTTTTCAACAACTTCAGAATGTATTAGAATTTAACCTGCTTTAGTTTGTAAAATCTTTTTTAGTTATAAATAAGGTTTTGATGACTTATACGTTATTACGGAGACTTAATTTAATAAATTTAACTTTAAAATAAATTTTTATTATAAGAGAGTAACCATTTTCCGCCTATAAATTCATATTGATCAACTAAAATTTTGCTTTATTTCAATTTTGAGTTAAGTTTTCTTTACATTATATTCTTATAATTAAAATGATTAGTTATGATCGAAATATTAACAAAGAAAAGAAAGAAAAAGCTTATGGTATTTATAATGTATGATAACATTGCACAATATATATACATAAGTTTTTCTAAATTTTTACTCACTAATGAATTAGTGATAAAGTAAAACTTTTTAAGAATCAATCATAAATACGTAATGCAAATTATGCACTGTTTTAACTAATAAAAACTCTGAATCAAACCCCATATAAAAGCATTCGTACATTATACAAATTGTGTATCTGTTTCATTTAATTAAAATTTTGAATTTGACTTATCTAACTAAACATCTTAATAAAATCATTTGAAAGAAATTTTTTTTGGTATTTAATATGATTAATAAAAGCATGGATCTCATTTTACTTTAAGGCTCTATCATTTTAAATTTAAATGAACTATCTAATTTTTTTTCCTAAAGTTTCCAACAAATAGCAAAAGTTAGGGACCACTATGGCAAAATTGTCGAGGGACCATAAGGGGGATTTGAACATTCCCCTAGAATGCAAAAAAAAAAAAAACATGGAAACTGCTAAGAGGGGCTTGCCATAAAATAGACAAATATACCTTTAGTCCTTGTATTATTGGTTTCTTCAGGCAGCGGGCCCATGCTATATTATCTGCCGATCTTATCATCATCAACAAATATCATTCATCCTATCTCGTGACAAATGGAGAAACTGGGGGATCAGTATGGCAGACGTGAAATATTCAGGAACCAAAATAGAGGTTTTACCACAAAACTGGGGAAAAAAAAAATAGCAACAACGGACATTGTTAATAAACAATAGAAATTTTTCATTCTTTAGAATATAGTATAATTATAGCTTAAACAAGGTTCAAAAGGTCCACGTGTTGCGGTGATCACATAATGTCATAATATTAAGTAAAATAATAATGAAGAAAAGCAATAAAAATAGTTTGGGGGCCTATAGAGAAAATGTAAAAACCTTATGCATGAAGAGTTTAACAATTAACTTGGTAAAGTTAATTGTTAAACTCTTCATGCATAAAAATTTTACATTTTTTCTATAAAAGTTAAGGAAAAAAAGCTCTATTTCACGTGACCAATTTTTTAGCTTAGAAAACAATACACCATTAAAAAAAAAGAATAAAGAGATTAAACAAAAACACTTAAATTAAGTAGTTATTAAGTTTAGGGTCCAAAATTTCAAGTTGATCAAAATTAAGGTCTAATATGGGAAATGGAAACAATACAGGGACTGGAAATGCGTTTTACACAAAAAAAAAGTGAAACAGAATGAAAGTGGAAGAATTGCAAGGCAGGTCCTAAAAAAGCTACTATCTTAAAAAAGTTAACCAAACTTCTAAAAGAAGTAATCGCATCCAAAATAAAAAAAGGCCAAGCGAACCAACCTAAAACCAAGGGGGTTTTACCCGTAGCAGCCCAAGCCCATCAGGCAAACCAGACAAACCAATGGCAAAAGCCTGGACCAAACTAAGCAAGGGTAAAAGTGTAAGGACACTGTTTTTTACTGTTCATTTGAATAGTAGCCGAAAACGACTTTTAGTATATAGTATAATGTGGAATAGTACCCTCAACTTTACCTATTGGATCACTTAAAGGTCTATATTATAAACCGGCACAGCTATGGACTCGTACTTTTGAATTTGAGGTAGTTCAGTCCACAAGATGAGTTGGTTAGTGAAGTGAAGTTATACATTTGAATGTCATTCGCCACCGTTTGACCAAGCTTGTAGACTCGGCCATATTATCACTCATGAAGGTACTCAAACAATGACATATGGAATTTGAATATGTGACTTTACCTGACTAACCAATTTACCTTTTAGACTAAACCATCCCAAACTCAGAAATATGAGTCTTAATTTGTGCCAGTTCATAGTTTAGGTCATGAAATGATCTAGAAAGCAAAGTTCAGGGTATTGCAAATTATCACTGGTATTAGTTTGTATTGGATAGGAAAAGAATATATTAGATAAAAATTTTCATAATGTTTATTATTATTATTATTATTATTGTTTTTTGGCTTAAATGTTGAGAAAACTATTTAATTTTTAACTTGAAACCTACTTCATTAATTATTTGAAAAAAAAAAAAGACTACTCCACTACACACACACACACACACATACATATATTATGAGTATGTCAAATAACATCATTTTTTTCATCAGAATTTAGTAACATCATTTTTTAATATTAGGGTGTTTCTTTTAATTTGGTTTCGAATAGTGTGGAAATATTTTTGTCTGTACACAGGGGACATAGAAAGGCCCAAAAAATTGGGCCCACATAACTGAATGTCTGACTCTGGTCCAAACAGAACCCTGCCCGATTAGTCTAATACAAGCCGACACTGGAAAAATTGAAGCGGGGCATAACAGTAATTCGAGCATTCCCCCAAACTGTCGCAGCTATATATATCCCCATCTACAAAATCTAGGGTATAAAAGGGTCCCAAATTCTCTCCGCCCAAATCAAATCCGTTGAAGGAAACGTTCACCCGGAGAGACATTCAATCTCATTATCTCCTGCATCATCGACGGCCCATCGCCTCCAATATGTACATATTCTTTCCCAGTTTCTTCAATTTCTGCTTTGAATCTTCGCTGACGTTTGTTATATGTTTTCTGCGGTCGTCTTTTACTCTTGTTCGTGATTCGTTGTTTTTAGTAGCTTGAATTGATTCGTTTGGACAGATCGGTGATCAATGGCGACTTTCGAGCTTTACCGGAGGTCGACGATCGGCATGTGCCTGACCGAGACCCTGGACGAGATGGTTCAGAGTGGTACTCTCAGTCCTGAGCTCGCTATCCAGGTTCTCGTCCAGTTCGATAAGGTTGAATTCGGGTCGTTTGGCTTTGTTCTGAATTTTGATTGAAATTCTTTTTTCCAGTTCTGTTTATTGGAAGGTCCTTTCAATGAATTGGTTTTGTTTGTTGGTTGCTTTGTGTTTTAGTCTATGACTGAGGCATTGGAGACACAAGTGAAGAGCAAGGTATCCATCAAGGTATGCTTCTATTTTTGGTTATTGGAGATGTTATTCAATTTCCTCTTGTAATTCAAGTGTACTTAGGCAGTACTTTATTTTCTAATGTAGGGTGTAGGTTTATAAAGTGAATAGAGCACCGGGTTCTAGTGGCCAAGTTTCTATTTTTGTGTTGTATTTAGAGCCTCTTGATTCTGTCATGTTTGACTCGGTGCCCTTGATGTTTCGTTGCTCTTGGATAGTGTCATTGTGAATTGCGTAACCACATCTGCTTTGTCAATTGTGTATTGCCAGCAGTTTTTTATTAGGAAGATGCTTTATTTGTTGATGATTGTTCTTAACAGCATGTATAGTCTGCCAGTGGGCTTTTTGAGCAGGTTGAGTCTTTAAATATGTTCAGGATAACATTGTGTGATGACACTTGAAGATTCACTCTTTGTACAGTAAGAAAGTTGCTTTATTCAGATTTGGGTTGAGTGTGGAAGTTTGGGTGCTAGTTCTCCTAAATTATAATCCGCACTTCTATAATTTGATGACAAAAACGTGGAATAAAGCCTTCAGTAAGAGCAATCAGTTCCCTCTGTGTGTGTGTGTTGGGGGGGGGGGGGGGGGGGGGCAGTTAGAAGTTGTCAGCTACGTCGGTGACATAAGAAATGCCTTTGGGAACAGTTTATATTGTGATGAGGTTTCTTTCAAAAAAATTTTAAGTATATGGCAATTTAAATCTTGCATTTGTTTTGTTGAAACTGAAGGTGCCCTTCTTTCCTGACACAATTATAACTCTTATCCCCCTTACTTCCATTAGGCATTAAGTGGTGTATCATGGATGGCCTTTGGTTTTTCCCCTATGCTCATGCAGCTACATAGTGCAGTGGATTCAGCATTACAGTTCCAATTTTCTCTAAAAAATCTCTAGCTTCCTCAAGGCATCACTCTCTTGTATCGTTAAGTTATTTCTGCAAATCTTATTGTGGCAAGCCACAACATGGAAACTGGATATTGGCACGTTCTTGATTTTCTTTCTTCCTCATGGTGGAAATAAGCTACTTAGGTGGCATACTGTTAATGGTAATTTTGGTGAACTTGAGTTCCCAAAACCATTTAATCCCAACGTTTATTGTGATTGTGGCAGGGACATCTACATACCTACAGGTTCTGTGACAATGTATGGACCTTCATCCTCCAGAAAGCATTGTTCAAGAGTGAGGAATGTCAGGAGAATGTGAGTCAGGTGAAAATAGTGGCATGCGACTCGAAGCTACTGTCACAGTGAGAGGTGTGTGACATGAGGGCCGTTCATGCAAGGAGTTGTTGGACTATAATTTTGGTTGTTGACCACCTCCTTGCGAAGCCATCAGCCTTTGCTGGATGGTTTTAATTTGTCCATTTCTCTTTCTGGTGGTGATGGACATTGCTGAAAATATTTTTAATCGGGAAAGCGAACGACACTGTATTTGTGAAACCAAATCTGTACCTCTTCATGTCCACGTCTAAGTATGTCCAATCTTCTCGACGCTACGTTTATACAGTTTTGTCGTAGCTTTTCCATGCACGGCTAAAATCATTCCTCTTTTTTCCTTTCCCAGTCACAGTTGCTAGGAGTTTAGTCTTTCATTCGAGCTGCACATTTTAAGGACAAAATAATTCGTTTTCGATGGCCGTAATTACCCCTTTTTTTTTGGTTGAAAATGCTAATCTCCATGTTTCTTCGGCTTCGAATCCTTTCCATGTTCTCAAACTCTCCCCATAACATGTATATGTTGTGAACTTGTGATTGTTATGTAATTAATTCAACTAGATTTATCGAGGTTCTTATTCTGAAATACTCGGAACTTTCAACTAAAAAAGATCCGTTTATAATTTGCATGCTCATTATGTCGTTTGTGTGAATGGTACGCTGCCATATTGCACTAAAACAACCATTAATTGACATGTTTAGACTTTAGCTGGTTCATGTAGAAAAACCATATCTTTGTGGTTAGGCTTAATGTTCACTCTAAACAAGCTCTTATAGTTTTTGTTCACAATATATTTATCGAGCACACTAGTTCTAGAACCTATATATTTCTGACATTCAACATGTTCCTTTGTTGTTGTGTGATTGCACAAGTGTAACTTTGACACAGAGGAAAATTGTAGCTTCGACCTTGAAACGTGCTAATATTATACAATGGTGTATTTTCATTGATAAGTTCATATTTTATATTCGTAATGGTGATTTATTAATTTATTACTTATTATACGTTGTATGATGTCCTGTGTAGTGATGTTGGGACAGCAGAAAACTAATCTACATTTTCTCCGACTATTTTATGAGCTTGGGTAAAGCTAAAACTATTTATGCGACTTTCTACTTAGCAAATTTCCCATTACCAATATCATGATAATCTTTTTGAAACTATATGGATTATGATTTAAAGGTAAAATGGACAAATTTGCCACTAAAGTTTATAAGGAAGAGTACTGAACTTTCTTTTGCATGTGAATTTGCAATTAATGTTTTTCTTAAGAGCAATTTAGCCACTAATCGTTAAATGATATAAATATTCCGTTTATTTATAGAATATTCTATGAAATTTTTTTTAAATTAGTCCTTGAAAGCTTTTTCCTTAACCTTTAACTAACCAACCCTGCACAACATTCAAATGAATTAAAACTTTATGTTTGATCACACACCCCTTTTATTGAGGCTACTTGTTTTTACCTTCCTCATTGTTACTGAGCAACCCTCTATTCACACCGTAATTAATCCTTTATTTCAGAATGATAATGTTTCTAGATTTAATCTCACTAAAATCAATGAAACTTTATTTTATCAGTATTTATTCTAAGGAGCGTTGTCAACGTGTGTGGAAAAGTGGAGGTAGTGCTGGTGGGAGAAAAGGTGGAAGATGGCAAAGGGTACATTAAGTTATTGGAGCAAAGATGATGACAAATCTAGAAACTTAAGAGTTAAGATGTTAGGTAAAGAAAATTTGAAATTAAAACTTGCATTTTATCTCATTTTTTACATTTGTCATATAAGTGATTTTAATGGTTGGTAACAAATTTGCTCCCAACACAAAAACGTTGATCGTAAATTTGTAAATTTTAAAAATAATAATAGTAAAATTACTCAAAAAAAAAATAAGTGACAAAATTACTATCCCAATAAACTTTAGTTACAAATTTGCTATTTTACGACAATTTGAATGATGAATTATAGGCAAATCACCTAGGTCAAAACCTTTCCAGATTGTTCCACTGTGCCCTTTAAGGGTCCTTACCATGGACACACTGACAAATCAAATGAGAAGCAACGTCAAAAAAATGTCAAATTATTTAGTTTGGTCCCTAGTTTTGTTGTCACTTTGTGGTATCTGCCTTTTTTTTTTATTTAAGTCAAATATGCCACTAATTGAGGGGAAGTGTTCGATCATTCATAAAACATTAGTTTTTGTTTTTGCTCATTTCTTGGGATATAGTCCATTAATTTTTTTGAGATAAGCTTTTTATAGAAAAAATAATAATTTTATTGTTGAATTAAATAGTATGGACAATAATATCTTAGTATAACCATTTTTAATAAGAGGGTGATGGACAAAAAGTACAGTCACAATTTCTCAACCCCTTAATGCTTTAATTTGCTATATAACTAGCACTAATGTTTGTTAGTCTATTTCTGCCTTGATGCATAGTATATTTTTTTTTTTTTATTGCATATATGGTTAATTTAATTTGAATACATGCTTTTGTTCATGTTTCATCAAATACAACATTTGCTTCGAGTGTTATCCCAGTATGCAATAAGTAATACCATTCATTATTTCGACACTAAATGTTATAAGTGAAAAGAAATCAAGAAGTCCTTTGTTGAACTCCTAAAAAACATAATTGCCATTATCAATGATATGTATGTTGACTAACACTAAAGCTCTATCTTTGCATTGCAATATGAAATTTCTATTAACAAGTTAATTTTACTGGCATTGCCTTTCTAGTAGAGGTGGAAATAAGCCGAGATTCTTATTGAACAGTACAAGTTCGAGCTCAATTTTTTGGTTATCAAGCAGAGCTTGAGGAGCTTTGAGCCAAGTTTTGAGCTTCATTTGAAATTCAAACTCTTAACTAACTAAGCATTAAACTTGGTACTATTTGGCTCGAACACTTATCGAGCCTAATATTTTTTAATATAAAAACTAAATTAATTTTATTTTTAATATACCTAAATTCTAATATTCTAATTTTTATTCCTTAAATCGAGCTCGAATCTTGAATGAGCTTGAATCAAGCTATTGAGTCAAGCCTAAACCTTTTAGAGCCAAGCTTCAAGCGCCATTTCCCAAGCTCAATGAGCTCGACCCTTTACAAGCCAAGCTTTGAGCCTAACGTGTTTGTGCTTAGCTCGACTTATTTTCACATCTACTTTTTAGAACTTAAATAGAGAGCACTCTCAAGTTAAAAGTTATTAAAAGTGATTATATTTATACTGGTTGTTGTCAAGTGAAAACAATGGAGATTAAGCGTAAGAACTTAAATAGAGAGCACTGTCAAGTTATTATTATAAAATAATAATAATGGTTGTCAAGTGAAAACAATGGACGGAAGCTGGAGATTAAACATAAGAATGACACAAAATAACGGGTTAATTTGTCATATTCCATTATTGTGTTTATATCGCATTTGCTTCACGAGTATTTTTGTGGTTAGTATGCTTTGATATCCAATTATATTTCTACTACCGTAGTCTTTAGTTTAGGGTAACAAATAGCAAAACATTTGTTGCATGTGTTAATAGGTTACTTAATGTGAACTCAGTTATATACTGCTATTCTTTTGCTAGCACAACAAAACCATGAAAGCTAACTTAGATAGATAATACACGATGTGCATGTTTGATATTCATTGTCTAATATTATACTTTTAAATGATAGTTCCAGATGTCTAGATAACCAAGGAGAAATAGCTCTATTGTTTTGGTCAGTTTGCTATTATGGACTTTAAGTAAGGTAGGCTACTTTCTTCTTGATTTCATGTTTGGAAAGTTGCAAGTTTTTGTTGTCAGGAAGCAAGTGTTTTCTTCTCATAGATGCATCCTTTTTTGGAGATCACAACAAATGGCAAAAGAAAACTAAAAGAAGATTGGTGATGGTCGTAAAATTTTGTGGCTTTTTCGTACTGCTTGCATTGTTTGGCCTAATAAGTTGTACATTTTTCCATCTTACAATCAAGCATGTACTATGAAACTTTTGTTATGTGTTTCCATCTATGAGAAGAAAGCAATATACAGTCCCTTGATTTATTTTGCTTGATTCCTTGTTTTACTATGATTTTTTATCATCTTACTCTTTTTGCTATTGTGCTTGCTCCATCTAAGTTCTATTGCTTGCTCAAAAATGAATCAGCTACTATTAAATATTTCTAAAAAAACTTATTTCTTTCTTCCTTTGTTTCTTTTACTTCAGGCATTTCGGCCATTCTTACCAACATAATGAGAAAACAACCAACATACCCCACTTTCTTTACTAGTCTGTAGATGCTTACCACTAATGTACACGAGGTTACCCGCAGTGAAGCATGGGTGTTGTACCTAGTTAGAAATAAAGAACAAAAAATGGTGTAAGGCTGGTGATTATGGTTTGAAAGCTTTGTAGATTGGTAAGAGGAATCAAAATATCAAATCATTTTTCTGGTGCAAATATCAAAATTCAAGAGCTTTGAGTTTCTAAACAACTTCATCAATATTTTTCTATAGGAAACAGGTATTGAACTTATCAGGATCACAAAATTAAACTAGACACAAAGAGGCTAAGTGGAGCGAGCAACCATGTGAACGACAATTGAAAACTAGTGTCTTGAAAAATCATTTTTTGTTTGCCACTTTAAAAAGCTAGTGTTCACCGTTCCTGCTCTAAAATGGAACAGTTTAGTGAAATAAGAAAAGAGGAAGGGAATTTGGAGAAAAGACATGGACTAGAGAAGGATAAAGATGTAAAAAAATAACATACCCAACCTTACTATTCTCGAACCCGGCTAGACAAACTTGAACCCGACCCTACCCGCAAAGTTATGGGGAGGGTATGAGTTTAATTTATCCCACCCGACCCTACCCACACCCCTTTTAAATTAGCATATTTATATTCAAAATATGATTTTATTTCAAAAATAAAATTATAATTTAACATAAATGATCTTTTATTACTTTATTTTAGGATTTTCTAAGTATTAGTTAATTATGAATATGCACATTTTTTGAAAAATATATGCAAATATATAAAAAGAGAGAGTAAAAAAAAAATCAAATATATGCTTTTAAAATGGGTCGATCGATAGTACCTGCCCCGTAAGATGGGTACTACCTGAATCTCGATTACTTAAAAGGAGGGTTTGGGATTAGTCATACCCGGCCCAAACCCAACTCGTTGACATCCCTATGGAAGGAGAAGTGAGAAATCAAAACCTGCTTGTGAAAGGAGACGATGACGGCACCACCTTTTAAGTCAAGGAGTTTGGGGATCCCAAAGCCAATGCCTTGGGTGGAAGCCATAGCAATTGTGACCTTCCCTTTGAACCTCCTTACCGTCTTCATCATTCCATCATCATATTTTATCAAAAGAATGACATTTTTTTGAACATACTAAATCAAATATCTTTTGGTTAGTGTTTTTGGTAACTCAAGCCAACCTAAGAACTTGACAAAAAACAAATAAATTGAAATGTTTTTAGATGGGGAAAATTACCAAAACCCTCAGTTTTAGTTGAACCTACACTTATATATCCCTACTATTTGAAATACCTACACTTACATCCTCTTAAAAGTTAACAACGTTAATAATCGTTAAGACAAAAATAGAATAACCCTATTTTACAACAAGCAAGTGCTGAGTATTGGTAAAATCCGACATTTTCAATCTTCGATGACATAATGACCCAAAGAAGTTGGACAATATGTATTTCTAGAATCTTCCAAAATGATTGGGGGTTTTGAAACTTGATTACCCTAGAAATGCATGCGAGGGAACAATGTGGAGAAAAACTTGGTTCTCACGCTTCCAATTCAGTTCCACAGCGGAAGACCAATGGCAGCGGTAGAGACAACTACTAGAGTGATGGTGAGATTACGGTGCTAACCAACGCTTGGGGCAAGAGGTATTCGGAGCTAGGCCACGGGAATCTAAAGTAGAAGCATTAGAAGGAGGTTGTTAACATCATGTGTAGCCAGGAGGACTACATGAAGGAGGAAGAGTTGTGGAGTAGAAAGGGGAAGAGGTGGGACCAAATGTCACGCTAGAGGTCAGGGTTGATGAGGTAGCTGTGGTTGATAATGCAGCGGATGGTGGCAGAGTGGGGAAAGATGGATGGAGATGGGTTAGCCTGTTAGATGCAGAAGTTGGAGGGGAAAGTTTTTATAGTATGAGGCTAGGAGGGTAAAAGAGAGTTTTTTTCATCTTAACAATCATTAGCAGAGTTAACTTTTGAGGGATAAGTGTATATATTTCAAACAATGGGGATATAAATATAGGTTTCATTAAATTTCAGTAAGTTCTTTTATCACTTCTCCTTTTGGATGAGATCAAATGAACCGGCATCCGATTTGGCTTACACGCGCAGGAGTAGAAGGGAAGGGCCAAGAAAACGCAGGGTCTTAACACTTGTACCGCCTTGGAAAAAATAGAGGCTGCAGCTCTAGGTATATAATTATAAACACAGCAACACTCTCGTTTCCTTAACGCCCAAAATTTTCCCAAAGAAAACCTCACAGGACGCAAATTATAAAACAGGCACTCACAAACACAAACACAAACACAGCCCACAAACAGCCCCTTTTCGTCTTTGCTTTGGGGTTTCTTCTCTCTTCGAACTCTCGAATCTCCATCTCTCATGCTCTCTAATTCGTAAACATCCGTCGCTCATCTATCTCTTCTCTATCAGGTTAGTTCGCTTTCCTCTACATCTCCGTCTCTTCTAATTTCTCTTTCTTGTTTTCGCTATGTAATCTGATCCGGTATTGGTTATGTTTCTTGGGTTTTCTTGGAATCAGAAAGTTGGGTATTTTGCGGCGGCTTTCTGGACTTTGATTGTTATCGGTTCTGGGGTTCTGCTAATTGTTGTGATGTTTTTGTCGTTTGGGGCTGATATCAAGCAGGTCTGAGTAGAGAAGCTAAGTTGAGATGGCGACCATAAGATCAAGCTTGCCCTCGAGGCTGCGCCAGCTTTTGTCTGGCGAAAGTGCTATTGGTCCCTCAATCAAGATAGACTCAGAGGCAGTGAGTCCCCCTCTTGCTTCACTATTATGCTAATTTCTATGTTTTTAATCCGTTTCTTCCTTCCGTTAGGTATTCGATGCTCTGCTTTGCTGGCTAGGGTTTCATTAGACTCTTAAGAATTCTTCAATTGCGTTCTTCGAAATTGGCTGACACCAATGTTTGCTTGCCTTGAGATGATATTTGTCTCTGCATTTGTTGCTAACAAAGTGTTTTTTTTTTTTTGTGTTTGTGGGTGTTAGCTGTGGGCTTGATTTCGTGTCTTGATAGAATGAACAATGACGGATCACCTGAAATTTGTACAGTAGGTAGTCATACTATGGGTTCATTTCATGTGGCAAATTGCTGTTATGCCTAGATATTCGAAGTTCAGTCGTTTATTGGGTAATAATCTGGCGCAGTTGTCCATCCAGATCTTTCATGTATTTCAGTGGAGGGTCTAGTAATGTGTCAAAAGCTAGCAGCTGTGCATTTAGAAGTATGTTCATGCTTGTGTTTGTGCGCTAACATTAAATGCAATGCTTTAGCTTTTTTCCTGAGTAACCTGATATGCTACATAACCGTTTACAATTTCCCGTTACCAGGTTATTAGTAATTGGGCTTTTTGGTGGTTCTAAATTTGTTCACCTATCTCCTTTTTGTTTCATGATCACTTCATTTATCATCTTTAGAAGCTAAAATTCGTAGTCATTGAACAGTGTGATCATTAAACATTGCAAGAATAAGTGCTGTGAAAGGCTTGACTCTATTTGTCAGATGATACTTCACAGTTGCTTTTGGAGCAACTCCTGTGCTACAAACTTTTTGTGCAGATGTTGTCAATTTTTTTTGGTTCTGAAAATATTATAGTCTGCAACATTTTGAATTTTGTGCAGATGTTGCCTTTTTACACTAGTTCAGCACTTGGTGCACTTTCATTGACATATACATAAAAATCATTCTGGAGTAAATTGGCAAATTATCCAGAGTCAAGCATGCTTTTAGAATGTTAATATTTAACATGGGAAATTCCTATAAGATCATTTAACATGGCAAATTAGTTTAACCATATTTATGCTATCAGGCTCATGCATAGATACTCTGATGTCTTTTTTTCGTTTTTGGTGCAATAAAATATTTTTACGGTTTTCTTGGTTCATGTCTATGATTGTGGGTCTGGTGTTGAAGCTTGCCTGATCTATGCAGTTCCTCTTGAGATATTTTAGATTTTTCTATTAGGTGCTCTCAAATGTTTAGATGTGAATCTTTTGGTTCTCCTATTCTGGATTTTGTTTCATCTGATTTGAGTGTTCATGCATGTCCAAACCATCAATTGCTTTCCAAATGCACTGGTCCTTGAATCTAACCTTCTGTTTTCCATGCAGCCTCCAAAAGTAAAAGCCTTCATTGATAAAGTGATCCAGAGTCCATTGCAAGATATTGCAATACCTCTCTCCGGCTTTAGTTGGGAGTATAGTAAGGTGATCTCATGCTGCTATTGTCGCTTTGTGTCTTCTGGATGTCCTGTAAAGCCATATTAATTTGCTCATATACTTTATTTTTACACAGGGAAATTTTCATCATTGGAGGCCATTGTTTTTGCACTTTGATACATATTTCAAGACTTACTTGTCTTGTAGAAATGACCTTCTCTTATCAGATAAGATAGTAGAAGATGATAATCCATTTCCCAAACATGCAGTTCTTCAGATATTGCGCGTGATGCAAATAATTTTAGAGAATTGCCCTAACAAGAGTTCATTTGATGGCTTAGAGGTATTTGTGAATGCTGAGTGATTTTGTTTCTTCTTAGTTTTTTTTCTCCATGGGCCAAGTTGGGAACTTACGTTGCCTCTCTGTGAAAGTAACGTTATTGCTGCTTTACATTTTGCAATGCCATTTGAACTAATATTCCTTGCTTTATTTTTTTTTCCAGCATTTCAAGCTTCTCCTTGCATCCACAGATCCGGAGGTTCTAATAGCAACCTTGGAGACTCTTTCTGCACTTGTTAAAATAAACCCATCCAAAGTTCATGGGATCTGCAAATTGATTGGCTGTGGTTCAGTTAATAGTTATCTTTTGTCTGTTGCTCAGGGATGGGGTAGTAAGGAGGAGGGTTTAGGATTGTTTTCCTGTGTTGTGGCAAATGAAAGAACACACGAGGAAGGGCTATCTTTGTTTCCAATTGATGCAGAAAATGATCGTGATGAATCTCAGTGCCGCATTGGGTCAACACTTTATTTTGAATTACATGAGCCGAATGCCAAAAGAAATGAAGAAATCAGTGGCAATGCAAGTTCTCCCATAAAAGTAATACACATGCCAGATCTGCATTTGAGAAAGGAAGATGATTTGTTGCTAATGAAGCAGTGCATTGAGCAGTACAATGTTCCAACTGAACTTCGTTTTCCGTTGCTGACACGAATAAGATATGCTCATGCCTTCCGCTCTCCAAGAATATGCAGGCTGTACAGCAGAATTTGCCTTCTGGCATTCATTGTGCTTGTTCAGTCAAGTGATGCAAATGATGAATTGACTTCGTTTTTTGCTAATGAGCCTGAATATACAAATGAGTTGATCAGAATTGTACGTTCAGAAATTCCCATTCCTGGTATTATCAGAACTCTTGCAATGCATGCGTTGGGAGCTCAGTTAGCTGCTTATTCTGCTTCTCATGACAGAGCACGGATTTTAAGTGGATCAAGCATCAATTTTGCTGTAGGAAATCGGATGATTCTTCTGAATGTGCTGCAAAAGTCTGTTTTGTCTTTAAAGACTTCCAATGATCCATCTTCTCTTGCTTTTGTTGAGGCTTTGCTACAGTTTTATCTTCTTCATATTGTTTCTTCATCAGCATCAGGGACCAATGTTAGGGGATCCGGGATGGTTCCTACATTTTTACCTTTTCTGGAGGATTCTGATCCTAGTCACATGTATCTTGTCTATTTAGCTGCAAAAGCCCTACAAAAGCTTATGGATTATAGCAGTTCAGCTGTGGGACTTCTCAGAGAACTTGGTGGTGTAGAACTTTTGGCCCAGCGGCTACAGGTGGAGGTACAGAGGATTATAGGTTCATCTGGACAAAATGATGATTCTATGGTTATTGGAGAAACATCAAGGTACAACGGTGATATTTTGTCCTCTCAAAAGAGGCTTATAAAGGTGCTTTTGAAGGCTTTGGGTTCTGCTACTTATGCCCCTACAAATTCTACTAGATTGCCAAACCCCCATGACAGCTCTTTGCCTGGTACTTTGTCGCTGATTTATAGAAATGCTGGTAAATTTGGGGGTGATATTTACTACTCAGCTGTTACGGTCATGAGTGAGATGATCCATAAGGATCCTACTTGTCTTCCTGTACTAATTGAATTGGGTCTTCCTGATGCATTTTTATCTTCAGTTGTAGCTGGAGTTCTTCCTTCTTCAAAAGCTATTGCTTGTGTCCCAAATGGAATTGGAGCCATTTGTCTTAATGCCAAAGGGCTTGAGGCAGTAAAAGAAACTTCTGCTTTGAGGTTTCTTGTTGACATCTTTACCAACAAGAAATATGTGCTGGCTGTAAATGAAGCTGTAATTCCTTTGGCAAATGCAGTGGAAGAGCTTTTCCGACATGTGTCTTCGTTAAGGGGTACTGGTGTTGATATTATAATCGAAATTTTAAATAAGATTGCTGTATTTGAGGACAGTAGCTTTTCTGAGTCATCTTCTGCAGCAAGAATTGGTGGGAGCATGTCTATGGAAATGGATTCTGAATACAAAGAAAATGAGGAGCATTGTTGTCTTGTTAGTACAAATGATCCAACTACAGAAGCAGTCGGTGATGAGCAGTTCATTCACTTGTGCATCTTCCATCTAATGATCTTGCTTCAGAGAACAATAGAAAATACTGAAACTTGTCGGTTATTTGTGGAGAAGTCTGGAATAGAGGCTTTGTTGAAACTTCTGTTGAGACCTAACATTGCACAGTCATCTGAAGGGATGTCAATAGCTGTACATAGCACCATGGTCTTCAAGGGTTTTACCCAGCATCATTCGGCTCCTCTAGCACGTGCCTTCTGTTCCTCGCTTAGGGAGCATTTGAGTAAAGCTTTGAGTGCTTTTAGTTCAGTTTCAGGATCCTTTCTGCTGGATCCAAAGGCTTCACATGATACTGGCGTCTTTTCACCACTTTTTCTTGTTGAGTTCCTCATATTTCTTGCAGCCTCGAAAGATAATCGTTGGGTAACTGCATTACTATCTGAATTTGGAAATGGCAGCAAAGATGTCCTCGAAGATATTGGTCGTGTCCATCGTGAAATCTTGTGGCAGTTATCACTCCTTGAGGATGCCAAAATTGAACTGGAGGAGGAAGTTTCTGGTGCTGCAGAATCCCAACGACCTGAATCTGATATAAGTGATACAGAGGAGCAAAGATTCAATTCTTTTAGGCAGTTCCTTGACCCATTATTGAGGAGGAGGACATCCGGATGGAGCGTAGAATCTCAGTTCTTTGATCTCATAAACCTGTACCGAGATATTGGGCGTGCTACTGGCTTTCAGCAGAGGTTGGGTACTGACAATTCAAGCTTACGTTTGGGTTCTAGTCATTCTTCGTCAGATGCCTCTGGATCTGCCCGCAAGGAGTATGACAAGCAGAAATCTTATTACAATTCCTGCTGTGATATGATGAGGTCACTTTCCTTCCATGTCACACATCTGTTTCAAGAGTTGGGAAAGGCAATGTTGCTTCCTTCCCGACGGCGGGATGATACTCTTAATGCATCCCCTGCTTCCAAGTCAGTTGCTTCTATGTTTGCTTCAATTGCTTTGGACCATATGAACTTTGGAGGTCATGTAAGTTCATTCTCTTCAGAAGCACCTATATCAACAAAATGTCGTTACTTTGGTAAAGTTGTTGATTTCATTGATAGCATTCTACTGGAGAGACCCGATTCCTGCAATCCTATACTATTGAATTGCTTATATAGCCGTGGTGTACTTCAATCTGTTCTGACAACATTTGAAGCTACAAGTCAGTTGCTGTTTACAGTTAACAGGGCTCCAGCCTCTCCAATGGATACTGATGATGGGGTTATGAAGCAAGAAGAGAGGGCAGATTCTGATCATACATGGATTTATGGTCCTTTAGCTAGTCATGCAAAATTCATGGACCATCTTGTGACATCATCCATCATTCTGTCACCATTTACAAAACACCTGCTTGTGCAACCCCTCATTAGTGGCGATGTCCCTTTCCCGAAAGATGCAGAAACATTTGTAAAGCTGCTTCAGTCCATGGTCTTGAAGGCAGTGCTTCCTGTGTGGACTCACCAACAGTTTACAGATTGCAGTTATGACTTCATCACAACTGTTATTTCCATCATTAGACACATATATTCTGGGGTTGAAGTGAAAAATGTAAGCAACAGTGGCAGTGCCCGTATTACTGGTCCTCCTCCAAATGAAACAACAATATCAACCATTGTGGAGATGGGGTTTTCAAGGGCAAGGGCAGAGGAAGCACTTAGACAGGTTGGTTCGAATAGTGTGGAGCTGGCAATGGAGTGGTTATTCTCCCATCCCGAGGAAACACAGGAGGATGATGAACTTGCTCGTGCTCTTGCTATGTCACTGGGCAACTCCGAGTCTGAAGCAAAAGAGGATGTTTCCAATGAAACTGGCCAGCAAATTGAAGAGGAGATGGTCCAACTTCCGCCTGTTGAGGAGCTGTTGTCCACATGCATGAAGCTGCTGCAGATGAAGGAACCTTTAGCATTCCCTGTCAGGGACCTGCTTGTATTGATTTGCTCCCAAAATGAGGGTCACTGTAGGTCTAGTGTGATCTCCTTCATTTTAGACCAAATAAAAGAATGCTCACATAGCAGAAATGATGCCCTGTTGTCTGCGCTTTTCCATGTTCTGGCACTGATTCTTCATGAAGATGTTGGAGCACGAGAGATTGCCCTGAAGAGTGGTCTGGTTAAACTTTCGTCTGATTTACTATCACAATGGGATTCTGGTTCAGTTGAAAAGGAGAAAACTCAAGTTCAGAAGTGGGTAACCACTGCTTTCCTTGCTCTTGATAGGCTGTTGCAAGTTGACCAGAAGTTAAATGCCGAAATAGTTGAGCAGTTAAAAGGTGATATTGTTAGCACTCAGCAGATTTCTGTTAGTATTGGTGGGGAAAAGAAAAATAAATTGCTTGGATCTGCTGGATATGTCGACATTCATGAGCAGAAGAGGCTTATTGAGATTGCTTGTAACTGTATCCGGAGTCAAGTTCCTTCTGAAACGATGCATGCTGTTTTAAGGCTTTGTTCTACCTTGACCAGAAATCATTCTGTTGCTGTATGCTTCCTTGAGGTTGGTGGTGTTAGTTCTCTGCTCTCGTTGCCGACGAGTAGTCTGTTTGCCGGGTTTGACAATGTTGCTGCGACAATTATCCGTCATGTGCTGGAGGATCCTCAAACTCTCCAGCAGGCCATGGAGGCTGAAATAAAACACAGCCTTGTAACTATTGCTGACAGGCATTCAAATGGAAGGGTTACTGCTCGCAATTTTCTTATCAATTTAACTCCTGTAATCTCACGTGATCCAATGATTTTTATGCTAGCAGCCAAGTCTGTGTGCCAAGTTGAAATGGTTGGTGAAAGGCCTTACATAGTTTTGCTAAAAGATCGTGAGAAAGAAAAGAACAAGGAGAAGGAGAAAGAGAAGTTACCAGAAAAAGATAAAGCTCAGTCCATAGATGCGAAGGTCAGTTTGGGAGCAAGCCCAGGGCACTTAAATGCTAAAGTTATTGATTCCAATACTAAGACTGTTAAAGTGCACAGAAAACCCCCTCAGAGCTTTATAAATGTGATTGAACTACTCCTTGATTCTATTAGTACTTTTGTGCCTCCTTCAAGAGAGAATGCTGGATCAGAAATTACTCTAGATGCATCCACATCTGCTGATATGGAAATTGATTTTGCTGCTGCTAAAGGAAAAGGAAAGGCAGTTGCAACTGTCTCTGAAGAAAATGAAGGTGAAGCCCAGGATGCTTCTGCTTCACTTGCAAAGATAGTTTTCATCTTGAAACTTTTGACTGAGATTTTGTTAATGTATCCTTCATCTCTTCATGTTCTTCTACGACGAGATAGTGAACTTGGTTCCTCTAGAGGCCTTCATCAAAGGGGTCCTGTTGGTGGGATCTTTCACCATATTATTCACCGGTTTGTTCCGTCTTCTCAAAATTCAAAGAGAGAGAGGAAAGATGGTGACTGGAGGCATAAACTAGCAACCAGGGCAAGCCAACTATTGGTGGCATCAAGTGTGCGCTCTGGAGAGGCAAGGAGGAGAGTCTTCATGGAAATTAGTTGTGTTCTTAATGACTTCAATGATCCATGTGATGGTTTTAAGAGTCCAGGGCATGATTTGCAGACTTTTGTTGATCTTCTGAATGATATACTCATTGCTCGCACACCAACAGGTTCATTAATTTCAGCTGAAGCATCTGCTACCTTCATAGATGTTGGTCTGGTGGGGACATTTACAAGAACTCTTGAAGTGTTGGACCTGGATAATGATGAGTCTCCAAAAATCGTTACAGGAATTATCAAAGCCATGGAGCTGGTAACGAAGGAGCATGTTCATTCTGCTGATTCTAGTGCAGTGAAAGCTGAGAGTTCTTCTAAACATCCTGATCATATTCAGTCTGCACAGGAAGATAATGTTGTCGATATGACACAGACCATTGAAATGGTATCTCAGCCCAGTCATGACAATGCAGAAGCTGAACCTGTACAGTCTTTCAATGCTGGCCACAACTATGGTGGTTCTGAAGCTGTTATTGATGACATGGAACATGACCAGGATCTTGATGGTGGCTTTGGAGCTGTTGTTGAGGATGATCACATGCAAGAAACCTCTGAGGATGCGAGTGGTCTTGAGAATGGTATTGATACTGTTGGATTGCATTTTGAAATCCAGCCTCATGCACAAGAAAATCTTGATGAGGATGAAGATGAGGAGATGTCTGGTGATGATGGAGATGATGTTGATGAAGATGAGGATGATGATGATGATGATGAAGAGCATAATGATTTGGAGGAAGATGAAGTACACCACCTATCTCATCCCGACACAGATCAGGATGATCATGAAATTGATGATGATGAATTTGATGATGAAGTGATGGAGGAAGATGAGGAAGAGGAAGGAGATGATGAGAGTGGTGTCATTTTCAGGTTGGAGGATGGGATAAATGGAATAGATGTCTTCGACCATATTGAGGTGTTTGGCAGAGATAATAACTTAGCTAATGAGACCCTTCATGTGATGCCTGTTGAAGTTTTTGGTTCTAGACGTCAGGGGCGAACCACTTCAATCTACAATTTACTAGGTAGAAATGGTGAGACTTCTACCTCCTCACAGCATCCTCTCTTGGCAGGTCCTTCAGTGCGAGTAACCTCGCAGAGACAATCAGGTTAGTTATATTCTGTCGTGACATTTTGTTAGATTTAATCATGAGAATACAGTTAATTTTTCTTCCTCTTCTGCTTCTACCTTATAACATATTACGATTTTTGGCCTTTTCAGACAGGACAACGGAGGGTACATCTTCCCGCTTGGATAGTATTTTCCGATCTTTGAGAACTGGTCGTCACAGTAGTCGTCTAAATCTGTGGGGAGATGAAAGCCAGTCTGGTGGTGGCTCAACTTCTGTTCCACAAGGTCTGGAAGATTTGCTTATTTCCCAGTTGAGGCGTCCTGCTCCAGAGAAAGCCTCTGATCAAAATACATCAATTATGGAAACTCAAACTGAAAGAGGCGGTCAGTTGCAGGAATCTGAAGCTGGTGCAAGGCCAGAGCCTGTGGAAAACAATGTAAATAATGAAAATGTAACCACAGCTCCATCTTCAGCAGCAGTGGAGAATTCAGGTAGTGCTAGCTTAAGGCCTGCAGTAAATGATTCTCAACAAGTGGCTGAGGCATCTGGTCCACCTTCACAGTCTGTCGAAATGCAGTTTGAGCATAATGATGTAGCTGTCCGTGATGTTGAAGCTGTGAGCCAGGAAAGCAGTGGAAGTGGGGCTACTTTAGGTGAAAGTCTCCGTAGCTTAGATGTTGAGATTGGTAGCGCTGATGGCCATGATGATGGTGGAGAAAGACAAGGTTCCACTGACAGAACAGGTTTAGGGGATTCTCAACCTGCTCGTACAAGAAGAACAAATGTGTCTTTTGGAAGTGCTACACAACTGGGTGGGCGAGATGCTTCTCTTCACAGTGTTACTGAAGTTTCTGAAAATTCTAGCCGGGAGGCAGATCAAGTTGGTGTTGCTGTGGAGCAACAGGTTAGCAGTGATCCTGGTTCTGGATCAATTGATCCTGCATTCTTGGATGCTCTTCCTGAGGAATTGCGTGCCGAGGTTCTTTCAGCTCAGCAGGGTCAAGTAGCACAGCCTTCAAATGCTGAGCAGCAGAATTCTGGAGACATTGATCCAGAGTTTCTTGCTGCCCTTCCCCCTGACATCCGAGCAGAAGTGCTTGCCCAGCAGCATGCACAAAGGCTTCATCAGTCTCAGGAGCTCGAAGGTCAGCCAGTGGAAATGGACACAGTTTCAATCATTGCTACATTCCCCTCAGACTTGCGGGAGGAGGTAAATAGTGTATACTGCCTGCTGGCTAGATTCTGTTTTAGAATTTTTTCTTTGATAGCTAAAAGATGTATTAACAAAAGGATCAGCTGTACTGAATTTGGCTGTGCTTTTACCAGGTTTTGCTAACATCGTCCGATGCAATTCTTGCTAACCTCACACCTGCACTTGTTGCGGAGGCTAATATGCTACGGGAAAGATTTGCACATCGATATCATAATCGTGCCTTATTTGGAATGTATCCTAGAAATCGTCGAGGGGAGTCTTCAAGGCGTGCTGAAGGTTTTGGATCTACCCTGGATCGGTCAGGAGCTAGCATTGCATCACGCAGATCCGGTTCTGCTAGGGTAGTTGAGGCTGATGGAGCTCCTTTAGTTGGAAAGGATTCTCTGCAAGCCATAGTTCGTTTGCTTCGTGTAGTTCAGGTATGCTCTTTGATCAACTCTTTGTTGGTTGTACAGTCTCATTCCAGTCAGTACATTTTAGTCTCTCTTCCCCCCTGCCCACCTCCGTCTTCTTCTGCTTTATATTTCAGTTATTCCTTTGCAAAACTAATTTCAAGTATAATTTCAAATTTCCTCATAATGATGAGATGTTTTGCATCCCACAGCCACTGTACAGGGGGTCACTGCAGAGGCTTCTCTTAAATCTTTGTGCCCATAATGAAACAAGAGCTACTTTGGTCAAGATCCTAATGGAGATGCTCACACTTGACATGAGAAAACCCTTCATTTTCTCAAAAGCTGCTGAACCACCATTTCGGCTATATGGTTGCCAGAGTAATGTAATGTATTCACGTCCGCAACATTTTGATGGTGAGGGACTAAAAACTCTGTTTTATTTGTAGTCCTTTGCTTCTGATTGAATAATAGAATTAAAAGAAAAGAAAAAAAAAGAAAAGTGCCAGCTTTTGGATACAATATTTGTTTTTCTATTGTTCTTATCTGAAACTGATATTTGAGTTTGTGGGACTGCAGTAGGTCGTTTATATCCTTGTTAATGGCCTTCAATTTGAAATTTTTCTGGGAATGTCGTTCTTGGTGATGAAGGCTCTACATCTTAACTATGTTTCTCATTCTTTCTTCTTTAGGTGTCCCTCCCCTGGTGTCTCGGCGTGTTCTTGAAACTCTGACTTACTTGGCTCGCAATCATCCTTACATTTCAAAGATTTTACTTAAGTCTGAGTTGCAACTGCCTACATCACAAGAACAAGGGGCTATTGATCAGTCTCGTGGAAAAGCTGTGCTTGTTGATCAACATCAGGAAGGATTTATTCCCATTGTGCTGCTTTTGAGCCTTTTGAATCAACCCCTCTATTTGAGGAGTGTAGCACATCTTGAGCAGGTATGTCTCCCACAGCAACATCTGTGTTTCATTGTATTTACAGTTTTTTTATTTCTTTGGGGTTCATATACTGGTTAATACTCTGGTCATTTAGCGTATTGTTTTGGGTTCTTGTTTCAGCTACTTAATTTACTTGAAGTCATAATTGACAATGCGGAGAAGAAGCTTCTTTCTACTGTAGCATTGGGAGAATCTGCAACTGAACAACCACCTGCTTCACAAGTTCCTGCATCAGATTCTGATACGAATGTCGACAATCGTGGCCCTTCTGAGGTTGAGGCATCATCTTCTAAAGCCATGGATGCTTCCAAATCCTCAATTTCTGGTCTGGACAATGAACATGATGCACGGACAGTACTCACCAATTTGCCACAAGCAGAACTTCGTCTTCTTTGCTCATTGCTAGCACGTGAAGGGTAAATAATCCATGCAATAAATCCAATTACTTCACCCAATATTCATCAAGGGATTGTCTCAGTTGAACTTTTTCCTTCTTTTGCTTTACCCTGTGAATTTGATACCGTTTTTTGGTTATGCCTATTAAGGTTTCATGATGATTTCGTATGCATCTGGACATTGCTTCCTTTTCACACGTGCGGGCATGCACCAAGATCACTATGTTATTCCACTTATTCATATTCCCTGTTAGTCATCTTTAGTGCGTTTTAGGTTTCGTGTGCCAATCAAAATTTATATTAGTTCAAGGATGAAAACTGCCTGTCTGGAAAACAAATTACAAGTTCTGCTTAAGCATTTATCATTTATTTTGTTAAGATTCTCTGCTTGGTCCTGTGAGAGTAGTGAATGAATCGGAGAAAGTGTTCAAATTTTTCCTGTATAAATTGGATTTTTGTTGACTATTGCTTTATCATTGCTATTGTGATGGCAGAAGCCACTTATGCTTTATATCAGGCTGATACTTCATTCCTCCAATGTTGATCAAGATTCTATTGCATTCTGTTGAAATGGTCTGGCATTGATATCCTATCTTTTTACCCAGTTTGTCAGATAATGCATATAGTCTGGTTGGTGAGGTAATGAAAAAGCTTGTGGCTGCTGCTCCTGTCCACTGCCATCTGTTCTCCACTGAGCTGGCTACTGCTGTTCGAAATCTGATTAAATCTGCTGTTGATGAGTTGCGGATGTTCCGTGAAGCAGTCAGCACACTGCTCAGTACATCATCTTCTGATGGTGCAGCAATTTTAAGGGTTTTACAGGCACTGAGCTCTCTTGTTGCATCAATCTCTGAGAAAGACCAGGACCAGCAGCTACTCCCTGAGAAAGATCGTTCTGCTGCTCTCTCTCAAGTGTTGGAGATAAATGTGGCTTTAGAGCCTTTGTGGGTGGAGCTGAGTGCCAGCATAAGCAAAATAGAGTGCTTTTCAGATTCTTCATCTGATCTGTTAACTGCATCCAAGAGTTCCACCTTGAAACAATCTGGTCTAAACCCACCTCTTCCTGCTGGCACTCAAAACATTCTGCCATATATCGAGTCATTTTTCGTAGTTTGTGAAAAGCTACATCCAACACAAGCAGGTTCTGGTCATGATTTTGCTGTTACTGTTGTTCCTGATGCCAATGATGCCAGCACATCTGGTCAACAGAAGCCTGCAGTTCCTGTTCCAAAAGTTGATGAAAAGCACACTGCTTTTGTGAAGTTCTCTGAGAAACATAGGAAGTTGCTAAATGCATTTATTCGACAAAATCCTGGGCTGCTTGAGAAGTCCTTTTCACTTATGTTAAAAGTGCCTCGTTTTGTTGATTTTGACAATAAACGCTCTCACTTCAGGTCAAAGATAAAGCATCAACATGATCACCATCATAGTCCTCTTAGAATCTCAGTTAGAAGAGCTTACATACTTGAAGATTCATATAACCAACTACGGCTGCGTTCAACTCAAGATTTGAAAGGGAGGTTAACTGTTCATTTCCAGGGAGAGGAAGGTATTGACGCAGGTGGGCTTACCAGGGAATGGTATCAGTTGTTGTCCAGGGTTATCTTTGACAAAGGTGCATTACTTTTCACAACAGTGGGCAATGACTCGACTTTCCAGCCTAACCCTAACTCAGTTTACCAGACAGAACATCTTTCATACTTCAAATTTGTTGGCCGAGTGGTAAGTAGCTTCTTCTATTTCTAATTGCCCCTGAATGATGAGTGTCCTTGTCTTTTTCATTCCCGGCTGAACTCTCCCCATCATGTCTTACAGGTTGGCAAGGCACTCTTCGATGGGCAACTCTTGGATGTCCACTTCACCAGATCTTTCTACAAGCATATCCTAGGGGTTAAAGTTACTTATCATGATATTGAAGCAATTGATCCAGATTATTACAAAAACCTAAAATGGACGCTTGAGGTATGTGGTAGTAGCATGACATCTCATCCACTGTGCCTCCTGCTCCCTCTTCTTTCTCAAAGGTCTTTTAGTGGATTTTCTCAATGAATGAGCTTGTCTCACATGATTGCTTATTCTTTATTCAGAATGACATCAGTGATCTTCTGGACCTTACTTTTAGCATTGATGCTGATGAGGAGAAGCTGATATTATATGAGCGAACACAGGTAAGAGTTGGTCATCAATTTTTTACTCTGTTAAAGTAGTTTTTTATTGTTTGACTAAAACAGTTGAGGGGAAAATAAGGACCACGATCATCTATAATACATTATGTTTAACAAATACCATACAGGTGACTGATCATGAGCTGATTCCTGGTGGGCGGAATATTAAAGTTACCGAGGAGAGCAAACACCGATATGTTGATTTAGTTGCGGAGCATCGGTTGACAACTGCCATTCGTCCTCAAATTAATGCATTTTTGGATGGCTTCACTGAATTGATTCCAGGGGAACTAATATCCATTTTCAATGACAAGGAGCTAGAATTACTCATAAGTGGCCTTCCAGAAATTGACTGTAAGTTGGCTAAAATTTTGTTTCTGACATGATTCTTGTTATCTTGGAAACCATTTGTCACACAAACTTGACCTCGAGGCTTAAGTGAAGTCTACTGTTATTTGTTGTCTCTAGTGGATGACATGAGGGCGAATACAGAGTATTCTGGATACAGTGCAGCATCCCCAGTCATACAATGGTTTTGGGAGGTCGTTCAAGGGTTTAGCAAGGAGGATAAAGCTCGCCTTCTGCAGTTTGTCACTGGAACCTCTAAGGTAACTGGATGTTTTAATTTATTGGCCATCAAATAGTTAATTCAAATCTTCATGTGCACACCGAATCTTATTCCTCACCACGTTCATATGGCACTTGAAGCACGGACTTAAAAAATGCCATTGTTGACACTTTCCATCCCCTTCTGATTGATACCAGTCTTGGGAAAGGTTAAACATGCTATTCCACATAGGCTCTTGTCATTCTAGGGAGTTCGACTTTGCTTAAAATATAGATGTGGCGCCACATAAAATAAGATTGGTGAATCTTGGCCCGGAACTCTGTTTCGTCAACTGGTCCTTTCTTATAGATTAACTTTTTGGCTATATCTGCAGGTTCCGCTGGAAGGGTTTAGCGCACTTCAAGGGATTTCAGGCTCTCAGAAGTTTCAGATACACAAGGCATATGGCAGCTCTGACCACTTACCATCGGCCCACACTTGGTACTGCTCTAGGCATTCTGAAAACGAGCTTCTGATTTTGTGTCGAGGACGCAAGATTTACTTGTGATTTCTGTTGTCTTTTTTGCCTCCAGTTTCAACCAGTTGGATATGCCTGAGTATCCTTCCAAGGAGCATCTAGAAGAAAGATTGCTGCTTGCCATTCATGAAGGCAACGAAGGGTTTGGGTTTGGTTAGAGCTTTGCAATTTGCTGTTGGAGTCGCCTTGTAGATAGATACATGGCTTGGAGATCTTGCAAGTGGAGGCGACGACTGACCAAGTGAAGGGAAGAGGGGGCCCGGCTTTCTAGTGTTGAATAGATACATGTCCATATACTGTACAGTCAAATTTTATTTTGGCTACTGGAGAAAAGAAAAAGATTTCTGGCCTTACTCAATGCGCTTGATGTTATTTTCATCTTTTTCTTTTCCCCCAGTTTCCGGCCTAAAATTACTGGATAGTTCCGGGCTCTGTTTTAAACAGTTGGATGAATCGAAACGATTTTATTTCTTCAATTGCTTGTTAACGATAGAATCAGTATTGTCTTAAAACCAAAAACCCTTACCAATGTGCCCTTGCTTCTTGTTGATTAATGTTCATATTAGTATTTTCTTTCGGTGCGAGTTAAGTTGAACTAGTTTTAATAACGGGTAAATTTTTGTCAAACAATATCAGAGAAAGAAACAGAGGGCTTGATCTCATACAAGACCCTCATTGCCTTTATATAATAAGAGAAATTATCATACAAGGAAAGACAACTAGGATTGATATCTAAATAATAAATGACAAATCTACTTTTCTATTTTACGTAGTAACCTTATGTAAACAGATCTACTTTCCTTATGTAACACTCCCTCTCAAGCTGGAGCATATATATCATAAGCTCCAAGCTTGCTACATATAAAGTTTACTCGTGATCCTCTTAAAGACTTTGTAAATAAATCAGCAAGTTGATCCTCTGATTTGACATAAGGAGTCTTGATCAATCCTTCTTGAAGCTTCTCACGGACAAAGTGACAATCAACCTCAATATGTTTAGTTCTTTCATGGAAGACTGGGTTTGAAGCAATGTGAGTTGCTGCCTGGTTATCACACATTAACTCCATAGGCGATGAATGTTCAAAACCAAGTTCTTGGAGAAGGTGCTTCAACCATACTAACTCACATGTAGCATATGCCATTGTCCTATACTCAGATTCAGCACTAGATTGTGCAACAACAGTTTGCTTCTTACTCTTCCAAGACACCAAGTTTCCTCCCATGAAGACACAATAGCCTAAAGTAGACCGGCGATCGTACGAACCTGCCCAATCCGCATCTGTGTATCCTTGAATCTGAGTATGACAATAATTTCGATATAAAAGGCCTCGTCCTGGAGTACCCTTCAGATATCTCAAAATTCTGATTACTGCATCCCAATGACCAGTACGCGGAGACTCCATAAACTGACTTACGACACTAGTGGCAAATGAAATGTCTGGCCGAGTGACAGTCAAATAGTTCAATTTACCAACAAGTCTTCGATATCTACTAGGATCTCCCAAATATTCTCCTTTCTCAGCATCAAGCTTAACATTTGGTTCCATGGGGCTATCAACTGACTTGGCTCCCAATAAGCCAGTTTCTTCTAGAAGATCAAGGACATACTTCCTTTGGGACAAGTTTATCCCCATTTTGGACCTTGCTACTTCAATACCCAAGAAGTATCTTAACGAACCAAGATCCTTTGTCTGGAATTTCATTTGCAAGAAAGATTTCAAGGATTGAATACCAACATTATCATCACCAGTTATAACAATGTCATCAACGTAGACAATCAAAATAATTTTAGCAGCTCGGGAGTGTCCATAAAAGACAGAGTGATCCACGCCACATTGCTGCAATCCAAACTCCACAACAACTGCACTGAAGCGACCAAACCATGCTCGTGGTGACTGTTTCAAACCATACAGAGACTTGTTTAAACGACATACAAGGTCAGTCTCCCCCTGAGCAACAAACCCTGGTGGTTGCTCCATAAAGATAGTCTCCTCAAGATCACCGTGGAGAAAGGCATTCTTCACATCTAATTGATGTAAAGGCCATTGATTTGTGGCTGCCAATGCAATGACAACGCGTACTGAAGTCATTTTGGCTACTGGAGAAAACGTCTCCAAATAGTCCATGTCGTATACCTGTGTATATCCCTTAGACACTAGACGAGCTTTCAACCGATCAACTGTACCATTAGGAAGGACTTTAACATTAAAAACCCATCAGCAACCAACAACTGTCTGATCATGTGGAAGAGGAACTAAATCCCATGTATTATTAGCCCGCAAAGCTGACATCTCCTCCTCCATGGCCTACTTCCATCCAGGGTGAGACAAAGCTTTTGAAATAGACTTAGGCAAGGGAATGGAAGACAAGGTAGAGATAAAAGCAGAGTATGATGGTGACAATGAATTATAAGAGAGGACATTCGAGAGAGGATGAAGTGTACAAGACCTTTTTCCTTTGCGAAGGGCAATTGGAATTTCTAAATCATCAGCCGGTGGAGTTGAAGATGAAGCCGGTGGAGACGAGCGTGAATCTTGTGGTAGTGCTTATTAATGAGAACGTCGGGTATAAACCTGTAAATCAGGACGAGAAAGTCGCTCTGAAGGAGCCAGATTATTGTTAGGAATGAGTTCTGAAGGAACATGATCAGTAACTGGAACATCAATATTGGTAGGAGCCATTTGAACAGGTACAGAGGGCAATGGCAAACAGTCATCAGTATCAGAAGACACGACTTGAGTATCAGAAAAATATGGTGTAGCTTCAAAGAATGTAAGATCAGCAGAAACAAAACAATGATTTAGGGAAGGACTGAAACACTTGTATCCTTTTTACAACCGAGAGTAACCAAGAAAAACACATTTCAGAGATTTGGGGTCTAATTTATCTGTGCCAGGCTGGTTCTGATGAACAAAGCAGACACAACCAAATATACGAGGAATAACAGGAAAGGGAGCTTGGCGGGGAAAAAGGATAGAAAAAGGAATTTTACCTGCAAGGATAGACGATGGCAAATGATTGATATGAAAACATGCAATGAGCATAGCATCTCCCCAAAAACTCTTGGGTACATTCATGTGAATTAACAGGGTACGAGCAGTTTTAACAATATGCTGAATTTTTCTCTCAGCTACTCCATTTTGTTGAGATGTGTGTGGGCAGGAGGATTGGTGGAGTATACCCTGTTGCTGCATGTAACTAGATATTGAGTTAGAGAAATATTCTTTTGCATTATCACTGCGAAGAATATTGATTCGGGTGTGAAACTGATTTTGAATCTCAGCACAAAAGGCACAGAAGATAGAAAATAACTCTGAACGATCTTTCATTAAATATAACCAAGTCATTCGAGAGAAATCATCAACAAAGATTATGAAATACTGAAAACCCAATTTAGACTTGGTACGACTAGGACCCCAAATATCTATATGAATTAACGAAAAAGGTTTATCAACTCATTTATTGACTCGGGACAAATAGGGAGCACGATGGTGCTTCCCAAGCTGACAAGACTCACATTCTAAAGTAGAGGTTGAATTTAAATTTGGGACTAATTTCTTGAGGTTCTCTAGAGATGGATGACCCAAGCGACTATGAATTAGAAGAGGAGAAGCTGAAACAGGACAAGCAACTGATGACTGCAATCCATCAAAATAGTACATTCCATTCGATTCACGCCCTTCTCCAATCGTCTTCTTGGTCTTCAAATCCTGGATAATGACATGATCAGGAAAGAAACAAACAGAACATTTTAGTTGTTTGGTCAGTTTACTCACAGACATAAGATTGAATGGAAAGTTTGGAACATAGAGTGTAGAGGGTAAAGTAAGAGAAGAACAAGGTCGAGTGGATCCAACACCTCTAATAGTGGTGGTAGATCCATCGGCAATGGTGAGTTTACTATGATGTGAGGCTAGAGGACATATTTGATAAAAAATGGCTATTTTACCTGAAATGTGGTCAGTAGCACTAGAGTCCAACACCCAAGACTGATTTTTGGAAAGGCTAGACAAATAACAAGCTGTTGGATTACCTCGATGGACAACAGATGCCATGGGAGGAGAAGCGGCCAGCTGTGCGGACTGATACTGCAGGAATTTAGTGTACTCTTCGTGAGATAAAGTAACAGACGATTGTAATGCCATAGCTGAAGAAGAGTCCTCTTTTGATGCCATATAGGCTGCTCGTAATGATGGATCCTTATCCCAACAAGTATCCTCAATATGACCATCGTTTCCACAGTACGTGCAATGAGGACTTGGACCTCGACCACGTCCACCTCTGCCACCACGACCACCGTGTCCTCCACGACTACCTCCAAGGCCTCCTCTAACTTGAGAGCCAGATCTTGCTTGTGGATTGGACTGAACCGCAAGAACAGACCGATCAGAACTGTAATTTGTTGGACTCTCATTAGCGAAAGAACGAGAAAGCTGGGAGTATACTTCAGGCAATGAAGGTAGTTCTACTCCCCCAAGGATCTGTGCACGGACCGGTTCAAACTCTGGTTTTAGTCCAGCTAGAAACGTCATTATCACTAGATGCTCTCTTTGACGATGCATCTCTTGGACATCAGAAGAAATAGGCAGCAAAGCATTAAACTCTTCGAACCCTTGTTTCACCTTTGCGAAGTAATCGGTGAGACTCCCTTCTTGTTTAGCATGAAACAACTCAACAGAAACATCATACATGCGCAGCATATTACTAGAGTAAAGAAGTTTAGCATAATCCCAAGCTTGCTTACAGGTGATGACATGAGAGAATAAATCTGACACTTCAGGTTCCATGGACTCGAACAGCAAGTGCAACAACTATGCATCATCAGCTTGCCAATTTTCTAATTGGCTTTGGTTGGTAGGAGGATTAGCAGTGAAATGTGACATCTTCCTCTGACCTGTAAAATACAATACCACCTTCTTGGTCCAAGAAGAGTAATTATTACCATTCAAACATTGTTTGGTAATTCGAATACTGCTGAATTGGGTAGAGGAACCCATTGGTGAGATGATTGCCGGAACACGTGATTGGGAATTTTTCTCCTTAGGATTTGACATTCTCCTTGATGAGACGAACAAACAGATCACAGCCCTTGCTGATGACGCACTCCAACATACGAGAGACTAACTGGATGACGAAGAAACTCAAGCTCTGGTCATAATTGACATAAAACAAGACCAGAAACTTGTTTAGGACAGAAAGGCGAGCACACCCATCAGAACGCCGTCGCCGGAGGTCGCCGGACGGCGACGCGTGCCGCCCACGTGCCAGCGCGTGGGAGGTTTTCCGGCAGCACCGCCGGTACTGGTTTGGTCGCCGGTGACTCCTGGTGGTGGCTGTGTTCTTGGTTTTTGATTTGGTTAAGCATAGATAAGGTTACTGGTTAGGGCAGCGGAAACGTAAAGCTGAAAACAGTTTTCTGGTGTTGGCAGCGGAAACGTAAGGCTGGAAAAAGTTAGGCTATGGCTCTGATACCATGTCAAACAATATCAGAGAAAGAAACAGAGGGCTTGATCTCATACAAGACCCTCATTGCCTTTATATAATAAGAGAAATTATCATACAATGAAAGACAACTAGGATTGATATCTAAATAATAAATGACAAATCTACTTTCCTATTTTACGTAGTAACCTTATGTAAACAGATCTACTTTCCTTATGTAACAATTTTATTAGCATAATTTATGTTTTTAAGTTAATGTTTGAAGTTAAAAATGTGGGTTACAAGGATCTGAAAAATAGAAAGACACTAGATGGGTCCTGACTCTGGATGCCATTAAATTGAGAAAATCATGAACCTTGTAATTTCTAAGTGGCAGAAAGGTAAAATTTTGTTAATAAGCAAACGCTTAATTTTAAGTCATCAATTTATTCTGGAAAAATTTACCCGTGCTCAGTTAATTTTGCATTTTAAACGTATTACTTTCAATGGCTTTCAGGCAACGCCTCCACAAAATGGCGGCCTGGTTAGGGCACATATGGCCACGATTGGGATAGAAAGGTTTTAAATCTCACAGTATGGTTCAAAACCATGCTACGACTCCACCTCCAATACCTTCACAAAAAAATGACACATAAGTTAGTTCAGTGGACTTTCGATAAAAAAAAAAAAAACAAGAAGCATTCCTTTTGGCTAGAATCTATGTATTCTCATAATATATAATATATAATAAAAACCAGATTTGAATTTTTTTTTTTTTGTATTTTGAATTCTCTTTTTCATAATTGAAAGATGGTATTTAGGTTAGGTGGAATGAGGTGTGAGATCAACAAGCTAGTTTAATAACTGTCCTTCACTTGTAATATTCTAATTACAAATTAACACGGCATATAATCTCCTTTTTTAGGTTCCTCAAGCTTGGAGTTATCAATTTTTAAATTTCTTCCAGTAAGCAAGTAATTGCGAGACAATTCGGTAGGAATATATTTATATATGAATTTGTTTTGGATAAATTTCAGAAACCATTTTGGATGAAGATAAGTTTGTAAAGGTCTATATTTTGGCCCTAAATGTGACTATATTGTTTTATTCCTGCTTGTTGGTTGCTAATATCAACTTTCCAAATCATATTGCTCAATAGGTAAATGTTACTAAACATTCTAAAAGTATGTGCAATGTTGCTATTTCATATTGAAAGTATAAATTATTGCACCATTCATCATTTAAATATGAAATTGTTGCAATGTTTGCCTTCAACAAAAAGCTGCCCTGGAGGCATACGTGGCATTAGGCAGGAAGTGCAACAACCTTTTTTTGAATCATAGCAACTTTCCAAATCATATTGTTCTATACTTGTCTTTTAATTGCCAATGGGTAAACATCACTAATTAAACATTCTAAAAGTATGCCCAATATTTTTTAATGCCACCAAATCAACTTTCTGTTACTCTTCAACAATAAGAGTTAATGGGCATAAATTGCAACAATTACATATTTGAAGTTCAAATGGTGCAACAATTATACTTATAGGACAAAACAACAACATATGACATGCTTTTAAGACATCCGGTGACATTTACCATTATCAATTTTCACTAAATCTAAATATAGAACAAGTATTTTTTCTCCTTTTGTTGATATTAATAGCATTATAGTTGAGAGAGCAAAGTGTAGGTTTTTGAATGAGAAAGGAAACTATATTTTCCTTTTACAAAAAACCTATATTATTCAAACACAATTTTATGAAACATTTATAACAACTTGTACAGTATTTTTTAAAAAAAAATTATACATGTTTTTATAAATTATTTTGAATCAATTTTTCAAAAACTAAAAATTATTCTTTTCATATTTTTATAGGAACCTTTCAAAAAAATTAATAATTACTTTTAAGGATTTTAAGGTTTCAACTTTTGCATAATATAAATATGGATAAATAAGAAACAAAATATAAATATGGATAAATAAGAAACAAACACTTCTTAATACTAATTAATAAGTTGAAAGAAATTATGTTCGTGGATGAAAGTTAAATTTCATATTTAATGAATTGTTGGTTGCATAGGAGACTTTGTAGGAAGGTAGCTCGTTACCTCTTATATAATATTGTTTGGGAACAACTTTTGTTATTAACGTTAGAATTTTGACTAATTTATTAATGATGTAGACCAAATCACTAAAGTTAAAGGTAAAAGCCACCTTTAGATGGTTTTTTTAAAACTCTAATTTCAATTGTTAGGCATTAATTCTAATACCAAATGAGGTCACATTATGAGTAGGTACATCAACCAGGTGGATTTAGAGTAGATTTAGTTAAATATGTACTATTTTTATCGCTCATGCAGGTTTACTTAAACTTTTACTATTTTCTTGAGTGAATATGTTTGGTTTGTACCCTTGTCCCTTACAACAAATAGACAGGTTTACAATAGATACAACCTGTCAACCAATTCAAAGCTTATATAATAGTCCCACCATTTTATATTTTGGTAAGTTTTTTATGCTCCGTTTACTATAAGCCCCTGTCTCAACCAGTTGTGTTCTTCAAAGAAGAAAACAAGAAGTCAACGATTCAGCCAAAGGCAGTGAAATTGGAGTGATTAATGTCCTCAAACTATGACAGCAACAGCGACGGTGACGTTGAAAAGACACATAGTTTAATATATTTTAGGCAAGAGATTAACATATTTTTGCACTAGAATTCCAAAACTACCTCTAATACAAATCATATAAATGTAAAGGAAACAAATTAAAACGCTAGGTTTCTTCTTGGACTCATTCCTAGTGGTTCTTACCTGAAATCACAATTAACTTTGATCATTTTTTACTCTTGCACTTCGAATTCCAAAACCTTCTTTTTACTACCCGAGTGCTTTTTCATGTTCTCAAATTGATTGGATTGGAACAGTAAATCTATGTCTTCATCTCTAGCCAATAAATTCAAATCCTCTTGAACTCAATCCCTGCAGCCCCTGGCATTGCCTTCACTACTGGTGTGATTTTGATGCTACCATTTTTTCTGTGCTGATATAAGTTTTTCGTTGAAAATTTTTTACTGATAAATGTTAGTGTATATGAAATAAATAACAATTTACAGTCTCATGTATCTTTTTAAATGTAAATAAGAAAAGTATTTGGTGTTTAGAAACCTAAAAGACATTGTCGTGTCTAGGTAATCAAGGATGAAGAATGGGCACGGCCTATGTGTTCTTTATGAGAAGAAATGGAAAAGACTTGAGCCTTGGATAGCCAAGGAGCAGAGTCTAGCAAGATAAATGCTACACATGCTTCCATAAGAAAATTACTGATGAGAATTTATGTCTGTATCAGAGTTGTTAAAGCCATTTCAAGTAGGATGCATAAGCTAAGAGATGAAGAATTGCTTGCGGCCCTGACTCAGTCGATTTATGGGTATGACTTAAATTTGATATACTCTAGTATGTGCTACTGATACTCATATCAAACTCATCTAATTTATAGGTGATGAGGAGGATGTGATGAATTTTTCCTGCACATTGTGATGTAGATTTCTGTAATCCTTCATACACATGCACTACAAGAAAAAAACCATTTAGTGACGGCCGGCCTTCGCTAAACATGAAATAGCGACGGCACCCCGTCGCTAAAAGGTCCGTTGCTAATTTACTCGCCGCTAATTTTTTAGTGACGGATACCGTCACTAATTAGTGACAGCTAAACGTCGCAAAACAGACTGTCACAAAATTTTCCGACAACGGTATCTATCGGCGTGTTAGTGAAATTTTGATGTCGCTAGTTAGTGATGCGTAACTGTTGCTACTTAGTAACGCATAGCCGTCGCTAATCAGCAACGCATTACCGTCGCTAGTTAGTAATAAGTAACCATCTCTAATTAGTGACGAGTGACTAGTTGGTCATAATTTGTGACCAATAGCCGTCGCTAATTCAAAAACTCTTGGCTAGCACAACTCCATCACTAGATCTCCATTATACGCATCCATTCCATACAACTCTAACAACCAGAAACAAAACTAGTTCCCAATAGTCCAAACTAATAGCATACACTTCCAAAAACCATAAACATAATTTATTCCCATTAATCTGAAATATTTTACACATAGACATAATTTGTTCCTATTGAACTTTTGATGCATTAGCACTGCTTAATATTCTGTATGAATTCCAAATTAATATTTCATATTCTCTTATATGTCTTCTCTGGTCAAAATGACTGCCTTTGTAACTATGGCTCTGTGCATGAGTCTCGTAGAGAGGCTTTTGGCTGACTAGCTCTTAGAAATGTTGATAAAAATTATTCTATCTGTTGACCTTCACAAGCTATTTGTTGCATTTTTCTTTTTCTGTTTTTCATTCTCAGCTTGCTTCCCCTTTCACCCATGATCCTTTCTTTTTTCTACCTTTGTCTTTTGACGACTTCTTTCTCTTTGCAGGCAGCTTTCCTGTCTGATTTTCTATTTGTACATCATTTGTGCTGGGCTCTTCATGTGGTGGGGCTGCTGCTGCAAAAGCCACATTGCTTTGACGCCCAAAATCAACAACGGAATGCTCACTAATCTTCGCCACATATTGGAGAAGTTCAGCAAGGACAGAAGGACAGCTTTCTTTCAGATAACCAAAACCCTCTGACTGCATCACAGCTGAGAAACAACAATTCAACAGCAATTTGTCATCAGCCAGTGCTAGTTTAGCATACAACCAAACAAAATTGATGCTAGTGCTTCTACCAACTAATGAATTTTTACCTTTCAGGTTTTCAGGCATTGCAGTGAATTTGAGGCATACAGATTTCAGATGCAAACAATGGTGTTGCTTAGCCAAGGCTAGTGTAGTTGCAACTGTGTTTATTGTAACACCTTCACAGATTTTAGCCTCACAAAGCAACCTCAGCCTCACAAGTGCATAACAGCCCGCAGCTGCAAGGAGATGTTCGTATATCAGAGTTGAAGCCCATTTTCAGCTTGAACCAACAAGTTCTTCTATGTCTGGTAAGGTATCCCAGTAGATATAATGAAGTAACACCTGCAAACAGCCAATACAAGAGAAATAAGTTAAAAAACAACAGCTTACCCAGTCTAGATACAGAAGCTTACCAAGTCCACAGGATACCATTAGGTGATTATAATCGTAATGGAAACTTGCAGTTTTTGCACCTAAAACAACAAGTAAGATGAAGTCATTTCCACCAAATTTCATAATTTCACCTGGATCCATTGAGGTGAATTGAAAAGAAGCACCAATCATTTTGGTACATGCAATTCCTTCTTTGCAGATATGAACTATTTAGATTTCCTTGCCTGAGAGCAATCTTCTCAGTCCATCTAATCAAAGCATAAACTGTTTCTCTATTTACAATGAATTCCTTATGGTTATGAGCCGGATAAATACTTGAAACTACCCACAGCTGAAAATGACATAAGCATTATCTTTTACCATGTTAAAACTATGGAATGAGCAACAGAATTTAGACGAGAAAACAAAAAGGTTGTAAGCCTTATCTGGGATCAGTAAGATTGGTGCATGAGCAATGCCACAGGCATAAGTTCCAGATGTACATTCATTTCCTGAATGGCACCACAATTACTCACCAAAGGCAACAACCAACAGAACAACCTTGCCCAAACTCCCCAATGACACTAATGATGTACATATGCATCTCATTATTATGAGCTAAAACCAAAACTGAGATATGCTCTAGCACATAACTCTTGCTCTTGTATCTTGTGCCCTATGCCAAAGTGTCAAACCTTTTTTTCCACCTTTTAGCATGTATAACAACAAAGATCAGACAGCTTTAATAGCAGAGTTGGGTGAACTTAATCTACCGAAAAAGTGTGGAAACAGACATGGACATTTGACTGGTAACCCACACCACAAAGAAGACCTAACTAAAATAACTTAAATTACATCAACACAGAGAACTCGGAAGACATGCATCCCTCAAAGAAAGTACAATGCTCTAACTATATCTGACAGAAAATTAAACAAATACAAAACCTCAGTTCTTTTATAGATAGAGTAAGGTAAGAAGTAATCAAGAGTAGAGAGTAAATAAACCTTGAACACAGGGGCTTCCATATCTTCTACTTTTATGCACTGTGTATTCCTATCTCTCAGTGGACCACACAGTTGTGCCCTGAATACAGGTGACCGTGTTGCAAGAACTAGTTTGTGGGCAGCAAATATTTCCCCACAAACTTCAAAATTTATGTCAGTTGCTATTCCACTTTCAAGAAGCCTCCCAAAATGCTGACCGATGTCTGACGGTGGTACAGCAATGGAGTATATTTTTGGTCCCTCTGTGTCAGACTTAACCACACCAACACTGCAGTGAACTAAAAGGCAATCATCTTTAAGGAAGTCTGATGTCTCCAGAAGAGTTCTTTTGTAGAACCGTTTATAGCCCCTGATAAATGCCCAAAAACATTACAATTGATCAAGTTCTCACACAAAAAAGAATTTCAGTGATCAAACAGCCAGCATTGTTAGGAGGAAGAAAACATAGACTTAAACAATTCCCAAGCTTGTTTTTTGATCAAGAAATGAGTGCCACACGATGGAAGTCACAGCAACATGCAACATTAAACCAACAAAGAGAGAAGAGCGTGCACTGGTGGGCAAATCAACCCCAAACCTAGCAACTGCGTACAACTCAATAACAACTCAGAGAGCTATTGTATATAGATGCAATATTCTTGGGAAACGATTTCAGTTCTTCGTTTATAACAAAAAGAACATCACATCTAATCGATAGCTCTCTGAGCTATCAAATCCGGCCCCAATCCGAAGAGCCAAGAACAATTCAACCTTTTGTTTCTAACAAAAAATTTATAACACGTAACATTGCTACAACAACAAGAGTCATACTCACCACATGCTGCCTCGGTACTTGAGCGTGTAGGGGCCGCCCTCAATCGTTCTGCCGAAATGGCTATGCACCTTGTGGCGATCTTTTCCGCTCTGATCCAGAAGGGTCAGCTCAAACAGCGCCTGGACATCGGTTCCCTTGCTCGTAAGGGCAATGAAGAGCGAGACATAAACCGCGTTATCCTCGACGCTCTTGCCGTCTGGATAAAAATAGATGGCCCACGAGTAGCCGCCGACCACGAAAGTATCAGACGCTATGTACTTGCCGATCCCCATGCCCTTGGCGAGCGAGAAGCCGCTGATTAGGAAAAAGGAAAACAAGATGCATTCGAATAAGAAAGAAGAGGTGCTACCTTTCACTAGCAAGTCATCGACGGCGCTGGGGAAGGGGAGGAAGAGAAGATTGGAGCAGTGCAGCAGAGGTTCGCAATTGAGAAGGAAGAGAAGAAGTATGAGAGTGCATCTGGAGAGGAGAGAAGACGCGGTGACTTACAAATAAAACACATAGCGACTTCTGGCCGTTGCTTAAAACTAGCACTTCTGGTCATCGCTAGTTCTTAACATATTAACCTATTTCTAGTAACATTAGGTCACAATGAGATGATAAAATATTAAAAAATGACTAAGTCTTATGTGCCAATAAATCAATTCAAATTAATTTAATTTTTATTAAATAGATTTTTTGTTAATTACTTCAAAAAATTAAGAGATTTGTAATCCGAATTAATCAAATTAAAATTGATAATTATGCAATTAAACAAGTGACATATAAAAGGATAAGTGGTTTTGCTAAAGTAAAATAAAGATTAAATAATGGCAAACTAGCGAAGGCTATCAGTCACTAATTATTAGAGACTGCTAACCGTCGCTAATTATTAACGACTCAAAGCTTAGTTGAAATTCAAGAGATTTTTTCCATAAACACATAGATCTATTGATCCATATATCTGAATAAGAAAAAAATCCTAAGAGCCAGAATTGATCTATATTAGTGAGAGCTGCTTGTTGCAAAATCTAGCTAACACTTAGCGAGGGCAAATCATCACTAAATTTAGCGACGTCTAACCGTCACTAAATTTAGCGATGGTAAACTGTCGCTAAATTTAGTGACGGCTAACCGTCGCTAAATTAGCGATGGCAAATCGTCACTAAATTTAGTGACGGTCAAGTGAAGGCAAACCGTCACTAGCACTATCTATAATTTAGTGACGGCTAGCCTTCGCTAAATTAGTGAGGGCAAACCATCACTAAACTTAGTGATGGCTAACCGTCGCTAAATTAGCGAAGGCAAACCGTCACTAAATTTAGTGACGGCCAACCGTTGCTAAATTAGCGAAGGTAAACCGTTACTAGCACTATCTATAATTTAGTGACGGCTAGCCTTCGCTAAATTAGTGAGGGCAAGCCGTCACTAAACTTAGTGACGGCTAACCGTTGCTAAATTAGTGAGGGCAAACTAATACTATATATAATTCAGTGACGGCTAGCTTTCGCTAAATTAGTGAAGGATGACCGTTACTAAATTTAGCGATGGCTAACCGTCACTAAGTTTGCGAGGGTAAGCCTTCACTAACTATGACCATAATTTTGTGACGGCTAGCCTTCGTTAATTTAGTGAGGGCAAACCGTCTCCATAAGTTAGTGACAGCTAGCCATCACTTTTAAAACTTTGTTCGTTCATTTTTAAAAAAATAACTGAGATAATAAATTTTTTAACCATAAAACAAAATTTTATCCTAAATTATAATATATTTTTTATACACGCATGGATCCATCGATCCATACATTTTCATCAGAAAAGAAACTGAAAGCAATTGAAATTTATCATTATCGAAACAAATGAAAAGAAAATAGAATAAAAATCTCATTAAAAGCTAGTCATAGTTAGTTGTCTCTAGTCTTTGGAATATTACCAAGGGCAACCCGTATTTAATTTTTGAACCTCTTACTAAAATTAGCGACGTCTAATCGTCACTAAACTAGTGAAGGCAAGTCGTTGCTAAAATTAGCGACTACTAACCGTTGCTAAAGTTAGCGACTGCTAACCATTGCTAAAGTTAGCGACTGCTAACCGTCACTAAATTAGCGACGACAAACCGTTGCTAAAATTTAGCTACTGTTAACCGTCACTAAACTTTCACCGAACTTTTAGCGACTGTTTGCCGTCGCTAATTTGCGACTATTTTTAGCCGTCGTTAATTAAACCGTCGCTAAATGACAATTTTCTAGTAGTGATGATGTCAATCTCAATTTTATGTCACTTTTTGGAACTTATGGCTGGATATTTTTTGTGAATCTTTTGTTATGTATTTCAGAGGTCAGTTATGTATTTTCTAATTGAATTTTTTTCTTTTTAACCCATTATCTTTTCATTACCACTAGGAGATGCAACTCAGTTTTCTTTTGATGATTAAATTTAAAATTACTCATAAATTAGTCTATGTGAGTGTGTTTTTTCCCCCAATATGATCATATAATATTACCAAATAAAGCTTCAATCAGTTTGAAATTGACACGTTGCCTCCATGATTTTATCCACGTCCAGTTTGAAAATAATTATCATTTGGGTTTTAAATTTCACCCCATTAGTTTAGCTCAGGTGAAGATGCATTAAATACTACAAGATAGCAAAGTATTTGAGACATAAAAAATCATAGGATTATGATAGAAAATGTTCATTTCACACAATAAAAATCATATGACCAAACTGTAGGAAATGTCTGTGTTAGAAATAGAATGCATAAGAGAAGTGTAGGACAATCCTACAGTTTTCTAACACAGGATAGTCCTATGTATTTGTGACAATGTATGTCCTACGGTTTTCTAACACATGGTTTGTCCTATGGTTTTTTGGTGCCTTTTCATCCAACAGTTTTGTAATAGTTGATATCCTATGCTTTTTTGACACAAATTATCCTACAGTTTTGTAACAGGTATTGTCCTATGCTTTTTTGACACCAGTTGTCCTATAGTTTTGTGACATAATGTTATTTATTTATTTATTTTTGAAAATCATATATATGTATATAATAAAATGAAAATACGTTTCCCTAATTTTTATTATCATTCTAAATGGTCCCTTAACTTTTTTATTATAACAATTAATAATTATATTAAAAGAATACAAAGTTTCAGGTTAAATTGACAAAACCTAACAATTTTTTGGCCTAAAAGGTACATTAACCAAATTTCTTCTTCCACAAATCAGCAACGAGCGTTTTGCATCCTAACAGACGAACTTCTCCATCTCTGGCAACTTGGCGATTCGCCCTCCCTTCTTATGCACCACCATTCAACGATTCGCCTTGCTTTCCCAATCAATAGAAATCCGACAGCCTCTGATTTTTGTTATCTCTTTCAGGTGCCACAGCTAGGTGGAGGTGGAGGTGGAGGTGGAGACTCAGCAGATAAAGACAGTAAAAGAACGGTGGTCAGAGAAAAATTGAGGCAGCCAAATTGAAGAATCGATGCAGAGAAGAGGTGATTGAGAGTAGGAGAAGCCAAATCGGGGAGGGACAGGCACAACGGAAGCTGGAGAAGAGAAGTCGAATGAGGAAAATTGGAAGTGCGAGATGGTGGCAAAATGGTTGGAAGCGGAATTAAACCCAAGTGGCGGCGAGGAGAAATCAGTGTGGCGGTGAGGAGAAATCAATGTGGAGGAGGAAAAGGGCTCAGCGTAGAGGAGGAGGACAGAGACTTCAAGCAGATCGTGTGGCTGGAGATGAATAAAGCAAATGACTTGTTAGTGATTCCTATGATTTTGTGACACTTTTCATTCAAAAAATAAGGCGCATAAAAAGCATAGCATAGTTCCTACAATTTTGTAACAAATAAATTGTCAGACCAGTTTCATTTTTTGCCTTCCCAAATATGTAAAAGTTTTGCAATTTCCGCCTATTTAAACCTAATACACACACACACACACACACACACACACACAAACATAATATGTTTGTGTGTGTGTGTGTGTGTGTGTGTGTGTGTACACGCGCGCGCACACTAATAAAATGTGAAAATTGATTTACCTTAACAAAATCATTAAACTTACTTAATGTGTATTTAGACACACGCACACACATACACACACTTATATACATATACACAGAAATACACAAACACACACACACACAAATATATTGAAACATATTATACACACACACACACACATATGCACAGTAACAAAATGTGAAAATTGATATACACCCAAACAAAATCATTAAACTTACTAAATATAAAAATTGTTCAATATGAAATAAGTTACTACTTACATATATGTGCAAGCCCTTAGATCATGAAGAAGTTTAATTACTAAACATAATAATTGAACCATATAATTTGATGAATAATCGCTTCAATATCATCTGCGGAACCGTCAAAACTAAGTAATCCTCAAAATTATCTTTAAAATTGTTACTAAGTAAATTTGTAAGTGAAGCTATATCTTCATGTTCAATTACTATAGAAGGTGTTACATAAATTAAGGGTAGGGTTTACAAGGTTAAAGTTAATGTTAAGGATTATGTTTTAGGAATTAGATCTTCAATTAGGGTTTAGAGTTTGGAGTTATAGGATTTGAGTTGGTTTAACTATTTAGAGTACTTAAGGGCTAGGGATTTTATATGGTTTAAGGGGTTTAAGGATATGGTTTTAAGTTTTGGGTTGAGGATTAATAAGATTTGTGTCTCATGTTAAGGTGTGAAGACTTGTGTGTAAGAACTTGTGTTAGCGTTAGGGTTTGAGGACTTGTATTTAGAGATTTAGGATTTAGGCCAGTTTAGAGTTAAGGTTTCGAGCGGGGTTTGGGGTTAGAGTTTGTATTTAGGAACTTAGGATTAAAGTTTGAAGACTTGTGTTTAGAGACTTAAGGTTTAGGCCAATTTAGGGTTAGGGTTTGGGGCGAGGTTTAGGGTTAGGGTTAAGGTTTAAGGACTTGTGTTTAAAGATTTAAGGTTTAGGCCAATTTAGGGTTAAGGTTTGGGCTAGGGTTTATATATTTAAGGATTTAGGCTTAGGGTTTGAGAACTTGTGTTTAGAGATTTAAGGTTTAGGCCAGTTTAGGGTTAGGGTTTAGGGTTAGAGTTTGTGTTTAGAGATCTAGGGTTAGGGTTTGGCATGGTGTTTAAGGTTAGTGTTTGTATTTAGAGATTTAGGGTTAGAGTTTGTGTTTAGGGTTTAGGGTTACGAATCATAGGAAAACTGTCACAATTTATGTTCCTACGATTTTGATACAAAATTTTTATTGTAAAAAATCTGTAAGAAATTATTTGCTTCCTACAATTTTGAGACATTCAATTTGCTACTATTTTATTCATCAAAAACTCGTCGGAAATAATTATGCAGGAAAAACATAAGACTTTTTTCTTGCATGAAAACCATCGGAAAAGTTATTGCAAGAAAAACATAGGAAACATATTTGCCTTAAAACAGTCAAACAAATCTTCTTTTGCATGAAAACTGTAGGAAGCATATTTGCCTTAAAATCATAGGACAAGTTGGCCCTATTGCTCCGTCCAACGCTTTTACTTCAATTTATTCATCCTATGATTTTTAGCATAGGAAACAGCTGTAGGAAATACTCCACATTCTTGTAGTGAAAAAATATGAGCTAAAGCCTATTTTGCCCCCTTGAATTTTGTCAACTCAAACTTTTTGTCCTTTAAATTTTGACTTGGGTCTACTTACCACTCGAACTTTGTAAAGTAAAACCTTTTACCCATTTACCCAGTTTAATGAATCACATGCTTGTCACATGTGTGTGTTTCAATTTTCCGTCACTAAAATGTTTGTTTAACTTATATAAGGATCAGAATGAACAAAACAAAAAATATAAAGGACTAAGTCAACACTTTTCCCACTTAAAGCCAAATGAGTTTTCCTGTTTTGTCCGGACAAAATTGCAACATCTAAGTCTTAAGGCACTTTTGGTTACTTTAGTCACATATGACAAAACATTAATAATTGAGATAAAGACAATTCATGGGGGAAAAGAAAATTTGTCATGTAACTACTTGTTCTCATCAGTTAATTTGGTGAGAATTAAGAGACCAACTATAAAAATGTATAGCGTCCGGCAACTCAAAGGCTAATCTCATGTTGTGTCTTAACCACTGAAATAGTATGACCTGCACCCATGTTGTAGAGAAAAGCTTCCTATTTAAACTTCTATCCTAAAAAGATAATTTTGCTCTTCCGGCTCACAGTTCTCGTATTTGCTTGAAACTATGATATCTTAGTGAATAGATGCCATCTGACAAGGGAAAAAGTTAGTTCTAGGTGACAAAAGTTGTAGCCCAAACCATGTCAAGCATCAAATATGCCGATAACAGCAACCCGAAGCCCGCATAATGAATGATATCATTGTTTTTGTCGCTTATGATGGGTTTGTTCTTCAAGGCACAAACTGTCTATAACTTCAAGGGAAGTGATATCTTAAATTGCAATTCTCATAAATCTGATGCATTGCATCTGGGCTCTTCGGTTCTTGATTCTTGAATGGTTTCATTGTTGTTATCACTTAAAATATATTTCTCATTGTTGTCACTAGAAGATGAATGGCCAGAAATAAAGACCAAAACCACTGATTCTTATGGATGCTTGCAGCGACAGAGTGGCAGCTATGGGCGGGTAATGATAGTGATGGTGTTAGGGTGTGAGATTTTCAGGATTTTTATAGAAGATGAGTGACAAGGGCAAGTCACAGTTTAGAAAGTCGTTGCCCTTGGTTTTGAATGGGGCTTATGCGGTGGTGAGTACGGTCGGCAACGAGGGCGGGCAGGTTGTTTGGAGTCTTTAGACTGAACATGGAGATGGGAGGGTGAGGTGCTGGCAAATTGATTACTTAGTCCTTTATATTTCTTGTTTTGTTCATTCTAGTCATAATATAAGTCAAACATACATTTTGGTGATGGAAGACATGCATGTGACCGTCACGTGAACAAAGCAAGGGGTAAAAGGTCCCACTTTGTAAAATTCAAGGGCTGAGTTAATTTGAGACAAAGTTTAGGGATAAAATGCCCAAGTTGACAAAATTTAGGGGGCAATGGGGGTTTAAAGCCAAAAAAATATAGTATGTGATGTAAATACCATGATTAGTATAGTTTAATTGAGTGATACATTATTATTTGCGTTCTTAAATATGTTCACTTTTTGGAAACTCAACTTAATTTGGAATCCATGGCAACCTTTATGTAAACTAGCTTTGTCATATATCGGTGTGAGGTGGTGACATTATAATCGCCTTTGTTGGGTAAAAAGATCAGAGCTGTCTTTATTTAAAAATGACTCCAGGCAACGAGGTTTTCTTTCTTTCTTTTTTTTTTCCCCTATCAAACGGAAAGATGTTGGTAAGAACAAAAATTTTGGGAAGTCATGTTTTCAGAGACCACCTTTTACAATTTTATACCTTTTCATTTTATCTAGACAATCAGCTATTTTTATAAATGAATATTATTATGATATTCATGTGAATAGATATTCCCAACAATAGTCATATTTATATCAAATTAAATACTATAAAAAATTTATATGATAAAATATTGATATGAACATACATAAAGTTGTGTACAAATACTATATTTTTTAAATATGAATAACTCCTTTACTTAGTGTTAACACTATATATAAAGAGTGGAAAATTTCATGAACATATGAACATACTCGCACATTATCTTAAGGTTGAGACATGGTGAGAACTCCTAGCAATAATTACATGACTAGGTGCTTTACGGTGATAATCACACGACCTGCCCTACTGCTGCCTGGTTGAGACTTGAGAGAGGTTATGTGACAATCCTTAAAGAATTGACCTAAAGCCCTTTTTGCGTCATTCACTTTGTTAATTTGGACCTTTTACTCCTTAAATTTCAACTCGGGTTGACTTATCCCTCAAACTTTGTGTATTAGGATCTTTTACCCCTTCACCCTAGTTTAATGAATCAAGCGTGTACGTGTCTTTTGTCACAAAAATATTTGTTTCACTTATAGGAGGACCTAAATGAATATAAAAAGATAGATTAAGGACTAAGTAAACCATTTTTTCACTCAAGCAAAATTTCCATTTTGAACAGAATGGGTTTTGAGATAGCTAAATTCACATACTCACAGATGATATAGCCCAAAAATCACACAACTAAGTCTTAAGCCATAAGCCCATACAAATAAACTCATTAAAAATGGCACTAGGCAACGAGGCTATTCAACTATTCTCAAGGGCACATTATACCTTTTGGAGGAGTTTCACTCATTTAGCTATCTAGATGATAATGCAGAAGGACATAAAGATGTTAAAGGTGTGAGAGTTGGAGTTGAAGTTCTAAACATATTTGGTAAAATTGGCTTGAAAGATGAGCAAAAGAATCCCAGTAATACAACTTCTTGATAATTGTTTTCTTATGACTCTGATACCAAATGTGTTCTCGAGATCTATTTTTCTTCATCACAATACAAAATTTTTCTCCCAAAAAAGCTCACTCTGTATCGTTATTCACTGACATGGCTTCTATTCCTTTAGCTATATCTTCAAGTTTCTTCTTTTTCACACTTTCTTTTGACCCCTGCCACCTTTGACCACCATTGTGTGATTTCTGTAAAATTTCTATTTTTCACCTCTTCTGCTTCAACCCATCTGCACCCAACTTCCCTACATTAGCTCAGCTCTTCTCATTTTGTTCTTCTCACTTGTTTTGCTCTTTTAGATTTGTTCTTTAGTAGTTCAAATGATTATACCTATGGGAGTTACTTGATTAGCAAATGCAAAATGCCTATTTCGTAGCTTTGCAAGTATATATGATTATGACGATGAATTGAACTAGTATTAGCTTCTATGGCATGAGCTTTAAAAAATAGAGCTATTATTTTTCCTTTTTTCCTATAAAATTTCATTGTTCTTTCTGTGTGCTAAAGACAAAAAAACAAACAATCAAGCAAAGGTCTTATACTTAATAGGCACTATTTATTTTCAAATTTTCTTGCTTAGTTATGATGTCTACATCCATGATTTATATGCATTCTATGACCTAGTATAGGTTTATCCAAGCACTGACCAGATTGATTTTTTTTCGAAGTATCATAAATAAATTTTAAGATTCCTAGTTAACTGTCAAACTGCAAATTTTTTCAACATTGCATCCTTATATGTATCATCGAATGAGCAGCCTTCTGAGGGAGAGTAGAGCCTTTGGAAATGATAGTTACAACCTTACACTTGACGGGGCTCAAAAGCATCAAGATGTTGTGATGTAGAAATGATTCCCTAATCGAACCATAGTTGCCCCATCTATTTTTAAGGAAGTTAAGACAGTTTTTGCTAAATACAAAGCCACCCAATCTATTTGGTTTGCCAATGCCAAATCTAATGATTCTAGTATTTGGAAAGGCTTAGTCTATGGAAGGAAGTTACCTTCCCCAGATCATCACTGGATAATTAAAAACAACCATTCTATATGGGTTTGGTATGATTCTTGGTTACTAGGGTTTTCGCTTGATTTACTCAAAGTATTATGTCCAAGATTTCACCATAACAAACATCTTCAATTAACAAACTTGTTTAGCTTAAATACTCTAGCCTATAATAGGAAGGTTATCAATGAGCTTTTTCCTCAGCAGATCTCAAATTCAATATTTTCTTTATCCCTACCATCAAATGTGTCGGGCGAAGATAAAGCTCGATGCTCAGGATTAAGGATAACAATTAGGTAGGTTGAGTCAGGTTACTCAAATTGAAGTTTAAATGGGTCAGCATGAATTCAAGTCTATGTTGGGTTATTTGAGTTTCGGTTGAGTTGGTTTTGGGTTCAAGTTAGGTTGGGTCGGGTCTATATATTTGGGTTTAGGTTCAATGCACATTGAGTCAATTTCGGTCTCTGGTAGCTTTAGGTCAGGCTTTAGGCCAAATTCATGTTGACCTTCAAGTTCACTCGAGTTACTAATGCATAAGCTGAAAGAACTAAATCAATTCAATTTTTGTTAAAATTTAGATTAAATAATTCAAATTTTTTGGAGCGATTTAATTTAAGTTGAATTTTATTTTCTTAGTATGTTTAATTAAAAAATTAATAAGAATTTTCTTCAATATAATTTATTACATATTAGGTTATTTAATATTGTTGGTAGTATTTTATAATTTTTTATTATTTTTTTAGATTCATATCTTTCAGCTATCATTGCACAAGTCACCTAGACTCTCATCTAACTATCATTTAAACATATACCGTGACAAATTTTCTATGCATTTGTTTCAATGAATTTTCTATGAAATTGCTATGAAATACAATTACAGTTCATCATTAGTTACTAAATTGTAAAATTTTATAAATTTTGTTTGAAAATGCAAAGGTTTCAAAAGTTTAAATGCCCATGTTGAAATTATTATAGGTGACTGAAATTAAATTTTTCAAATTTTAGGTACTTTATTGCACTATATTTAAATGTTTAAGGATGAATTTTGTAATTTTAACAATTGGCTACTAAGATCATTAAACGTACTAAATAAAAAAGTTACTTGTTTTGAACGAATACAAATATGAGACTTACTAAACATAGAAGTCCATTTCTCAAATATAAGACTTACTAAGTACAAAAATCCTCAAAAAAATAGAAATTACTAAATATGAAAATCCCCCCAAAAAAATATGAGAATTATTAAATATGAAAATTAGTTAACAAAAATGAAAATATGATAGTTTCTTCTTTAAATATAGGACTTACTAAATATGAAATCACAAAAAATGGAAGTCACTAACTATGGAAGTCACCTTCCTCTAATATTGAACTTACTAAATATGAAAGTCCCAAAAAATGGAAGTTACTAAACATGGAATCCTTTATATATGAGCTTACTAAATATAGAAGATAATGAAAGAGAAAAATTAAGGCTTAGGGAGAGGGTTAAAATTGGGTCTTGTTGGGTATAGTCATTGAGTCATCTCAAGTTCAAGTCAGGTCGGTCATGATTTTGGGTCATTTTAGGTTCGAATCAATTCAAGCTTGAGTCATTTTGGGTTCAAGTATTTCAAATTTAGGTTATTTAGGTTTGAGTTTTCTCAAGATTCAGTTCGATCAAGTAAAATTGGGCACAGTTGGGTTTAGGTCGTTGACTTTTTTCATCAAATCAAGTCAGGTCGGCTTGGGTTCAAGTGAGTTGGGCCAAGTTTTCAGGTCATGGTCAAATTTTGCCATCCATAGTCGAGAGACATAAAGGGCATTTATTCTGTTAAGAAAGGTTATGCAAGGCAAATTTTATCTAATCCAAATACCATAACAATCTTAATCATAGCTCTAATGGTTTGGCTTAAGATTCGAGATTTGTGAAAACAATTAAGAAATTATGGGACACAATTTTTCTGCACAAATTTAAAATCTTTATTTGGAAATGTTTAATCAATCCCCTTTCGACAGCATCAACTCTCGTTGAGCACGGGTTAAATATCGACCCAATATGTAAGAGATGACAAACTCATGGAGAAACTTTGCTACATATTTTCTGGGGCTGCTAAGGATAAGATATTATCTGGGGTAATTTATACTCAAACCTTATTGCTGCTAATTTTCAGTCTTTTCAACATTGGCTTCTTAACATTGTAGCAAATTCTAATAAATGGTCAATAGAATGGCTCTATTATCTTACAGCTACTCTGTGGACTACTTGGATGGGGGGAAATGAGTTCGTCTTTAAACCTCCTCCATTTAATGTCACTTCTATTTGCTTGAGAATGGATGAAGCTATTACTATGCTCTATTCCTCCAAAACCTTTAAAAGTCATTGCTCCCAATTTATGGCATCCCCTTCCGATACCAACTGTTATGTTTGGGCTAGTAGGAAAGGACTCCTACTGTTAACCCAACCTCATATGTTTATGGTTGACGGAGCCTAGGGCAAGGGCATGGGTCAAAAGGTGGCAGCCTAGCTTTCTATAGGTATAGATAACCCCCCAATCATGTATAATAGAATTTATATCCCTAACTGTCCTAAGCGCCTTGCGGACAACTTCTACCTTTGGTATTCTATTACCATCCTTACAGACTATTCCCAAACATTGAAGTCTCTTCGAGAAAATGCAAGCGTGATCCAGGTTTGCTCCTCTTGGTGCAATTAATCCTCACTTTTGTTGAGCTATTCATTCACTTTGCTTTGGTACTGGTGCTTCACCAGCATGTTGGTCTAGCACATACTCATGCAGCTTCTTTCTTCATTTAATGTCTTTTATTGCCTTTTATCTTACTTATGTGTACCCAAAAAAAAAAAAAGGGAGCTCATAGAAGGGAAAATGCCCTGTTCGCAAGTTTAATTCATGACCACGTTTTTGGTATATATATTACTTCAAATGTGGCCTTGTTTGGTCAAAGATTGGAATTGATATATTAGAACTTGTAAGACTTGGAATATATGTATTGTCATACATAATGAGAAATTAACTATTAAACTTATTAGAAAACAATGAGCAAAGAAAACAATCTTTCGAGAGCAATCAAATGTTAAGCAAAACCCTTTGTTTTTGTTCAAAATGATAGAATTTTGGTTCTAAGTAGGAAAATGGTTTGCGTAGTCCTTCATATATTCTTTTGTGTTCGTTCTGGTCCCCATATATGTCGAACAAACATATGTGGTTCATTAAACTGAGGCGATGGGGTAAAAGATTCCAATATGCAAAGTTCAAAGGGTGAGTCGATCTCAGTCGAAGTTCAATGAGCAAAAGGTTTAAGTTGATAAAATTCAAGAGATAAAAAGGGCTTTAGGCCTTAAAGAATTTGCAACTTGGCATACTAGAGATGTCAACAGGTCAGGTTGGACTGGGTATAGCTAATTCTAAACCATTGCCATGAGTAATCACGTTCGGATAATACTACCCCATGGATAGGTGTGCATTACTCGCCAACCATGTTAAGACATATGTTTGATTTTTATAGTTTTTTCTTATGTATTTATGTATATATATAAAAATCATAAACTAAAGTAATATATGATGACTTATGTTAAATTATATTTTTATTTGAAATAAAATTATATTTTAAATATAAGTAAACTAATTTTAGAAGAGTGCAAGTAAAGTCATATAAAATTAGTTAAATCCTTACCCTCCCCATAAATTTACAGATAGGACCTTAAGAAATTAGATAGCTAAATTTGTGGAAGTTAAGATCGAATAAAGTATTTTGTAACATTGTACAAATATCACTTTCGCCTATACTAGACAGTAAAGTGAATGCCACAATTTGCTCTCTTCCGTGGGTCCCTCACTTATCCTTGCAATGCGGCGATCCCCAACCTCGCAATTTACCTCGCATTTTACCCCGTTGCAAGTTCTCAAATGCCCCGCTCAAATCAAGTCCCCAACCTATAGGAGTGATGACAGAAATGTGTATGATGCCAACTTGAATCTCTATATCACGCCCGCAAGCTGGCAAAACAAACGTTACGAAATCATGTACCAGGTTACCTCGTAAATTGCAACAAGCTCATGAGAGTTAAGACGAAGGATAGGTGAGTTTATTATTAAATGTACTAGCTAACTTATCACAGCAGATCACTCATTGGACAAAGTTGGTTGCAAGCTCCGCCTAGAGAACCTAATAACAGCTTCTAATACTTGATAGATGTCGATAGCAAGCACTGAGGCCAGCTTCAGAACCCTTGCGACATTCCTGAAGCATATCCACGTAGAACTGGCATTTGTCAACGTCATGACTTCCGTTGCTATTCAGACATTGAATGGAAGCAGACAAAAATCAGTCTCAAAAAGCAGGAATCCTAAACTCTGCCATAAAAAAAAAAAAAAAAACACATTGCAACAAGACCCAATGTGTTCCAATGATAAATAATCAAGGAAGCGAATCATACATCACTGAGAGCCTTGTATTGACCCTTACAAATATCAGATTCGGAGCCACCGGTGCCTCCGCTGCCATTTCCATAGTGATGGTGCTTCCTGTTTAACAAAACAGCTGCAGGTGCTGCTGAAGGAGCAGGCTCATGATGGACCACACGAGGTCCTATAACAGCATCAGCAGCCCTGTGAGCAACAGCATTTCCAGTGCCAAAGGCAAATCCTGCACATTGATATGGACAGAATAATTCAATGAGCCAACTTTTTCTTTTCTATTTTTAATCAAGTCATCAAGCCAGCCTTGCACTGGTAGCCTGCTACTTTGTTCTTTTCTCACCACAGGAGAGTGGCCAAATGCATCAATATAAATAGAAAACCAAATCGTTTTTTAAAACATTTAGCAGCAAAGTTGGTCGCAATAGGAAGAGTAAACAAACTTACCGTTAGCGACCGCAGCACCAAGACCTCCATCAGCAGGCTTATTTTCAGCTCGAGCAGGAGTTGGAGGAGGAGCAGCAGCAACTGTAACCAACAACTGACTTGTAAAACTACAAAGTCTAACATGCATCACTAAATACTTCTTTTGCAATACAAACTGGAGGCTAGGGGAGATTTGTCTCATCCTTTCCCATTTATCAGCATACACAAATAACAACCACATGTGCGCATGCATGTTTTATCTATTTATGCACCTACTCTTGAGTGGCTGTGGTGTGGGAATTACGGGAGCAAGTGCAAGAAACCCAGCTAGGAAGTCTGGAAATGCACCAATATTGTCCCATAATTTGACACACCCAAGCCTTCTTTAAACCAAAGTTCACAATGAAAACCAAAGAGACAAGCAAATGGTGTAATCCCCATCCACCCAACTCCAAAAAGGGCAATTTTACCTGGTTTGGGATCACTGCATGGTGAACTGCTACCAGAAGGACGGTAGCAAGCAGAGGAGCGAAAGCCACCAGACCTTCCTGCAAATTTCATCATTTATAGTTCAAAGTAACCATTAATGACCTTAAGAAAAAAAAAACAATAAAAGTTACAACAGTATCAAAACCAACCACGTTTGTTACCAAAAATCTTTTTGTGTCACAATCAAGGTTCATTTGGACCGGTTCTAATTTTAATGAAATGAAATCTCTAGAAGAGTTGTCCAAATGAATTTTTTTTTATTGCGAATCACACTTAATTAAAATACTAAATGAATTTCAAATTTTACATGACGGCGATTCGTGTAAACATACAAACAAACTATGCTGTTGAAATTAAAAAAATTGAAATGAATTTCTTATTATAACATACACACATCACTATAGAACTGGACGACACCCCACAGAATTTATAGAACTGTTCTTACTTGAAGAGACCAGTTTGCGTAAAAACTCACAGTCATGTGAAAACCACCTAATTTTTCAAGAATCAAAGAAGGGGAAGAAAACAGAAAATTCCCAAAAACCAAAATTGACATTCAAAATAAACGGATCCGCTCAAACCAGAGTAGATCAGCAAGCTACCATAAACCCTAGCACTGTGTAGAGAAAAAAAAAAAAAAGGGAAAATGCATGAACCCTAGAGGCTAGAACTAGATTCGTGAAGGAAACAGGAGATCGACGTCCACGACGAACTCGTAAAATAGATACGCAATTACTATTTGATAAAGGATCATAACAAGAAGCACGAAACGCCCATAAAAAAAAAAGCACACAAATCTATTAGTGTGATAAGAGAAAGTCCGAGCTCTCGCGCGAGGCATCTTTGACGAGCGTCGAAAACTCGAAATCGAACGGGGAATTAAGCGGACGTAAAGAAGAGTGATTACCGTAATGTAATCCCCGCACCCAGCAAGAAAAAGAGGTACAATTTTCTGGTAGTGGCTAAGCTTTTACTTATAGAGCACGTTGAGGTTGTTACTTGCGGAATACGCAATAGACCGTTTCCTGATCTCCCTCAGCCACGTGGCCGAAAACTGGTTGTGGGACTTCCTCCTTCTAGAACATTCTACGATTTGTGGATTGGGAAGTTCTGGATGAGCCTTCGGCCTTTTCTGTGACTCCGGCCCTTGAGGCTTTGGGTCGATGTCTTTGACAAAAGCCCGACATGCTCATAGCTCTTCCCTGTAGGTTGGCCCAGTATTCAAAGATTTTTCTTTTGATTGCGGAGATTTTCCTGAAAGTGATTCAAGATAATGTTTATTTTCGTATATATCTATTCTTTAAAAATTAGTATATTTAATTTTATATATATATATATATATAGCAGGACAATTTTAGGGAGGTTTTAGTCTTTTCCTTAATTGTCACCTTTATTGCTTGACAAATGACCTTTTTTCTTTTATTTTTTTAAGCTATTTATTCATTCACAAAAACTATAAATTCAATTTTATGCTTTATTAAAGTTAAAGTTTTTCTTCACATCCTTAAGTTGAATTAATGACATGATAATTAAAGAGAATTTACTGTTACTATTAGCATATGAGCTTTTGCAATCCGGATAGTTCTCTACTACCATAAAATTATTAAAGGAATGTCGGATTTGGGACCATGCAATCGTAATTGGAATCAATCAACAGTTAAAGGAAAAAATCAATTAAACTTCATATAAAATGTAAATCGATAATCTAAAATGGAATGTACCACAATTTAACTACACAATACTATAACTGAAGAATACTATATGGAATGTAAAGTTGATAGTTAATGTTCATATACACAATTTGAAAATAAGGAATAAAAAATACATTAATTTTGTACAAAAATATTATGATTGACTTATTACCCGATTATATTATATTAATTTCTTGACTGAATATATTCTTTCCATATATGCCCAAAAACAGAAATTTAATTAACTATTTTATTTACAAATTTAATGAGAAATCAAGATAAAATGGTTTACAATCAATACTAAAATATTATGACTCAGATTAAACTAATTAAATTAATTAGAAATATTAAAGAATTAGTATCAAAATTTTGTTCCATTAATTATAATATCCATTTTACACATTACTCCACTGAATCTCAAAATCATGGTTTATAATTTTCAAAAGTTATGCGAAACTAAGGGAAAAGTCTAGTATAATCAGTAGAAAAATGTTATGATTGGCTTATTAGCATTTTAAATTTAATTGTATTCTTTCCATATATGCCTAGAATTAGAAATTTACTTAACTATTTTATTTACAAATTTAATAGAAAATCAAGATAAACAGACTACAATTATGGCTAATTATATTGTTTCCAAACATACCTAGTGGTAGAAAGTCTATATAAACATATGCGCCCCGTTTATAAATGAGGAGGAAAAGGTTTGTATTTTGATAATTTAAGTGATAGCTGGTTTAATCAACGGGTAAACGGATAAAAATATCCTCAATAGAATGGACGTGAATACCAAATCATACCCGTTTGGTGAGTACGGGCGGGTGGCGGTTAAAGGGTATCCATTACGGGTAAAATTCATCCTGCTTACCCATAAAACCCGTAAGTGAAAATTTTCTATTGTTTAATTATAATGGATGTAACAACTACACTTAAGTAATATTTTATACTACTTCCCCATTGAATATTTTCCTGTATATATGTTATGATTTTATGTATTTTATGATTTTGTTGTATTATATGTAACCAATGACTTGTATGTATATTTTAATTATAATGGATACAACATCTACAATGAATTGTAATCCACGTGTATGGATTACCTGCAGGTCATAGGTATAGATGAGATTTTTCACTAGCTTGCGCTTACCCACGAAGTCTCCTGCACAAAAAAAAAAAAAAAACCGTGGGCAGCTATGGTGGTATCCGTACTTGATCCATGCTATTATCATCCCTAATATCATTTCATTAATTATATATTAAGAGAAAATGATTCAAACGATGTTTTGAAAAGTATTGTGTGATTTACAGTATAATCTCACAATTACTTGTTCTGTTAGATTTATCAAATTCTTAGCCATACAATATGTGATTACTTTGTGCTTTCTCTTTTTGTTTTTTTTTTTGTTCCTGTGGTAACGTTGGACATACAAACTAGTTAACTGAAATTCAATATGTGAAAAAGTCAGGAAGAAATTTTCTAGAATAGTAGTATCTTATAAAAGCATTATTCATATGATTCTTTTTATAAAAAAATGGGTAATTATACTAAAAGGAAGCTAAAATGGAGAAAAACATTGTTTTTAAAATGAGGGCAAAATCGATAGGTTTGCTTAATGAAAAATCTGTCGATTTTCCCCGCTATGATGGAATACTGATTTTTTTTAAGAGAACAACAAGTATGCCTTTTTGTTTTTGTAAGCCAAAGCTGTTAAGGATGTCAGCAGGCAGAGTTTGGGCAGGTAGTAATTGGGTAATCGGGTTTAGGTAGTGCCTGTCCCGCTGATATGTGGGTACTATCCATCAACTCATTTTAATGTATATGTTTGATTTTTTAGATTTTTTATATCTTTACATATATTTTTTTAAAAGAATGTGTATATTAACAGTCAATTAATACTTAAAAAATCATAAACTAAAGTAATATAAGGTAATTTATATTAAATCATAATTTTATTTTTAAAATAAAATTATATTTTGAATATAAATATACTAATTTAAGAAGGGTGTTGGTAGAGTCTGATAGGATAAGTTAAACTCATATCTTCTTCATGGCTTTGAGGGTAGGGTAGGGTTTGAATTTGGGTAGTTGGGTTTGGGGAGGGTAAAGGTAGGTAGGTTATTTTTTAACATCCTTAAAAGTTGCTAACTAACACATACACAATTGTGCATGAAGTTTTGAGATGAGTCAAGGATTTTTAGCTGCCTAATGAACTTTTCCTATGAGTTTTGACCCAATTTAAATATTAATCTTAATTAATTGATATACATCAAGAATGACAACTATTGTGTTTGTGAGTATGATCTGTATATCTAAACCCATCAACTTTAAACACACACACACACACACACACACACACACACACATACATACACTCCTTCTATCAAATAGTTTTCAATAAATTTCTCCCAAATGCTATTCCTATACTTTCCTCCTTATCTTTAAAAAAGGTTTTGTAATATGATTCTAAATACTAAAAAGGAAAAGAATGTAACAAAATCAATACTTTCCTAAAACGTATGTTATATCTGGATCCTATTTTACCATAAGGGTTGATATATTTATACATACATACATACACGTGTGTGTGTGTGTGTGTGTGTGTGTGTGTGTGTGTGTGTGTGTGTGTGTGTGTGTCTCAATTCCCTTTATATGAAAATGATTTCCTATTGTATGAAATCGAAATATGATGTAGGAAACATATTTACTATCATATGAAACTGAGTTACAATCGTACGAATCTACACCCAATTTATTTTAACTTAAGTCAATTGACTTTAAAATGGCTTATTTTTATTTTTATATTTTTTTTTACTTGAAACTAATTTTATTTTAAAAAAATATATATTATGTAGTTGGAATAATCCATTGAAAATTCAATTTTTATAATTTTATTAATTTTTTATAAATTTTTTTAGTTTAAGGCATTAAAAAGGAAAAATTCATAAAAATTTAATAACATCATGAAAATTTACTTTTAAATGTATTATTGAATCTACATAATATTGGCTTTCAAATGAAATTGGTTTTAGGCAAAAAAAGATGTAAAAGTGAAAATGAGTTAGTTGACTTAAGTTAAAACAAATTGGTCAGTATTAAGTTGAGTTCATATTTTATGAAATTGGGGTGCTAATGTATGAAATTGAATTTCTATTATATGAAATTGAGGCACTATTATAAGAAATTAGAATCCTATTACATAAATGTTATGTCCTATTATATGAACTGTATTCCTATTATATGATGGTGAAGTTTCTAATGTACAAAATTGATTTTCAATTGTATGAGTTTGAAGTTTTGATAGCAAAACTGGTTCTTATTGTATAAAATTGAATATTTCTCGAAGTGCCTAGCAAAAGTTCTCCCAAAGCTATTGTTTGTAGAAAATAATAATAATAATAATAATCAATAATATTATTTTTTATAATTATCATTGTTAATATTTCAAGAAAAAGAAGTCATGATTTGAAAAAATGATGCAAAATATATAAAAATAAAAAATGAATGAATGAAAAAATTATTTTTTTTCCAGTTTGCACACAATAAATAAAGAAAATTGACTTTCATAGTATTTTTTTTATTTTCTTAAGATTATCTCTTCAAATAAATTTGAATTCAAATTCTCTAATTAAAAATATTATCTTTAATATTAACCATAATTATATAATTGAAAAAAAGGAAGTTACAATTTATCCTTAAACAATTAGCTAAATTTATCCCATAAAGGCAATATGTCACCTAAAACTAAAGGAAAGAAAAAATCACCAACACAAATAATTGACAAATGGCAAAATAAATGTGGAGTACATACTCACGAAGTATGTCTTTCTTTGTTTTTTTTTTTAATACACAAAAGCAAACAATAGGCTAGATAGAAAAGAGAATAGTAATATAAATATGGGCTAGAGAAACATGCTGGCAAGGTGTAACAACCAGCGCGCAACGATTCAACTTATCCATTGTAGCCTGGATTGCCTAAACTAAAGGAGATAAATAAATCTCGCAATCTAAAGATCTGCTTAAGATGGTTAAAGCCTGAGAGTAGTTGGTTAGTGTAGTAATAGTGACGAGCCTAAAACCTAAAACATCCTGGACAATGCATTAGATGACCTTTAACTCTACTTCTAGGGTAGAAAAACAATCCAAAAGTAGACACTCGTTCTTGTGAATTAGCGGGCGATCTACTCCTTTCCAAATCCAAGCGGCAGCCCCTAGTTTTGAATTCCTGTGCTAGGATCCATCCATTTTAAAAACCTAATGATGAACTAGAGGAAGGTTCCATTTGTTAGATCTGCAAGTATAACAAAGCATGTTGGGCTATAAATAAAAGACTTGATAATTTTAGGTCTGAAGATTTTTTGCCACTTCTAAAAAATGAATGAGATCATCTCTTCTATCTTGTAAAGCTAAAATATTGAAAGATATGGGTTGAAAAACCAACTCATTCTAATCTAACCAGATAATCCATAAAGTTGAAACCAAATAAAAAAGCAAACCAAGTTCTATTAGTTTGAAGGCGACAACAAATTAAAGAGCCAAGATTGGAAAGTCTGAGAATATTCTATGGTTGGGCAAGCACTGAAGGAATTCCATAATTCTACTGAACCTTGACAATGACAAAAAAATGCATAAGGGTTTCCACATGGGTATTACACCGTTGGCATAATGGGTTAATATTGAGTCTATGCTTTACTAGATTGGAAGTAATAGGAAAAGCATCCATAAGACTTTTCCATAGAAAATTTTTGAATGTGTGAGGAAAATGAGATCCCCAAATCCTATTTAGAACTCTGGAGAATCTATAATCTTGAGATAGACCTCGGGAAAATGTCAATGTTATTAATTTAGGAAGGATTATTAAATACCTGATCAGCATGCCTTTTCTTGACTGAACACCTGCTTGAGGGATCACCATTCCAACGAACCACATTAGGCCCCGCCAAATCTATAGGCAGAGATATAGAAAAGATTTGTTGAATAATCTGAGAAGGGAATAGAGAGTTTGATAAATTGTCTATTATAATTCAAACCATTTGAAGATACTAGATCCACTAGTTTAAGATTCTTATTGATATTAAACCCGAGGTTCACTGTTCAAAGAAGATCAAGAGGCACCCCTTACAACCACCAATCATACCAGATTTGGATGGATTTGCCATCATCGATGGACCAGCTATATTTGGGAGATAACAGATTCTACTTATAGAGTAAACTTCTCTGAATAGAAGATGTATTACTCTTTTTTAAAGTTGTCTATACAGACTGGGAATCACTATACTTAGCCTACAACACTTTGGAAACAAAGGTATTGGAGTTGCTAGAAAAGATGTGCCAAAAAGATTTTGCTAACAAAGCTTAATTGAAAAGATGCATATCATGTTAACCTAGGCTAACTGAAGCTTTTGAAAGCATTAATAAATGCCTATTTTTGTAGTGACAACCTCTTCTTTCACCTTGATTATACCACCAAAATTTAACTATGTCACTAGATAATTTATTAGAAATAGTCATCGAAACTTTAAAAAGAGTGATAATATAGACCAAAGTAGAGGATAAAGTAGACCAGATAAAAGTTACCCTTCCAACGTTGTTGAGTAACTTGTTCTTCTTAATACTGAGATGAGTAGCTATTTTATCTTCTAAGAATTTAAAAGTTAGAAATCGCGACAAATTCTGGCATAAAGGGGCACCCGAATAATCTAGAATACCCTTGCTGAGTTGGAAAGGAAAAACATGAGAGAACTCCTGAATACATGCTTCAGGAACATTATGGCTAAACATCCATTAAGGTTTTTTATAATTCACCTATTGACTAGTTGCTGATTCATAAACTATAAGGCATTTTTAATATACATGATAGAATCCTTAGTCAGTCTAAAAAATAGTAAGCAATCATTTGCAAAAAATAGATGATTAATAGCCGGACTTGACCGACTTGCATTTAAGGCCAATACTTGACCACAATGATGTAAATAAGAAAAATAAGAGGAAAAGGCTTCTGCACATAGAATGTAAAGGTAGGGAAAAGAGGTCTCCTTGCCAAAGACTTGCTTGATCAGTTATGCTACCATTAACTAGGCCAAATAGGATACAAAGGAAATGCATTGCATTGTCAAAAAAGTCCATTTATCCGGAAAAATGCATTGATTCCAAGACTTTTTGAACAAAGGGCCACCTCAACTTATCATAAGGTTTTCGGATACCCAATTTTAAAACTACTTTATACCATCGGGGTCTAGAGTTAACCTTAGTTTAATTGACCATATGAAGGAGTTCATGCACCATAATAATATTATATTGAATGTGACGACCTAGAACAAATGTATTATGATAATATGAAACTAAGAATGAGATAACAGGCTTCGAAAAGTTGACTAATGTTTTGGTAATGATTTTATATAGAGTGTTACACAAACTTATCGAATAGAAATCTTCCACCCTAAATGCTCCCTGAAATTTTGGAATGAAGGTAATGAATGTCTTATTAATTTGATGAAAATGAATACCACCATTAAGAAAAGACAAGACTACTTTAGTAATTGAATTACCCATAGTATGCTAGTACTTCTTGAACATTACCGGAGGGAGAGCATTCGGTCTCGGAGCTTTCAAGTTTCGCAAGTCAAAAATAGCTCGTTTAACTTCTACATTATTAAAAGGTCTGTTCAAAATGACTAAATGATCTTAAGACAAAACCTTCAAGATGTTGGAGTAGAGAATGGCCCGGGCATTCTCATAATGGTGAGGGAACATATTGAACAAATTGTTAAAGTAAGAATGAATGCTTTTCCTTATATCCTCTTCCTCATAAATCTAATCTTCTTCATTTAATTGAAGGGTGGAGATGTGAGAGTGAAGCCTTTTGGCACTTGTTATTGAATGGAAAAATTTACTATTATATTCACCAAAGGCTAACCACTAAATTTTGGATTTTTGAGCCCATAAACACTCTTCATTTGTAAGTAAATGGGCCTGTCCAAGTATAGGGGTTGGAAGGGGATGATTGTAACTGTACCATCTGAGCTCCATAGCTTCTATTTCTTTCTTCAAATTATCAATCAACGATTTACTCTAACGCCTTAGGTTGGGAACCATTTAGGAACATTTACAGGCAGCTTTGAACATTAGGGAACCTCAAATTGAATATTGATTGAATGATAATATCACAATTCAAATAATGCATCTAGAAAAATTTAAATCTCCTTAGTTAATGATAGGAATTTCACATTGGTGAAGTATCCAACAAATGGCGGATGGTCAGAATGTTGAATGGAGAAATTTAGTAATTAAGTTGTAGGAAACAAATCTAGCCATGATTGAGAGCAATAAGCTTTGTCCAATATCTCATAAACAAGGTTTTCATCATTTCTAAAATTAGACAAAGTGTAAGTCAGGCCCTTACAAGGCAATTAAAACAAAACACAAATTAGACAAGAAAGATTACAGAATTCAGGCCTAACACAGACATGGGAATTCCAGCCAGTTTTTTCTATAGGGGAGATCACTTGATTAAAGTCACCAAAGAGCAAAAAATGATCAGAATATGACAGATGGATTGCTAGGATTTTATTCCATGTTGCTTGACGATATCTTACAAAAGGACAGCCATAAAGGCAGACAAGCAGAGTTATACTTGAGCCAACTTTGAACAAAATTAAATTTTCATCCTTAAACAAAACCAAACATACAACATCAGCAAACCATCCAACCCAAAATCCCCATTTTCACCCAATAAGGTTGACAAAAATTACAATAATCCATATACAGGTTTTCTAACTGTTTTGATACTCACGTCCCTTGTAATCAGGTTTCCATTAAAAATAGAAGGTTGGTGCGTTTACTGCCAATTAAATGATGAAGATGACCTACCCCAGTGGAGAGCCCCAACCCACCGTAGTTGAAGCTCAATAGGATCATTTTATAGGTTGGGTTTGATTAGGCTCAAACCTAGAAAAGCCAGATTTCAAGTATAGCTCCATCATTCTTGTTAGGTTGTTGCCATCACCGGGAAGAGGTTGATGATTATAATTCAAATTTGCTGTAGAGGAATCAAAGGGCACAAAAGAAAATAGAAATAAATGATTGATTAATAGAAAAATTAGGGCAAGAGAAAAGACATTTTATGAAGGTGTGTGTTAGAGCTATCTCCCATGCTAGCATTAGAAAGCTTGTGTTTGGACAACTTGAAAGAAGGAACCAACTTAGGTTTTTTCCATGTAACCCAAAATTTGGAAAAGACAGGGTGACATATATCATCACACCAGTAAGGGGATCAAGCTCTGTCTTACTTGAGTAGTCTTGTTGATTTGTGGGACACACAGATAGACTTTGCAATACTAGAACCATCTAGTACTATGAGTCTGACAAAGAAGGAGCATAACAATAGAGGAACGTTGAAATTGAGATCCTTTTACCTTTACCCGTTCTAGGATGCTGATGTTAAGATTGATAGACTTAAAGCTTCTGACTTTTCTTTGGTGGTAAGGAAGAAAAAAAGACCATCCCCTCATCCTTCTTTGGGATGGTCTATAGGAATAAGTAAAGTACTGAAAGTAGAGCTTGGACGATTAAACCTTCTGAAAGCCGCAAGAAGCTGGCGCCTATTTAGGTCAATTGAATTAAAATGGGCTTGGGCTAAGTTATCAAGTTGATTGGGCAAAGAGGTAAATGGTCTCGAAGGGGCAGAGCCTAAAATGATCATTGTTTTAGCTGAATTATTTAAGTCCAATCCATAACTAGGCTTAGTACTAAGGTCCTCATTAAAAATGTTTTGTGGGCCCAATTTTAGATGTAGGTCTAGACCATCTGGCTCCTCATCTGGATCTTCCTCTGAAACATCTTCTTGTTCATCTACATGCTCCGGAATAAGCACTATATTAAGAAAATGAGGCAAAACTCCCTCAGGATCTAGAATCTGTTGAATATTGAGCCAAATTGGTGCCAAGTCTGGTTCAGCAAGTACCTATTCAACTTGAACTTCAAGATTGATTGAGCCAAAATTGCATCAATGATGTGAGAATCAGCCACATCAACCTAAATTGCCACTATTTGAAAAAGCATGGTTTTGAGCATGAAGATGAGGTTGAACTTATTGGGCAAGAACAAGGGCTCTAGTGATATTTTAAGGGGATTCTGATTCTACTCGTAAGAGATTTGCCTAGCTTCTGAATCTAAGGATAAACCGATTCTATCATACCCCTCTTAACATAGAAACATGGTTTTGAGTTTGCCAAGCGTGCTGAATATAAAATTGAATGAAATTTGGTGAAAATTTCCTTTGGCCTACAATTTGTATGGGTAGGGTTTTGGGTAAATATTAGAGAGTCTAGTCTAGCATGTCGGTGTCGGTGGTGATAACAAAGCCATGTATAGGAAAATGATTAGGTGGATAAACTGCTATCTTTGGAAGAGGTTGTGGAGGTAGAGCACAATGCCTTTAAGAGATCACGTACTTCATTATAAATCATATAAATAGCATCCTAAGCACAAGAAAAAAATGTTTCAGAAAAGCCAACAATGCTCGTCAATTGGTATGCACAAAGAAACAAAGAAAGTATTCTAACCACAAGTACTGTAACAAGAATAATCACTGCAACCTTGAACATTACACCAGAGCTGATAGACAGGAAGTAAGGAAGTATAATAAGCAAACAAGAACCAAGTAATATGAAGCGAATACAACAGATCCCAAGGCTTAACTATGGTAAGCTTCGTTAAAGGAGATAACCCTAGGTTAAGACAAGATTAGACGAATAGGTAATAGCTACCTAAGTAGAAAACAGGGAGGGGCTCCGAAACCCAGAATATCAGACACCTAACTTTAGAAGAATAAACAAATCTAAAAGATGACAACTAGGGTTTTCCAATAAAGCAACAAATCGAAAGCTCTAAACTTCAAACAACACTTAAAGCCAAAGACCCTAAACACAAAGAGGAAAACAAAGAAAATGGTCAAAAGAACCATGAAATCAGATTCAGAAAGGTCGGATTTAAATAACGAATCGAAACAATAGATTGAGAATTTGGGAGAAGTGTATGCTTATCACACGGTCTGTTTGTGTTTTGATATTTGTGGCATTCACGAAGTATATCAGACAAATGCAAGCTAGGGAACGTGATAAAAATAAAATTAATAAAAAGAAGGCAAAAATATCAACTTTACACTAACGTTTTGGGTTGGGAGCGAATATGTCACTATAGTTTTTTTTTTAACCCAATCTCCCACTACTGTTTAAAATGGGTTGGACATGCCACTAAAATTTCAAATTAAAAATAAATATACCACTGGCTATTAAAAATCTAACGAAAAATGTTAAAAAGCTAATGAAAAATATTAAAAATAATAAGTTTTGTAATTTTAGAATGATAATATAAGTTTTAACAAACTTAAAAAACTTGTTGTAATTAAACTCTCTCTTTCTCTCTCTCTCTCTCTCTCTTTCTATATATATATATTGAATGTTGACAAAGAGATTAGATAGCAGAGATAGAGCGAAGACAGCAATGAGGCTGGGGTGCTGGTGATAGAGACAGTGATAAAGCTAAAGCGCTGATGATGAAGATTAGACCATTTTTTGGTAAAAATCTTAAATGTCCTGATATTTTTTAAAGATGTATAATAACCCTAAGAATTCAAAACCTGCTATTTTTACCATTTTTCATTATTTTGTAGCTGAAAATGGCATATTCGGCTAAAAAAAACTATAGTACTATATTTGTGCTTGGTCAAAACATTAGTGACAAATTTGATATATTTTCCTAAAAAGAAAGAAGCAATGTTTTCTTTAGTACACGTAAGCACATTAAAGTCTATATCCAAAGCCAAACACGGCCACAGTGCCCAGCAATATCTCCCGTCTCCTCGCCCGCTCTTCTCGCGATGGCGTACGCATGCACGTCATCGTTCCGTCCCCTTACTTCTTCTCAGTTACCAACTTCGCTCCTCACCAACCCCAACTCTTTTATGATCCCATGTAAACCCACTACAACTCGACGCAGCTTCCCGATCGTCACCCACCCTAGCTGCATCATTCGCGCCTCAATGGGCAGTAACACAGCGGCCGGCAATTCCAAGCCCAAAATTGTTATGATTGGGTCTGCCATTACGGTGATATTGGCCGTCGCTAATCGTGTGCTTTACAAGCTAGCTCTCGTCCCTATGAAACAGTATCCTTTCTTTTTAGCGCAGCTCACAACGTTTGGGTAATTTCGATCAATTTGCGTATTAGTATTGTTATTCAAGTGTTGGCTCAGTTGGGTTTGCTTAATTTGTGATTTTTGTATGTTTATGTGCTGTTTCTTTTGGTAATTTTCGGCTCGATCAAATGCAGGTACATGTTAATTTATTTTTCGATTCTGTATGCACGATATCGGGCGGGTATTGTGACTGAAGAAATGATAGCTTTGCCAAAATGGCGATATACGGCAATTGGAATGCTAGAAGCTATCGGGGTAGCCAGTGGAATGGCTGCAGCAGGTACGAGCGGCCTTTTATGGTTTACCTTTTTTTTTCTTTTTTTTATGTGTGTCTGTTTTCGAGAACTCTGTCTATATGGTACTAGTTTTTTTGTACATTATCTTCCAGACGTGCTGGGGCTTAGAAGGAAACTAAGCTGACATGGGATTTTGTTTTATCATGTCTTCAGGTGTTCATTTAGTTGTTATTATCAGTATTATATTTCTGCTGATATATTGATTGCTCTGTAATCAGCCATGCTTCCTGGGCCAGCCATACCCATACTTACTCAGGTATGCTCTTTTTTTCAGAAGAAGACCATAAGGATATGGGTCCAGTGAAGTGTATGTAGAACAGTAGGAAACAAAAAATCCTCCAGCAGAGTAAAACAAATACTCCACCTGTTTCTTGTAACTTTTTTTTAGGGCAAATGCATCAGGAATCACCACTAAAAGCATACTGTGGGTTTTGTCATATTCTTGAGTGTTTGATTACAGTCATATTCAGGAATCACTACTAGCAGCATACTGTCAGTTCATTAGTCTACTTTATTCCACGTGGATTTCAGTTGCTTGCTAACAATTGGGCAGAAAGGCAATATTTGTCAGGCAAAGTAGTTCTTTTCATTTAATTACCAACTTTAGCTTTTTGATGCATTACTAAGAAATATCTATAAAGATCCATGTTTCTCTTGTTTTTGGAGGTTGGAAATTCCAGTCCTCTCTCTTAGAATTGGGGAACTATGGCTGCGTATTTAAACATGCTGAATTGTTTATTTACACATCCAAGGGCATTGTTTATCTGAAGTCACACAACAACATGCTAAAATGCTATTACCTTTCTGTTAAAGCTTGCAATGTTTGCTTTTATCGCAGAGTTTTCTAGTATGGCAGCTGGCCTTTTCTGCTCTTCTCCTGGGAAGAAGATACTCTTTCAACCAGATTGCTGGTTGCTTACTCGTGGCTGCTGGTGTCATAGTTGCAGTTGCAAGGTATATTACGTTTCTTTCACATCAACAATAGACATGTTCTGCACAGACAAGTTGTGCTGCCCTATGGTTTGCAAATTTTTGTAAATCATTAGCTTAAAGGAATCCTATTGCAGATCAGCATCTGGTAGATCTTATGAATGACACTGCTTATGAGAAGCTGAAAAGGCTTGGGTTTGAGCTATAGCTGATAGTCATTGTCCTTTCCTTCTTGTCTTTATTCCCACTTCAAATTCTTTGTGGTTCTGATTCCAATCGTTTTGCATATTTTACAGTGCTAAAGATAGATTTAAACCAGCAAAAATCATTGGGATTTATTAAAGACTTGTCTTTAATTATCACTGCCACATTTTGATCTCTTGTGTGCAAAATCAACCCTGACAATCAGCAGGCATGTGCCTTTACATTTTTGTGAGGTTACTCCTGAATAGGACAGGATGCCTCATAGGGTGCTGTCACCAGTGACAACTGTAAGACCTCTTAGATTCTCTAGAAAATAGCATGGAATCAGGTGGTAATGCCATATGGATTCGCTCGTCATCAATTTGAAATCTCAGTTTCAAATAGAGACTATAACTATTTCTATGGTCTATGATCTCCAAAGACTGAGTGCTGGTCTGTTTTTCACAAATATGGGTTCATATCGCTGGAGAAAACTTAATCCAAACTGGGGTAGAACTCACATACCTATCAGGTGTTTGGGTACTGTTTGGATGTTTACAGGCGTACTTATTAATTTTGGTAACTCAATTATGATCTGGACTGGCATTATCTTTCTATTGACATAATGCAAGGATCCAAACTCAAATTATGTTCATAATTGTAGTGGGTCAGATACAGATCGGTTGATATCTGGAACTAATTTTGTTTGGCCAATGGTGATGATAGCATCAGCAGCATTTCAAGCTGGCGCATCTATTATCAAGGTTACTTCAATGAACATATTCAATTCCTTTGACCAAATTGTACTGAGATAAACAACAACTCTATTTTGCTGTCTTAAGCAGGAATTTATTTTTGTTGATGCTGTGAAGCGACTCAAGGTAGCTCAATATATCACTCGCGTATTAGCTATTAGCTTGTTATATTAATCTCCATTTGATGCCTAAACTCTCCAATTTGTTTATTTCAGGGAAAGTCACTTGATATATTTGTTGTCAATTCTTTTGGATCAGGATTTCAGGTAGCATTGCCATACTGTTAGTCTGTTAGTAAATGTCTTATACTTTTGAGGGTTATTCTGTAACAAAATAAGTGGTGGTGGGTGATTCTCTAACAAAAAAATAAAAAAAAGTAAGGAAACTTCTGTAAATTAACTGTTGATTGCTCCCATTTGTTCTGAGCGCCTTGATAATGGAATATTTTCCTTTTCAGCATGTTCTTTTTGGGTCTTGTAACACAGACCTAAAAAAATTTATATGAATAGCTGCAGTCTTATTAGAAACAGTTACATGAACACTTCTTCAATGAAATCAATTTAGGAAGCTTGGGCTTTATCACGTAGGAGTTCATTCTCTGAATGTTTTCTTCATCGAGCATAGTTAAAAGAAATTGCCCCTCCATTCCATTGTGCAGTATCTTTTGATTATCCTCAGAACCAAAGCGCCTTTCCCTTACTCTTAAATGAATCAAAACAGATAAATAGACAAATTTTCAGTTTTCAAACTCCAAATGAAATATGATCATGGTGAATGAATTTTTTTTTTTTGGTACCAACACTCATTGAAGCCAATGGAGGTTCTGGTTTGATATCCACCTTTGTCTTTCCAGGCTGGCATTAATGTGTTCTTTCTCATTTTTATTTCGTGGCTGAAAATTGATGGAAATTGTTGGTTGTAAACACTTGTAGTTAAGTAGACAAGTAGGATTGGAGAGCAGGCAGAGGCTGCTTTTCTGATAGAATCTATAGAAAATTGCTATAGGAAAAAAAAGAAGTGATAGAAGTGAAAGCTCAAATAAGGAGCTTTTCTCAAAAAAGGAAAAAGAAAAAGCACGTCTTTTGGAGAAGTTCCAGTTGGGCAAAAAGGCAGCACTATCCCCTGACTCTAGGAGTTCCGGTCTAATTAAGTGGTCTCTGGCTGATGGGTCAAGTTTATCTCAATTGATGTCTTTTATTTGGTTATAATCAATAGTAATTCTTTTGTCAGAACAAGGACCGATGGAGTTCTATCAAGCATTTTAATGTTTTGTTTCCCTATTCTATATTTGATTGCATGGTTTTCTAGGTTCTGTTTTTGGCTAATTTTGCCATTGGATTTGCAGGCACTCTTTGTTCTGCTTCTCTTGCCATTATTGTCAAACCTTCGAGGCATTCCACTTGTCCAGCTTCCATCATATCTGAAAAGTGGAGCTGGTTGCTTTCTTAAAATTGGAGCAAATACGTCAGGCAAGCTCACATTTACCGATGCTTGTCCCATCATTTGTATGCCAATATTAAGTTACGTTTCAACATATGGTGTTTTTACTGAAATTCCCAATAATCAGTTGAAGTTGAGCACCTTATATTCGAACCATCTTGTGCTGATAGCCCACGATATTGAGCTTCTAGAGTTCTTAATAACAGATGAAAAGATTGATCAAGGGGGTATGTAAAAAGTTTGAACTCTGAAATATGATGAATCGGATTTCGATGGCTGTACTCTCCTAATCTCCTACAGACTCTACAGGAGTCAGCCTTCCAGTAACTGTTGGTGTTCTAAAGAATCTAAACTGACACGGCTTTGCTGTAGTCATCCTTTACATGCATAAAAGGGTAAAATATGATCTTCCCATCTAGACCATTTTCCAAGCCAATTTCCTCTTCTTCTTGTAGTGATGGGGCCAAGGTGAACCTTGTTTTAGAAGCAATATGCCCTTGCTTGCAGTGAGTCAGAATTCTGGCAATTGGATAAAAGCATCTTATATAAAATACAACCCATACAATAACATACAAGTTCGTAATTTGTGAAATATAAGAGCAAAACTATAATATCTTTCTGGTTTAATTGTTATTCTAGTATATGGTGGCATAAAGTTAAGGGTATCCGAATTTAGGTTCATTTTTCGAAAAGTTTTGAGTGTTGAATCTATGCATGTTCATTCTTGTGCCAAGAAGCTTCTTTATGCAAGTGGAGGAAAACATGTGATGATGACAGCTCTAAATTTTTGTGTTGTTTTCCCTTGCAAGATGGGTTAGTCAAGCATGGTATTAGGCTAAGAATATTGTAATTTGTTATTCTGCATGATTATATTGTTGACATGTATGTTATTTCTTAAAAGCTAATTGTTATTTTGAACTACATGCAATTGACCCCAGCATTGTTGTAATGAAGGTTCAATATGATGATGGTAATGTCATCATGATTTCTTCCTCCATCCTGATAAAAATGACTTTTCTTTTTCTTTTTTTCAAAGTTTCTGTCAAAATGAATGATGCCAACATACGTCTTCATAAGGTTTTACTTGTAGTTTGTAAACTACAAAGGTACCAATCGTTTATCTTAGATGCACATGAGATATAAGAATGTGAGGGTAACCCATACTGAAAATGGCAGGGATCACAATGTCTCCAATTTTTGTGAAAGTAACGTAAATGTCATTGTCCTGAGATTGAAATATTTGTTAACTGAGGTCTGGTGCAGCTGGAAATGTGATTTATTGTTTGATCAGAAATTTATATGATATTTCTCTGTTTAAGACAAAAGATGTCTTGCTTCACTCTACAACTCGAGTTTTGGTAATTCACTTTGATGTTGGATATTTATGATTTTTCAATTGCTTTTTGCTTTATTTGAATTGGCATAAGTTTAAGTTTCTGGAAGTGATCTTGTTACATGTTTCAGCCTGTGATGGAGCTCCTTTGCTTCCCCTACTCTATGTGGTGACCAATATGGCTTTCAACATATCAGCTCTGAATCTGATGAAAGTATCTTCTGCTGTTGTTGCTTCTCTTGCTGTGACATTGTCAGGTCCTCTCTCTCTCTCTCTCTGTGTGTGTCTCTCTCCCCCCCCACCCATGTACATGCATGTCTATATTGTGCTTACTGCAAAACTGAATTTCATGCTTGTTGATATGTATGGATGTGCATCAGTGTTGCTCAAAATCATTTTGCTTCTTGTGAGAACCGTAAGCTGATGTCCACCTCCTTTTTGGCAGTGCCTGTCGCAATTTACATCCTCTCACTTCCATTGCCATATCTTCCAGAGGGTTCAAGCCTAAGCCCCTTTTTCCTGTTTGGTAGCGGTGTTCTTGTTTTAGGTCTTGTTCTATACAACGTATCCAACTCCAAGCGTGCTAAAGAAGAATCAAAAGCTGCCTGACCTTGAAGTAAGGTTTTTTTCTTTTTAAGAACACGGAATTGTATTATTCTTTGTTCTAACTGATGTTGCAACTATCTTATTGTCACATTGTAGAGAAATATCCTTGTAATCTAGCAACATGAAATTGAAAGATCATTGACGTCGTCTCTACTTCGGTATGGGGAAACTATATGAGAAAATCAAGCACAGAACAAGGGAAATGAGGATATTTGTTGCATGTAAACTACCATTCTTGTTTGCGAGCATAGGGCATGGCTTTTTCTTTATTTCAGGATATCGTTGTTTTGTTTCGTTAGGTAGACGTGCATAAATTGTTGAGGAGAATGAATTGTAGTATGATTGAACATTGTGACCTTAATTTTGGGCGTATCGTTCTCCCTATCAAGGGACAATTATTTTGTTGTGCGAGTCTTGAGCTAATTATTCAAGTACTTTCTATCAGACATTACAATTTGAGATATTAGAGTATCCACCTGGTGTACATACACTAATTGAGGTTGTTAAGTGCCTAGACAGTTAGCTTCCGTTAAAGAGTTTAAAAAAAGATGGGAAGCACGAAGAATCTTTGGTGTGATCAGGCAGTTACCATTTTAAAGTCCTATTTTCATACAATAACTTCTCAATAGTGTAAAAACGCTAAAACCCACGATCTATGCCTCCTCCCTAAAATCCTCTCTTGCTTCCCCAAGAAGAGAAACTAGAGCAGAGCCATCTGTTGGAGCCACTTTTCTTCTCCACCACTACTGAGCTTTTTGTTGTCTGGTCATTGCGTCATCGAGGAGGCCGTTGCGGACCTCGGATAGCATCACGAAAGATGCAACGATGGCCTACATTCAGAGGGGAACAAGGGAGGGCACACGTGCACCAGTGGGTAGTCCGCGGTAAAGGGGATTGGCGATTCGTGATTTGTGCTTTTCATTGGTAAAAATCAATGGGTTCATCAATTTGAGCATGAAACCAAAATTGGCAGTGTGTGCGTTCAGTTTGTTGTCGTCAATTTGATTGTGCCTTTTTCTTTTGTTGTATTGATTTGCGATATAATTGGGTTCAATTTGTATTGTTCAATGTGTGTGTTGTGTTATTCTCTGTCCGATTTTGAAATATGTATTGATCTAAGTGTGAGATGTTTCGATCTCAATAGGAAAAAGTTAGGAACACAGTATCTTTCGGATTAATACATATGCATTTCATATTGATACATTTGGAAATTATTGTTGGGGTTTTTGGTCTGATTAATACATAATAGATTTAACTGAATTTACTATGTAGTGTTGTGTAAGGGTATCATTATTAGATGGGATAGATCAAATAGATTGTGTTATTGTGTGGGTTTGTGAGATTGTGAAGCATGTATGGATATGAGCTTGAAATGTATTGATCTAAGTGTTGGATGTATCGATTTGAATGGGAATAAAGTAGCAACCCAATATTTTTTAGAATGATACGTTTGTGGTGCACTTTGATACATTTGGAATGTATTGTTGTGGTTTTGGGTCTGATTATGATATGTATCAAGTGGTTGAATAGTTTAATACAATAAATGTATAGAATGATATATTAGATTTTCAGATTAATATATTGGATTTCCAATTTAATACAAGGAATGTATAAAATGATACTTTGGATTTCCAGTTTAATACAAATAATGTATAGAATGGTATATTGGATTTCCAGAATAATACATTGGATTCTAGATTAATATGTTGGTTGTATGGTGTTATTGTTGGCGAAATCTATGTAGTTGTGTGGTTTTCTTTTTGAAACTATCAAACTACATAATAATACAGTGCTAGTATGGCATGCATAAGTATTTTCAATAAATTAAAAAAGATTCACATAATCGTCGATGACCTCTTTACCCTTTCTGCCATCTTCAACGTTTATATTGCCACTTTCATCTTCATCAAATATATAATTTACTTCCCCAATGTCTTCTTCTCCCTGAGCACCAATAGAATTATATTCAACTGGTGGGCTTTCATTCATGTCAAAAACCATGTTATACCAACTATCGGAATGCAAAGAAAGAAATGATAGAACTATTAAAAAAAAGAAAAAAAAGTTGATATAATGGTCGAATAGAGTATAAGATGGGTGAAGAAAGAGGGACTCGCTAAATTCAAAATTGATATGGATAATAACCATATTAATTATTTTATCAAAAGGTAAATGGATTACACTTATCATCTAATTGTGGTAATTATCCTAACCAAAACTAGTTTCCATATTCTCCCAAAATAACCGTCTCCTTCATGTTTCTTCACCAGGTGTATGTCCACCCGGTGGATACAAGAATTTTCGTTACAATTTAGTCTATTAAACACAGGAGATGCATCAAAGTTTTCACTATAGTTTGGGCCGACTATGATTTTTCCTAGTTCCAATATGATCACTGATGTTATAGTTTAAGACCAGATTAACCATTAATGTTAAAAACCTGATGGTAAACATGGAAAATTGTTAGTTTTGAAATCTAGAGTATTAATGTAGCTTTTAATAAACTTAAGGAATTTTGTATAATTTACCATTTTCATTTTTTTTTTGCATACTAGTCACTGCATTTGTTACTGCCAGATCAGCCACTTGATAACAGAGTTATAGGATGAGATAGTGTTGAACACCACTTTTTATAATAGAATAACTACTATATTTACAATCCAGTGATAAAAAAACATATTGGTATTAGATAAGTGAGTTTTGTTTGATTGGAATTCTGGTTATCTGTAGCATCGAAACTCAATGATCAATTTGAATATCATTTTTGGAGGAACTAGTGGTGAATCAGGTTTCTGAAGTTTGTTAAAAGTTACACAAATATCTAAATATTTCAAAACCAACAACTATCCGCATTTACCGTTGGCTTTTTAATGGTTGATGCACATTCAATTTCAAACTGTAACATTAGTGGCCAATCTAGCCCCAAACTATAATTTTAGTGGTCATATCTTAACAAGAGAAAAATATAGTGGGCAATTTGGTACAAGGTCCAAACTATAATGAGAAATTTGGTCTTTTTATGTGTGGTGATCACTTAAAAGGGAAAATTTGTCATGAAATACAGAGCAACTTTTTAAAGAATTCAAATAAAATGTGTTTTTATCATTATTGTTATTATTATTATTATTTCATGAAAATCGGGAGTGGACATGGATCAGATTGGTGATCACTTGAAATGACATGTGTTTAGTGATTTTTAAAAATGCGTTATTAGTGATTATTTTGGTATATAGTAATTATTTGCTTAACTTGTATATTAATTGAAACTTTATACTTAGAGTAGTCCAACACGTATTTTAGTTTTTCTTTTTTCTTCTATTGGTTATGAAAAAAGGTTATAAAAAATTAATTAGTTTCTAATAAAATTTTATTCAATTGATTGTTAACTGGATAGAGTATTAGTTTTTAAATGACATTAATTCTAGCAAAAATATTAACAAAAGTGAAAGTAATTTTATTTTTGGTATGAAAAGCCCTTGCCATCGTAATTGACATGTAAGAGCATGGACAAGGACAACTACAGAAATAATAAGAGCAAATTGCATAAATGATTCATAACCTTTAGTCATTATTTTCTTTTAGTCCCTAACCTATTGGATGTTCTATTTTGGTCCTAAACCTATTAAAATTGTTTCATTTTGGTTCCTCACCAAATGAAATTTATTAACTCAGAATAATTGTCTTATAAAAAATTTTAAAATTCTAATTTAAATATTTGGTAGCTGTCTTCTAGTAAATTTAAATGGTTTAATCTTTTTTTACAGTAAATAGATAATTTAAATTAATAATTTTTTTCTAAATGAAATAAGTTTGATTTACAAAGAAAAAAAAGGTGATTTGAATTTTTCATTAACTGTAAAAGACTTACTATACAAATTAAATTTATTATAAGATAGTTACTAGATAGTTTAAATTATAATCTAAAAAGTTGTTACCAAACAAATACTTTGAATTAACAAATTTCATCAAATTGGGACCAAAATAAAATGCTTTCAATGTATTTAGGACTAAAATGAAATGTTTTAATAGGTTTAGGACTAAAATGAAATGTTTTAATAGGTTTAGGACTAAAACAGAACATTTAATAGCTTAGAGACTAAAAGAAAATAATGACTAAAGGTTAGAGACCATTTATGAAATTTACTCAAAATTATAAGTATCATGTTTCATGATGAATAGCGGGAAAAACTTTAGTTCGTTGTCCATTTGATACTCATCACTCAAGAGCACGCCATTCCAACCACACAACCCACAAGTCTCTCACTATCTTCTTTTCCCTAGCAGCATTTATATATATATATATATTTTATTTGAAAATAAATTATTTTCCAATATTGATATATGTTTTTTAAGTTTAGGTGGCGACAAATTATAAACATTAATCATTGTAATTTTCAACATGACATTGATTATAAAATATGAATTGAAAATAAAAATTAATGCTTTTTTCAAAATGATACTCATCTTAAAGGCCACGCCCAAAATGTCTCTTTAAATTTGCAATATGTACCACCTTGCTATGTAAGTAACATGTGGTTCCACTTATTTAGTTTTGCAGGAATGTTTTTCGAGAAACATTTGGCCCTTATATATATGAAATATTTTGACTTGGGGCCAATTCTAATGGCTTTAATGCAAATTAATGAGGTCTATTTTTTGCATTTAACCGATTACTTTGCCCATTATAGCTCACTCCGAACAAAAACCATAATTTTACCATTTTATCTTTGTCACTTTTTTTATGTTTAGACGAATTGTAATCATTTGTGGCTTCTTTTGATGGTGAGAAGCACCATCAAACTATAACAAAAGGAGGAGATTTTTGCTCGTGGACGATCGGAGATGCTTAAAATCCCATGGTTAGGGTTTATGAACCATTTAAAAAAAAAAGCAAAATTAATCCTCCCAACCAGATGGCTATTGTTCTATGACCTGTAATTTACAAAACCGACCCATTGTCCGATGGTTTTCACAGATGGGGGTGCTCAAAAAGTGACATGAAGATTCCGCCTTTTTTGGTACTCTGGCTTAGTGAATCACCCAGAGTCTGGCACTTGATATAGCAAGGCTAGCAAAATCGCGCCAAGATTTTGGTGAAATAATGACAAAAGCTTGGCTAGAGCACCGTCACTGACAAAGACAAAAGGGAAAGAAGGTAACAAAGAATTGGAAGATGAGGCGTATCTCGGTTGCCATTTGTCATGGCTTTGCAGAGGGAACAAGGGAAGGATGGTAAAATCAAGCTTTTGTTTGGAGTGGGTTACAATGGCTGAAATAGCTTAGCCAGGTTGGAGGTAAAAAAGAGGCCTCATTAATTTGCATTAAAGCATGACTTTTGAGCTTAATTTGAATAATAAAAACACGTGCTTCCTAGATTTAAATTCCACAGATTGCATATATATTATTTTTTAGAAGAGAAAAAATAAGATCAAAACTATATGGAGCTTGGGTCCAATGTCCGAACCTAATTGATCATATATGTGACTCTGTTTGATATTAATGTTAATGATTAGTGTTAAGGTTTTAAATAAACTATCTAAGATAATTTTTAGCTTTTAATTTTTAATTTTAGCAAAGTAATCCCTATGTTAATAAATCGTTAAAAACTTTAAGATTAATCCTAGGAAGCTCTTAGCGGCTATATATATATATATATATATATATATATATATATATATATATATAAACGCTTTTGTTCAAGGTTTTTTCGAAATGCTTTTGTACAAGATTATTAATGTGAAATTTAAGCGGGCAAAGCTACGCCTACCGGTACCACAAAGAAATTAAGGCAAGCAAACAGAAAAAAATGGCGATGAAGCAGTCCGTGTGGAGCGATCTGAGAGCCCCTCAAGGCTCGCATTTTCCTTCACGTAGCACTCTCCACGATCGTCACGACTCGATGACTCGGTCTCATTCCCTCCCTCGCCCATTCCCTCCTAATTTTTGGATGCTCCATTTCTCCTCAGTTCTCCTTTTTCTCCTCTTTCTTCTAATTTCCATGTCTGAAGATGGAACCACCGACCCGCCCGGAGGCTGAGCTTTACTCGAATCGGACCATTTGATCAAAGATTTGGCGCACAATTTCGAGTTACCCGAAAAGACCATGGCGGCTTTTTTTCTCTTCAAATTGTTGTTGCTCTCCATCGTGCTTTGGATCATTTTCCTGTAAGTCGTCGAGTTCTAATTTGTTTTTGCTTGATCTGCCTTTCATGATCATGGGTTTCGATAGCAGAGCCTTGTTTGTTGATTTTGAAGTGAGGGTTAAATTTTGATGAATAGAAATCAAATTAGTTCTTGATTAGCGTTTTAAGTTTCGAAACCAGTGGGCCGTTCAGTTTTTTTTTCTCCCGGTTTTACGAGTAAGTCAGTAACCTTAATGAACGTGTTAAATGTTGGACTGCTATTGCAAGTTATATATTGGCAAAGATTGCCTTTGTCAACTTCACTGACTATATACAGTGTCATTTTCTGTTTCAATTTTTGCAATGTCCGTGTCCTCGTCTTCTCTACTTATACTGTTCCATAGGTTGGCAACTCCACACTATTTTGTTTATTAGACCTTTTTGATGTGTTTGCTAAACTTGCTCTATGCTTATGAGTGTCTGAACACTGTCTGTTTTTAAAATGCATGCTTCTAGTTTTCAGTCTTTACATACTGAAATTTGTTGCAGTAGTAGTAGTGTTTTGGAAATGTAAATCACGAGGGTTGGAGCATGCGGTGGAAAGTTTTAAACCTTAGACAGGAAAAGGGATAAAGATGCAAAAAGTCCTAAAATTTGGTACTATTTAACATGTAAGTCCTAGATTATTTAAAATGTTGGTAGAAGTCCTAAAACTTTCAATATTTGATTCTAAGTCCTAAACAATACTTTGTTTTAGTTAGCAAAGATAAAAATTTCAAATTTGCCACTAATGTTTTGGGTTGGCACCAATTCTGCTGCTAAATTTTATTTGGTCCCAAATTCCCACCAATTTTTCAAAATTGGCTCAAATTGGCCATTGACCATTAAAAATTGCAGGTTTTTGAAATTTTAAGGTGATAATGTAACTTTTAACAAATTTTAAAGTCTTTAAATAATTTATCGTTTTTCCTTTAATAGATTTTGCTCCACCTTCACTAGCACCTTCATCACACATGTCACCTCCAAAATCACGACTGCCACCACCAACCATCTTCACCATCAATCCTCGTATTCCTCTGTCACCTCTCCCTACAAACCAATGGCTGCATGCTCATCTTGATTCTCTCTACACCTAAGCCAATCCTCACTAATTCGCTGCTCTGCTTGGCGGTGCTGTCGCAGCTCATCCTAAGCCCCAACCCCAACTTTGATTGCGTCAACCCACTGATCCTATGCATCAGCTCAAGCTCCTGTTGACGCCTTGGCTGCCGACTATATTTCTGGAAAAAGAGAGAGAGAGGTTGCACTGGTGGCCAAATGGCCTAAGATGGATTGGTTTGTGTTGCCGCAACTGAGGCCGGGTTTCATGGCAAGGAGGAGAGCCTTGGACCGGATGTGCATTAGGGCAAGGAGGTGGGGCATAGACATGATGGTGAGGATGGATTGCGTTAGTGGCGGAGGTTTTTGAGGTGACGGGCACGCTGGAGGTGTTAGTGAAGGTGGATCGGGGTTTGACTGTAAATTTTAATGGCTAGTGGCCAATTTGAGCTAACTTTGAAACATTAGTGGGAGTTTGGGACCGAAAAAACTTAGTGGCAAATTTGATCCCAACCCAAAACATTAGTGGCAAATTTGATATTTTTGCCGTTAGCAAATGTTAATAGTTAAAGTAGAGTATGATTTTGTACGAAATCCAAAAAATAACGAAGTCAGATTAATACGCACAGAGAAATGATTTACTTATTAATCTTTCAAAATTCAATTACTGCTGTAAATCTATGGATAACAAATTGTTATGTTAATTACTTTTTCAACAAAAACTATTTGCATTTAATATTGTTTAGAAAAAGTATCTGGTGAATATCAAATATGAAATTTTATCTTTGTTAGTTGAACTATCATCACATATAGGACTGACATCAACAAGTACTGAAAGTTTCAAGGCTTCTACAAACACTTTAAACGATTTAGGACTTAAATGTTAGACAGAACTCAATTTAAAACTTGTGGCCTTTTTTTTATCCCTACAGGAAATCTATTGCATGTTTTTCTCTAGATTGTGAGCTCCTTACTGGCAGTTTAATGGTTATGGCTCACTTTCTAAACAAAAACATAAACTCATACTTTGTTAGTTGAATAGCATGGGGTGAAATGTCTGTTGCCCTCATCATTAATGTTCATGCGCATCTTAGAAGGTCTTGCGCTTTCAAACATCTAATTTTTGTGACAAAATTTTATGTTTTTTTTTTCCAGATTTGTTTTGGTTTTGTTGGCTTTGATTCTGAGCCGGATTGTGGGAGCATCTGTTAAATGTCAATTCGGCGGATGGAACTGTCTAAGGGACGTGGTTGTTAAACTCAAAAAGGTGCTTCCTTTGTCTTTGGTTATGTTTTTTCTCCTACCCTTCCTCCTTGTGGGACACACACACACGCACACACACACGCACAATGGGCCATAGGACTTGAAAGAGAATGTTCGGTGAAGCAAGGCTGTACAACACAAAGCTTTTGCCCATCATTCAGTTTGGCACGCTGAATCATCTTCTTACTGTCCTACATTTTAGGATTCTGAAATTTCATCATAGCTTCACTGGCTGCTAGTTTGATTTGTTACTTTTGAAGTTATTTTTGGTAGGGAGGGTGGAACTATGAATTAAAAAAATAACACTGATGGAGAAGAATTGGTACATGTGTTTGCACTTAGGCAATGTAATGGATGGGGAAGAGAAGGTGGTAGTCTCCATCTATTGGGATCGTGAAGAGAGACAAAAAATATTGGTGCTAATTCTTTTTTCTTTTTCTGGTTTTTAAGATAGAACACAGTGATGGTGAAGACAGAGCTTACATTTTTCACCTTGGTATTTTACTGAATAAATCATTTTAGTGATAGTGAAGACAGATCTTACATCTTTCACCTTGGTATTTTACTGAATAAATCATTTTACTCTATCATTTCCTTTAACTTTCTAAACACTTGATTTAAATCCATAAAATGTTGTTGCTTTACTGTTCTGTTCCTAATTTGTGTCACTTAATGTTTTGAAGTGACAAATTTATTACAATGTTTCAAAATCCTCATCCTCCCTTCTTATTTACATCAAATTTCAAGCACCAGTGAAATACTTGTTTTGTGGTTAAGGCAGAGGCTTTAGGGTCAAGACAGTCTAAGTTTTCACCCTATGTTCATCAATTTCTTATCTTTTTTCTTATTTCTAGTTGTGCATGTGTCTGTTCTGGAGTAATTTTTATTTATCCATCTGTTATCAGTACATTGGTTAATCTGATCCTGTCTGCCAATCCTCGCTCTAAAAGAGGAAGTCTTCTTTGATTCTCCTTTTTTCTCCCTTACTACTATCCTGTTAGTTTGCCATTCATTTTTTCGTGAACCTATGAGGTCTATGCACTCTATCTTTACTGCTATCCTCTTTTCAAGATGCATGCTACCAGCATTCTAGTAAAAACATATGCAGCAATCCTGTTTGTTTCATTTTAAATTGTTTTGCTTGATGAAAGTCAAAGCTTGTAACTTAGGAATTTCGAATTTATCACAATACTCCACAATTTTAGTAATCTGAATAGCTCATAAAAATGCATAATATGGGCCTCCAGCTCTCACTTCTATGCCCTTTTTTCTTGCTTTGAGAAACATGTCTTGATGTCTAACATTTTTTTGGTTATGACATTCAATTGCTGCCTTGTAGCATCATTTATTGTTCACATGTTTCTTATTAATGAAATAATTTACAGGGTGCTGCCGAATCTATAACCATAGGTGAAATTAGACTTGGATTTTGTATTATTTCTAAAGATCCAAAGCTGCTATTCTCAATAGATGGCCTAGAAGTTGTCACAAGATCTTCAACAAAAAGTAAAAGGCCAAAGAAACCCAAAACAAGGAAACATAGCTCTTCTGGCAAGGGAAAGTGGATGTCTGTAGCAAAGATTGCACGGTTTTTTTCACTTTCTATGAAAGATATAATTTTGAAGGTGAGTAACCTCTCTGTCTTTCTTCAACTTCTCAGCATTGTCATTATCTTTTGCTTTTCACGAGAATCCTATTTTGCTGGACTATTTGAAATGCTGTATTTTAGTTCTTACAGTAAATTAAAGATTTCTGGTTAGTTAGGCTTTAGTAACTGATCAACTAACATTGCAGATCATTATAATTTTGGTCAATCCTCCAATAATGCTATTTTGTGATCCTTAATTTACTCTCAGTAACAGAACAAATGTACATAAACTTTCAGCACAATTATGCTTTTTTGTTTGTTGTTACTCCATAGTCAACTGAATTCCTTTTTTGTAAAAGATCTGATGGATTTTCCATGCTTTCATGCACTTGGTGGTGCTGACGCTTTTCTATTTACCCCCATGTGAAGGGGTGGGAGGTCAAATGAGACTTGATAGGGAGATATTTAAGTCGGTAAGGAAGAGTTGCTTGATTAAACCTTTATGCCTGTGCCTTTTAGTGCACTTTAGTTGGGTGAATCAGTAGGATCACTTGTTTGCTTGTTTAACCAAATAAAGAATGTGGTCAGCTGGATGCCCTTTAGTGATGTTCTCATTGGCATCCATGAACTATGCTAATCATATATTGGATGAGCATCACAGTAGCATACATATATATTAGTATCCAGAATTGAAGGAAAGAAGAGAACTGTGTCAACTATATATATATATTTGAGATTTGATGTTAAGACAGCAAATCAGAAACATGCTCAAAATCTGTCCTATTTCGGGCAGGTGATCTCTGGACATCCTAGCACCAATTATCTTTAACTATTTTTTTTGTATTTTTTCAATGATCTTTTTGTTTAATTCTTCTCAAACACTGCAGACACCAAAAGCCACTGGCAAAGTAAAGGAAGTGAAGTTGGATATGTTAAGAGATGGTGGATCAAAGCCAAATCTATTTTTGAAACTACAAATATCACCAGTTGTTGTTCTGATGGACAAGCCTCCTGTTAGCTGTGACCAGCAGTCATCTTCCCTAGACAATGTAGCAGGCATTTCCAGTAATCAGCCGAATCCTGTCGTGTTGCCAAGCACTCCATTTAGCTGTGAAGAATTCTCCCTGTCTTGTGAATTTTCCAATGATAGGTACTTTATATTTTGGATTCTACTTGGCTGCTTTGTCTGGCCAATCTGTTATCTTCATTTCAGTTATGATAGGCCTGTGATTTTTCTTAATCACATCTAAGCCCCTTTTTTACCCTTTAAGCTCATAATTGTTTTGCATTTTTGAAACCGAAAACATTTGAAGTCTTTTAGATATTCCCGTCCATGAGCTCATAATGAATGTGCTTGCTTCCTGCGTTTAAATTTCCTGAATACATTTCCTTTGAATGCAGGGAAGCAGGTCCACTTATCCACAGTTTGGACATCAATTTTGGAGAGATATCCGTGACCATTAATGAGGCACTTCTTGCCAAGAAGAAGAAGCCTTCTGATTCTATTGCTCAGCCAGACATGAGTTCATCAGTTGATTCCACTTCTGTCGAGGAGCCCAAGAAAAAGCAATCAGCAATTTCTGCAATACCAAATTATGCTCCCATAATTCCAGAAAAGGTTGTATTTCATACTCTGTTATTACAATGGCTATTAACTGTTACAGATCTTGTTTGCCAATTAATTGTTACAGTTTTTCTTTGCCACTTGCTCTTTGTTTCAGTATCGTCCATTGTCAGTGCTGTAAATATATTACTTATTATTTTATATGAACAAATTATTCATGAAAAAATTACATGACACTAACAACTTTAGTATGTTTATATTTAATTTTTGTCACCCAGCCTTGTAGCCAGTTTAGGTGTTTGTATTCCTGCTATCAGTGGTACCATGGTTGTTGATCTCTCTCTCTAAATATTAGCATGTTTTTCTGTATGTTTATTGAGACAGATCGGTGGAATATCCCTGCTTCCCCTTTGGTGGAATAGTCTTTGTTTGGTGTCATTGAGCATCATAATTCATAGACATTTGGGAAAAAAAGGTATCAAGTTTTAGCTCATTCATACCTACTGATTTTAGTGGATTCACGTGGACTTGAGAAGGTGGAATCTGGAGAAAATCTGTTCTTATCTGGAATATAGATGGTTGAAAATGAACTTACTGATGAGTGATGGCTTATGAATTGAATACCGCAGTTTGATGATATTGTTCTAGAAAATTATCTCTCTCATCTTTACATATCCTCTGTGCATTTAGATGGGAAAAAAAGAGCTGCAGTGAATTAGTCCACTGCAGTGATTAGGGGGAGGGCAAACCCATGAATCTTGCCTTTGTTGGCGATTTGTAGGATTTGACTATTCAGGTGCTGATATATTGATCTAGGTATTCATGAAGCAAATTGAATTGAATCATGTTTCTTTGTGTTCAGCGCAACTTTAATTTGCAATACCTGAATATGCTTCACTTCATCGGCATGTAGCTGTAGCAACTACATGTAGGTTGAATTTAGTGATATTCTGTTATCACTTAGTTTAGTGACATTCTACTAATTTAATTGACTGCTAGCTTGAGTGGCAGTCAACTGGTGAAGCTAGGAGTTAAAAAGAAATTAATCGATGAAGCTTTCCACTGTGTGAGACAGGTTTGCTTCAACCTGCCAAAGTTGGGTATGAGGGTTGTGCATGAGGAACAGAGCCTCTGTCTTGAGAACAATATCATAGGAATTCAATTGAAAATCCTCAAGTCAACATCAACTGAAGATACTGGCGAGACCACACGGCTTGATGTTCAATTGGATTTCAAGGAGATACATGTATATTGTGATTGCAGTTACATTTATTTGCAAAGTTTCACCATGATCTAGCAACTTAGCTTCCTTTGGTTTTCTACATTTTATTTCAGCTATTTAGAGAATCTGACACATCAATCTTGGACATGATGAAACTTGATGTCGTCTCTTTTCTTTATGTTCCACTACAGGTAAGTCACATGCAACCAAAATATGGCAGCTTGTTGTCTTTAAACTTTCTCTAAATTGACTGACAAGAATTGGCACGTGATTGAAAGCATGACCAGATTACATTAATTATCCAAAAAATTAATACTTTAGTACTATATTAATCAGAAATGTCTTCTCAGCTGCAAGTCAATACTTGTCTGCTGCTTCTTCTTCTTCTTCTTTTTTTTTGTTGGTCTTTGTTTCCCTGCCTTTTTTTTGTCAGCTTACCCAGCATAGCCCCAAAGCCCCTATGAATATTTCATTACAATGCTTACTTTTTCAGCCAAGCTCACCTATTAGAGCTGAAGTTGATGTTAAGCTTGGAGGAACTCGTTGCAACATTATGATGGGTAGATTAAAGCCATGGTTGCATGTGCTAGCCTCGAGAAAGAAAAAGACGGAAACTCATGGGGAAACCACTGTCATTGAAAAGGCCCAATCAGTTCCACAGCCTACCGAATCAAAAACATTAATCAAATGGACATGCACTTTCTCTGCCCCTGATCTGACTGTCGTGATGCACACTCTCAGTGGTACACCAATTTTTTGTGTGAGTCTTTTTCAGAAGCTATCATATTCTAATGCTTCTGTATTATAATTTTTGCTATTGGACAACATTCCATTAACACTTGTTGTCGGTAGTGTTGTTCTTGTGCTAAGGGACATATGGTCCTTGGGATAAGTGATTTCCTGGTCGTCATTAATCCCTATAACGTAATAAGGTAAAAGGGGGAATAAACTGGTCAAAATTAGCTGTTCTTGCAATCTATTTAGTTTTTATTTTTCCAAATGAAATTGGCTATACTTTCCTGATTACTAAATCTTAAGTGCCTTTTCCAAGTCAGCAAGTGCTTTTCCAAGTTGTGATACTGGGAATCTGTTGCCTTGGTGAGGGTAGGGATCTAATTCAAAACATTGTTCCTTTTATTTATTATTATTATTTTTAAAATAAGAGAATTTTATTAATACAAGGAAATAAAGCACGAGAGAATAGGTTAAGGAATTCCCCAGAAAAGAGGCCAACAATAAAAAAATTACGTCATGTAGCATTACCAAGCTATCCAATACTCAGGCGTGTCTAGAATAGAAACCCTTTAAAAATGCCCAAAGCAAAGAAGCTAATAAGCAGTTTTTATTGCATTAGTTAATTGTAGGAAGAGTCATTCTGCAATAGTCCTGGCATTCCACTTGAATCAAATGCACCATAAAGTCGAGAAAACGAAGTGGTGCTTAAGGATTCTATATCTGCCATAGGATTCATGTAACTGATCACTAGTTTCCTCCGAGGCTTAGTTGATTAAGTATTAAAAAAAATCCTGCAAAGGATTGCCCTGGACATTTTAATGATGACTAGAGGATGCTGTAGATTAGTTTGTCCGAGTTAATTTTTTACTTCATAGCTTGTCATTTTGATTTTGTTCTCTCTCTCTCTCTCTCTCTCTCTCTCTAATGGCATGCATTATTGTTTGACTGGACAAACTCTCGTTGTTTAATCCTGCAATGCACTTGGGTCTTGTTCATTGTAATATTTCCCATGTTGTGGAATAAGACTACATCTAACATTCTAAGTTTTACTCTCTTGACATAGGCATGTTCACAATCATCCCATGTATTTGCTAACAATCTTTCAATAACGGGGACAACAGTACACATGGAACTTGGTCAACTGAATTTGCACTTGATGGATGAAGTAGAATCACATTCAGATTCATTGTTTCGCATAGCAAAGATTAGTCTTGATTGGGGCAAAAAGGACGTGGAATCCTCTGACAATGATGCATCTAGATATAAATTAGTTGTGTCTGTCGGTGTTTCTGGGATGGGATTGTATTTTACTGTTAAGCGAGTTGAGTCACTTATAGAAAGTGCTATGTCCTTCAAAGCATTCTTTAAGAGCCTGAAACCATCTGGTAAAAAGTTAACTCAGAACCAGTCAACAAAGGTATCCAAGCCATCAGGGAAGGGGGCTCGGATTATAAAATTTAATCTTCAAGATTGCTACTTAAATTTTTATGGTCATACATGTTTAGAGAAAACAGTTGTTGCAGATCCAAAGCGTGTAAATTATGGATCTCAAGGTGGCCGAGTTGTCATTAGTGTATCAGATGATGGTACACCACGTACTGCAACTATAATGTCCACAGTTTCTGAGGAATACCGGAAGTTGGGATACTGTCTTTCTCTTGAAATTTTTCATCTCAGTTTGTGTGTGAACAAGGAGAAGCAATCCACCCAAGTGGACCTTGAAAGAGCCAGATCAATCTATCAAGAAAACCTGGGGACAGATAAATACGGTACAAACGTCGTGCTAGTTGACATGCAGAATGCAAAATTTGTACAGCGCTCTGGTGGCCATAAAGATAGAGCTGTCTATTCTCTATTCAGCGCTACCAGTATCACGCTCAGATGGGAGCCTGATGCGCATATAGCACTGTTTGAGCTTGGTCTGCAGTTGAAATTGATTGTTCACAATCAGAAGCTCCAGGGATTGGATAATAAGCAAGAGGAAGACATCTCCAGAGTAAAAGATGTTGAGCAGGTGAAAGAAGCAGCGGCAGCAGGTTCCGGCAGTCTTGCTAAAAATAAGAAAAAAGAATCCATATTTGCTGTTGATGTGGAGATGCTAAGCATATCTGCTGAGGCTGGAGATGGTGTGGAAACGACAATGCAGGTTCAGTCAATCTTCTCTGAGAATGCCCGTATAGGAGTGCTTTTTGAAGGACTGATGCTTGGTTTTAATGGAGCTCAGATATTCAAAAGCAGCCGAATGCAAATTTCTCGTATTCCTAAAGTTTCTGCCAGTTCATCTGATGCAAGTGGCACATGGGATTTGGTGGTCCAAGCACTTGATGTTTTTATAAGCATGCCATTTAGATTGGAACTCCGTGCCATTGATGATGCTGTTGAGGAGATGTTGCGAGCATTAAAACTAGTAACTGCTTCGAAAACTAACCTTATCTTCCCTATGAAGAAAGAAAGTCCAAAACCTAAAAAGTCGAATCCAACTAAAGTTGGGTGCGTTAGGTTTTGCATTCGTAAGCTGACTTTTGATATTGAGGAAGAACCATTGCAGGGTTGGCTTGATGAACACTATCAGTTGATGAAAAATGAGGCCTCTGAGTTAGCGGTTAGATTGAAATTTCTCGACGACATTATTGGAGCCAGTGAATGTCCCAAAACTGATGAATCAAATGATTCTACTTCTGAGAAGAAGATTCAGTATGACGGGGTTGAGGTTGATCTGAGAGATACTTCAGCTCTTCAAAGAATGCGAGAAGAAATATACAGACAATCCTTCAGGTCATATTACACAGCATGTCAGAAACTGAAGCCATCAGAAGGTTCAGGTGCCTATAAGGAAGGATTTCAGGCTGGTTTTAAGCTAAGCACTGCCAGAACTTCTGTACTTTCAGCTATTGCTACTGATTTTGACGTAACCTTGACCAAAATTGATGGTGGAGAGGAAGGAATTATAGAAGTTGTGAACAAACTTGATCCTGTAGCTGAAGAAAACAAAATTCCATTTTCTCGTCTCTATGGGAGCAATATTCTCTTGAGGACTGGGACCTTGTCTGTTCTGTTAAGGGACTACACGTTTCCTCTATTTGCTGCTACTTCTGGCAAGTGCCAAGGTCGTCTTGTGATGGCACAGCAGGTAATAATGTCTTTCAGTTTCACTGATGCAATCATGACTTTAACTTGTGTTTTGCTGCTTATCTACTTATTCAACATCTAAAATATAGTATACTTATTCAAAGGAATCTGAGAATGTACTTCAAGGGCCCGATGAAACTGAAAGTGAACTGTGCAGCATCTCCTTAAATTAATAGCAGTATTGAACCTAACATGTTGAGCAATTTCTCTAAGGGAGCTCCTAAACCATCTAGATGCATGCACTGCACTTGCATCTGTTCCCAAGTAGAAGTCCTTTTCAAATAAGAATCTCAAAACTTTCAAACTTATAATATTTGACTGGTTCATGTTAGAACCTGAAATCAAGTGATTGATGTAATTGTGGTGTTTGCTTGTTTGCATTCTTTTGGCTCAGTTTTAGTTGACGCTGAAAATGTTGTCTCTGGAAATCAGGCAACTGTTTTTCAACCCCAAATTTTTCATGATGTCTTCATTGGGAGGTGGAGGAAGGTAGGCATGCTTCGTTCAGTTAGTGGTACTACACCACCGATGAAAACGTACTCAGATCTGCCTATACATTTTCAAAAAGGAGAAGTATCCTATGGTGTTGGATATGAACCAGTTTTTGCTGACGTAAGCTATGCTTTTACAGTGGCTCTTCGTAGGGCTAATTTGAGCCTCAAGGGTCCTGGTGTTCCAGTGCCACCAAAGAAAGAAAAGAGCTTACCGTGGTGGGATGATATGAGAAATTACATTCATGGTAATATCACACTGTGTTTTTCTCAAACCGAAATATATTTGCTCGCTGCTACAGATCCTTATGAAAAGCTTGACAAACTTAAGCTTATGACTGGTTATATGGAGATCCAGCAGTCAGATGGTCGTGTTTACGTCTCTGCAGAGCATTTTAAGATTTTCACAAGCAGTTTGGAGAGTTTGGCTAGTAAGCGCAACATGGAAGTTCCTACTGGTTATGCCCATATTCCTTTCCTTGAAGCTCCTGTTTTTACCCTGGAGGTAATAATGGATTGGGGATGTGAATCTGGATATTCACTGAATCATTATTTTTTTGCACTTCCGATTGAGGGAAAGCTTCGTGACAAAGTATTTGATCCATTCCGATCAACTTCTCTTTCCTTCCAGTGGAATATCTCCCTTAGACCCTTGCCTTCTGGTATTGAGAAAGAACCACCATCTAGCTCTAGGGCAGACCAGGTCCAGAATGCTTCAGTGGTTTTGCCAACATTGACCCTCGGTGCTCATGATATGGCTTGGTTAAATAAGTTTTGCAAGATCCTCTTTCTTCCTCCTCACAAATTGCGTTTTTTCTCCAGGTTTCCTCGTTTTGGAGTTCCAAGAATAGCTAGATCAGGAAACTTATCATTAGATCGGGTGATAACTGAATTCATGGTGCGGATGGATATTACTCCTACTTGTATAAAGAATATGCCATTAGAAGCTGATGATCCAGCAAAAGGACTCACATTTAGTTTGAAAAAGTTGAAATCTGAAATGTGTTTGTACAGGGGTAAATGGAAATATACTTTTGAATGCACACGGGAACCTCTTGATCTTGTATACCTGGGCATTGATGTCCACATGCTTAAGATTTTCTTCAACAGAGAAGATTGCCCAACTGTTGCACAATTACTCCAAATGGCCGGAAAACATTCTAAACCTGCACCTGTGGAAGGGATTCCAAGTAGTGAAGGATTCTTGCTTTCATCTGATTATTTCACAATCAGGAAGCAGGCCCCAAAAGCTGACCCTGCCAGGTTAATGGCATGGCAAGAGGCTGGGAAGAAAAATTCTGAAATTACACAAGTAAAATCTGGTGCTGAGAATGGGGTTGAACATGATGAGCATATACATTCTGACATAAGTGATGATGAAGGATACAATGTGGTTGTAGCTGACAATTGCCAGCGTGTTTTTGTTTATGGTCTTAAACTACTGTGGTCCATAGAGAATAGAGATGCTGTTATGTCTTGGGTGGGCGGATTATCTAAAGCATTTGCATCCGATCCTTCTCCATCTCAACAATATGCTCAGAGGAAGTTAGTTGAAGAGAAGCAAAAACTTAATACAGCTCAAATGCCCCAAGAGGATACTACTAAGTCTGCTACCAACCCTGGGATGGTATCTTCTTCACCGCAGACTGAGATGACTGGAGCTTCATCTTCTCCCCCTGATCCTGCTAAAATGGAAAAATCATGTATTCCTGAAGTTGGTATGTCTCAATTTCACCTTGAATGGCTTCTGGAGACGTTAAATTAAGGCATGCATATACTATTTGAAAAGCTATGCTAAATTCTAAATTCTGTAGTATGTATCATTAGGATCTTCTTGTTTCAGATTGCTTTATTTTATGTTGATAAATATTTTCAGTTTTTCATTTGACCACTACTTATGACAGCTGATTCTTGTTTTATTTTTGCAGCAGTGAAAAATGAGAATTTTGATGATTCCAAAGAGGAAGGAAGTCTCCATTTCATGGTTAATGTTATTGAACCTCAATTCAATCTTCACTCTGAAGAGGCTAATGTAAGTTGTAAAACTAGAAATTTTGTTTGTTTTATAGTCTTGTTATTCTTTACTGTCTCTAGGGAAGGCAAGGCTGTGCTTTGTGTTGCTTCTGCAATATACTCTCATTCTATGGAAATATTTTTTAGTACCCTTTCTGCGCTTTAATCCCAAAATAGTAGGAGCCAACTAACTTAACATCTTTGTTATTCAATTTTGACTACATTTATAATAAAGAAAAAGTGGAGACTGGACATCTAGTTATGATTTGGCTATTGTTAATGTATCTTACTGCTATTTTCTTTTTTTTTTTTTCACATGTAAAATTACACAAGTAACTTGGGTTTTCTAGTCAATTCCTAATTGTTTGGATATTTGCCAGGGGAGATTTCTGCTTGCTGCTGGTACAGGTCGTGTTTTAGCCCAATCATTCCATTCAGTTCTTCATGTTGGTTCTGAGATGATTGAAAAAGCTCTGGGTGCTGGAAATGGCCAGATTCCTGAATCTAGACCTGAGATGACTTGGAAACGAATGGAACTCTCAGTAATGTTGGAGCATGTGCAGGCTCATGTAGCACCAACTGATGTTGATCTTGAAGCTGGAGTCCAGTGGCTCCCAAAAATTCATAAGAATTCTCCCAAAGTCAAGCGCACAGGTGCTCTACTTGAAAGGGTGTTTATGCCTTGCGATATGTATTTCCGGTACACAAGGCATAAGGGAGGGACTCCAGAACTAAAGGTGAAGTTGATATAATCAGTACATGATTTCCTCAGAGTTGTTGATGGCAGATAATTTCCACTGAATAGCTCTTTAAACAACATAAATCACTGTGTGTATCTGCAACTATATAGAACATTTATTTAAGCCAGTTGACCTTTTGAAGTTCTTGAGTTTGAAAAAATTTTGCATCCTTTCCTTATTCCCCATTGTAGGTGAAGCCATTAAAGGAGCTCACTTTCAACTCTCATGATATCAATGCAACTATGACATCTCGTCAATTTCAAGTTATGCTGGATGTATTGACCAATCTTCTCTTTGCACGTGTTGCCAAGTAAGAAGATTTCTTTCTGTTTCTTCTAAATTAAAGAAGAATATTTAATCTCATTTCCTGCATCATGAATTTACTTGGAGGGTTTATTGTTGTGTGAATTCCTGTGTAACCATCTTACCCTGGAGCTTTCCGTATATGTGAAGGCTGGTATTCTCCTCTCCTATAGGCTATTTACTCATTTATTTCTTCACTTTCCTTCTCCTCCTTCCATATCCTTCCTCTATAGAGGCTTCATTTCAAAAGATTTTTGAATGTCTTGACATTTCCACGAATTGTCTTACATTCAAGCTCCGTTTTTTGTTCTTAAACCCAACCAATTGAAGCCTGAATACCCTGTCTATGTTATCATTCCTCTTTTTAATTGCTGAGACTCAAGAGCCTATATTAAGAAATCCTTGGACAACCAGAATTGAGGCTGAATGCACCTCAAGATTTTAGAGTATTGTATTGGTATATGATTGGAGTACAGCAGTCAAAAAACATAGATGACTACTTGAGATTTTGGTTAACATGAAATTTAATATCAGATAAGTTAACAAGAGTGGAAGTCTACACTGTTCACTGGGTTTATGAAGGGGTTGAACCTTCTTGGTGCAACTTGAGGCTCCTTCCACATACATCCCTTATAGCCATTTTCTCTGTGGTTTATGTAGCACCTTATTCAAACTTTTGTAACAGGGTTATACTGCATTGCTCTACTTTCTTGGGGGGAAAAGGCTTTTGTCTTAAGAACTAATATGTCTAGTGCAAAGCTCGTGCACCTTTAGTGATATACTACTGGCTTGAACTTCTTTTGTATATAAGAAGTGGATTGAGTATGGTTGGCCTTCAGTTGGATGCCAATTGTTTTTGGAGTGCCTGATTGGAATGAGAGATCTTGTAAATATTATGTGATGTAATTATAATTATATATTGATAATCACTTGCCAAATTCAGGTCCCATAAGAGTAGTCTGTCATATCCTGGAGAAGATGATGAAGATGTTGAGGAAGAAGCAGATGCGGTAGTTCCTGATGGTGTTGAAGAGGTAGAGCTTGCAAAGATTGCGCTTGAACAGAAAGAATGGGGGAAGAAGGTTCTTCTTCAAGATATCTGGAAATTGTCTCTTCATTGTAACTTGGCTGGAGAATGTCTTCCAGAGAAAGAAGGTGAACTCTGGATGATAAGTTCTGGGAGATCGATATTGGTAAGAAGTTGAACTTCTGCATAATATTTGGTTTTATGTATTTGGAAATAGTTTTAGGTCATATTCTCTCTTTCTCAAATATCTTGGTTAAGATGTTATTGGTGCTTTCTTCACTGATTCTTTCCCAAGATAATAAGTGTGTCCTCAGTTACTAGCCCCAGCGTTGGGGATTGGCTCCATTAAGAAAAGGAAAGGGAAATTTTTCATTTGCTCTGCTTTGGCTTTTCTGATGTGAGAAATTGAGGGCAAAAGATTGATATCTGTTGCTTGCAAAAGTGTCTGATGATCAATTTTCCCAGAAGATTGCATGAGGCCCTTGTTTGTCTTGCCTTTCTCCTCTGTAAAGAAGAACTTCACTGCATCCTACATGGAAATATTAGAAACTTGCCTGTTGGCCTACAATGGTTTATGCTAGTGTTGATAATGACTGAAAAATATGACCAAAGCTTTCTTCTTGAGTTACAGATACTTTCTGATCTCTGGAATTATAGACTGGCCAGATGAGTTTGAAATAGTTTTCTTAGATAAACCCATGTCTTTTCTACTTCCACATTTCCCTATGGCTCTAGAAGTGTTGAAACTTGTGTATCAATCAGTTTATTGTAACTGCATTGAATCTTTTGTTTCTGTGTGCTACATGGCCTGCAAGTATAGTTTTTCATGTACCTATGACTCAACCTGTAATATTTTCCTGACAGAGTATGTTGTGTGTGGCAATAATTTTTAACCAACTAAAAGGTGAGCTCTTTCACAGGTGCATGAACTGAAGAGGGAGCTTGTAAATGCACAGAAACTCAGGAAAGAAGCATCAGCCTCATTACGAGTAGTTATGCAGAAAGCTGCTCAGGCACGGCTGATTGAGAAGGAAAAGAACAGAAGTCCCTCCTGTGCTATGCGTGTTTCTGTGCAAATTAACAAAGTTGCGTGGAGCATGCTTCTGGATGGTAAATCATTTTCTGAGGTAGAGATCAATGACATGGTAAGAGCCTGAACATAGTGAGAATCCTATTTGTCTAAGAAAACAGTACAATGTACCAGGCTGTTCTCTCTCTTTCTCTCTTCCTGTGACGGAGTTTATTTATTATAATATTTAGTTTAAAAAAAATCTTGAACTGCAATTACAGGATCACTTTAATCTTGCAATTGTTCCTATATAAATCTTTCCTTATAGCTTCCTGATAAATATGTACATTTTTTTTTGTTACTCTTGCAGATATATGATTTTGACCGTGATTACAAAGATGTTGGTGTTGCTAAGTTTACAGCGAAGTACTTTGTTATAAGGAACTGCCTCCCTAATGCTAAATCTGATACACTTTTAGCAGCATGGAATCCACCCCACGATTGGGGAAAGTAAGCACTTTTTCCTGGATGTTGTTTTCTGGTGTTTTGGTACCAATCTTCTTTTTCATATTTTGCATTAGTGCTACCACAAACTCTTCCCAGCATTTCAAGTGATTTATTGTCAAATATCCATCTTTGCTTCTCCCTAACTTCATTCTCCTTTGTTTTTACCACAAAATGCGTTGCTTTTTCTATGCCCAAAATCTAGATAAACTAATAAATATGTTAAATTTTCAAAGTCCTTAGATTTTTTTTTTTCATCTAGGCAGTCACATTGCTGTGTCATCTTAATGTATTAAGCACTTTTAAACTATCATTCTGGCACTAATTTGAGATGATAAGAGTACTTAGGACTCTTTCTATGACTTTCCTATTGTATTGAGTTTGAGAAAATTCATGCATTTTGCTTTGTTTTTATTTCTGAGCATGTGTATCTGGGGCGGATCACACTTTTCAGGATATGGAAGGATAATGTGGACTAAGAACAAAAACATTTCTAGTATTGATGTGTGGCCTTCTACATTTCATGGTGCAACTTTATCCTTATTATTCAGTTTGTGCACAGTTAAGTTTTTTATATTTACTTGTCCGTTCAATTGAATTGTCGTCAGCTAGTAGTTGCACGGTAGCACTCAAAGTTGCAAAAAGAATTGGATATGAATTCATGGATTCCTCGTTTGAATCAGAGGTAGTAGTTATTTGATCTGGGGTGTGAATAAACAATAAGCAAATTTTCTGGATGCAGAAAGGTTATGCTTCGTGTTGATGCAAAGCAGGGAGTTCCTAAAGGTGGAAACTCTGTTCTAGAACTTTTCCAGGTAATATATATTGCAATTCTTTTCAGTTGAATTTTTCATTTTTTTCTTTTCCCGGAATACATATTGCTTCAATAATATGGTTTCACCTCCGTTAATTTTCAGATTGTGGTTGTTTTAATGATCATGTTTTCCTGTTTGCGTTTACTTTATTCTTGGACCATCTGTCCATCAAAGGAATATCCTGTTCTGTCAAGTGCTTATCCAGGAAAAATGTCATTTCAGCAATCCAATCTATTTCTTCTAAAGTCTTATCAGCAGTTTTAAAACAATTGGCATAGTATTCTTTTTTGTTTTGCTGTAGGTAGAGATATATCCCCTCAAAATTCATTTGACAGAGACAATGTATAGAATGATATGGGCATATTTATTTCCAGAAGAAGAACAAGATTCTCAGCAACGACAGGTAGTTCTGGACATATGAGCCTCCAAATTAAATCATAAAATTAGTGCAAGTGATTGAGTATACACTGTGAGGTGCAGGAAGTCTGGAAGGTTTCTACGACTGGCGGCGGGAGACGTGCTAGGAAAGGCTCAATTGATGCTTCTGCACCCAGTGGTCACATGACAAAAGATTCTAATGCTGATGCTACCCAAGTGGGTGAACTTGCTATGCTTTCATTTTTTGAGTTATACAAGACTGTCAGAGGGAAAACAAAAACTGGGTAGAGAACGGAAGTAAAAAAGATAGAGGAGCTTAGTTCCAAGCAGGGGGAATTATTCTCAGTACTTTATATTTAAAACCAAAAACTGAAAATAACATAAAACATGAAGCCTTATTTGAAATTTTCTTATAAAAAATTGGAGCCGTGTATAGTCATCCTAAATACCCAACCTAAAAAGTTACAATAACCAATAAGGTTAGCTAATCTTTCTTAGTAAAATCTATGATAGCCATAAATAAGCTAATTAATAAGAATGTTAATTGTTTCAAACATGTTTCCCGATAATCACAAACTTACGTTCATCCCAACCATGAAGCGATTATCCTAAATAATAGTTAACTTCATTGTAAAATGCAGCTTATAGGGAAATTTTATACTTAAGTTACTTTGAGAAATCACTTCATCAATCTTTATTTTGGTTTATGACAAGCGTTCTCGACAAGTTAATTTTGCTAACCCTATGTGCAGGCATCAAAGGCCCAAAATTCCAAAGGGAACAATGTTTCTGGTTCCACACCAGGATTAAGAAGAACGTCATCTTTTGACAGAACATGGGAAGAAACTGTCGCAGAATCTGTAGCAAATGAACTAGTCCTGCAGGCTCAGTCTTCTGGTGTACAAGATGAATCGTCAAAAAGTAGACCTAAAGATGCAAAAGCTTTCAAGTCTGGCCAAGATAAGAAAGTTGTGAAGTCACCAGAAGAGAAAAAAGCTAGGCCTCGGAAACTGAGAGAGTTTCACAATATTAAAATAAGTCAGGTTGGCAGTGTTTATCTTAAATTGTTGAACATTTTCTTGATGTTACTATTCTGTTATTGTTGTCTTAAGTCCCTAAGTTTTTACTGTAGGTTGAGCTCCTGGTAACCTATGAAGGTGTAGTGAATGATCTTAGATTGCTAATGGATTCCTTCCATCTTGCTGACTATACTGGAACATGGGGCAGACTGTTCTCTCGAGTGAAGAAGCATGTTATATGGGGAGTGCTTAAGTCTGTCACTGGGATGCAGGTGAGTAATTATCACGAGTCATGACATACTGCTCTTTCAGCTGCCAATGTGCGTTCACCCGTTGGTTGTAGTAGCCAAACATCTTCTTAGGTGTGGTCAGACCAATCATTTAGGGGTTTTGTAGTGTTTTATATTGAAGTGAGAACTCTCCAACCATTGTCAATTGTTTTTATGCTTTAACATGGTATTAGAATCAAGGTTTTTCATCAACCCATATGTCAAATTGTTAGCCCCATTTTTATTTGCATGGTCCATGTGTGATGTGACAGACCATTTCAGTCACCTCAAAGATTTGAACGTGAGGGGCATGCTAGGTTTATCATCCTTATTGTTATGTCAATGATTTATTAGTGTTATATATTTTCGTGAGCCCCGATCTATTACCAATTGCTTTTAGGTTCGATGCTTTAAAATCAAAATAGTGTTATCCCACATTTTAAGCCAAGGGATTTGCCAGTGCTTTATATTGTGGTGATGTCTATTCAACCATTATCAATTGGTTTTAGGTTGGATACTTTAATACAGTATTAGAGCCCATGCTTTCATTGCGCCCTTTTGTCCATTTGGTTTCAGTTCGAATTCTTTAACAAGTCTCAACCTGATCATGAATGTTATAGATTATATTTGAGATAATATTTTATCACTTTGCTTCTGCATGGATTTGCGGTGTTAATTCATTTAAACAGTTAATTGACACTGCACTTCATGCCACCGACCCCTATGTGGTTGGGATTAAGGTACAGGATGAAGAATATTATTGTTTACTTTGTGAAGCTCTGAGTAGTTCTGCTGACTTCTCTCTTGTCTGTGCTTGAACTATTTGGTAGGGTAAGAAATTTAAAGACAAAGGGCAGGGCCAACCATCACTTGCTGGACCAACAACAGAAGATGAACTTGATCTTGGTGACAATGATCAGGCTGGAAAAGCAGACCGCTTATGGCTCAAGCAGCCGAGTGATGGAGCAGGTGATGGATTTGTGACTTCCGTGAAGGGCCTTTTCAGCACCCAGAAAAAGAAAGCCAAACAATTTGTACTCAGAACTATGAGGGGTGAAGAAGATAACTTTCGTGGAGCTGGGAGTGAGGGTGAACAAGAGTTCTCTCCTTTCGCCAGGCAACTAACAATAACAAAAGCTAAGAAGCTTATCAGGCGGCACACCAAGAAGTACCGTTCGAAGGAAAAGAAAGGTTTTCTAGATTTTGTTTGGTGATGCTTCTTCTGTTACACTGTTACTGAGACTTGAGGATGCCTTCATACTGTATTTCCTATTGTTTACCAGGTTCCTCATCTCCAACGGCAGATGGTCCGCATGAGAGCGACTCCTCCAGTGGATCATCACATGGTGGTAAGGCCGGGGATAAAGATCACAAGTCCAGGGAGAAGGATTGACAGGCGGTCTCTAGTGCAGCACAAGATAAAGAGAACATATCCACAAACACGGCGACATGACTAGAGTTGGTCTTTTGACTGGTTATCGTCACCTGGGATGAGTGATTCTTGACGAGGAAGCATCAAAATTAAGCTTCTGTCTTACTCTGCAGGGTAATTCACCATCCAATTCCACGGACCTACTTGCTCTCGCCTCGGAGAAATCGTTGCTTTTTGTAGGTTTGAGTAGAAATAGATACTACATAATATATGTACCGGCTGCAAGTGTTGATAATACCAGTCTCCTAATTTCCTTGAGCTTTGAAACAAAGAATAACTTCCTCCCCTATCTCTCTGGCTGATGTGCCGTGCCAAATCTTTCTCGCAGATAATATTATTCTTTTGTTGTGCCCTATAAACCCATACCTCTATCACCCAGCTGCTTCATTCCAACTTCGATGAGCCTACGCTGGTCGTTGGGTCCGTCAAATATCCTTCCAATACTACACTAACCTGTCTGATATATGCAATTCTGAAGTGAAGAATAATCGTAGCCTAGGGTTCTGTTACAGAATTGCAGACAAGCCAGTTTTATTGGAATCGTGACCAACTTCTAATGTCGCATATTTATATGGGAGGAAGCTCTCATATTTGTATATGTGACATTTATCTTTTTGGAACAGATTAATTGTTAGAATTACATAAAATTTTTGAAAAGATTTAAACGCTATCTGGCACTCTGCACTTATGGACCGAGAAGAAAAATCTGAAAAGCATTTGTAGAATACCCAAAAAAAAATAAAAAATTGGTAAATTTTAGCACATTGGTACGGCTTTAGTAACGAATCCCGATTATAAATTCCCTGTTTCCATCCATTTTCAAACTCCATACACCAATTTACAGGTTGCTGCATTCTTATGTCCAAATTTTTTAGACGTCCGCAAAAATAGTAATTTCGTTTAAATAATGTGCATCCTAAGTTCTTTTATACATCATAATAAAAACAATTAGATATATGTCTTCAACAATCCATACAAGCTACCATAATGCCACATCTCAAGAATTTCATCTAAGTCTCAGGTCTAACAAAGTTTGTTCAAGTCTGATGACACAAAAATCACAAAATGATTTACCTATTCAAGATAATAATCAAAGAGACCCAGCCAGCTGCTCATTATCCGAATCTGAGTTATCAAGATACTGTGGAAGTGCAACTGGTTGAGCAAGCAGACAGGGAAGATTCAGCAAACTATAAATAACAAGAATACACATACACATCTCGGAAATTTCATCTGAGTCTCTTATTGTTTTATATTTCTTTAAGCATATTTTGTTACATTTGATTAAGTATCAAAATTTATAACAAGAATACACATACTATCAATTATTATTATTATTATTATTATTATTATTATTGGCTACATATTATTGTTATGAATGGTATTATTATTACTGTTATTATTATTATTTTACTATAATAATTTTTATTGCGCTTACATATTATTATTATTATTATTTCAGTACATATTAGTATTATTATTATTACTCGTATTATTATTACTATTATTGTTGTCATTGTTGTTATTATTATTTTCATTATTATTTCTAAGTATTATTATTATTATTATAAAAATTAATATTATAACAATACTAATATAACACCATCATATAACAAAATTAATTCTAACAATTAAGACTAAATCACTCAAACTAAATCCTAATTAAACCATAAACCCTGAAACTATAAAAATAATAAATTAAAACAGCAATCTATATCAACAAATTAAAATAAAATTTTTTAAACTACTCCAAAAACATAATATGCTTTTTAACATAATTAAATACAAAAAAAAAATTAAATCACACAACTTCACCTTTTCCCTAACTAAAAATACCCAAAATTTTAAAAAAAAATAACAGAAAATTAATGGATAATACCAAACTCAAATTTCCAAGGAAATGTAAGAAGAACATTCACAACGCATCAATTTTAATGACAAAATAAATCATTTCAAACATTATTTTCCTCTAAATCACACTAATTTTTGCATATACAAAGGGAAAATTTTAAAAAAAATATGAAATATAGCTCTCACGTTCACACAAGCAGAGGAAGCACAATGTCCAACCTTCCAAGCTCAGAGAAGAAGCTAAAAAATGAAACAATGAAGCTCACAAACTCAAGCTATGTTATAAAATTAAAAATCATAATATATGTTAAAATACGAAGAAATCCATTAAAAAAAAAGGCATACTCGAAAAATTTGCCACCAGGTCCACAAGAACTGATGCATTTTCGACGCAAGACTGGCGGTAGACGAGCTCCGGCAGCAACAATGGCAGCAGCTGGGGCAGCAAGAAGCTGGGAAGGGAAAGAGAGATGAGTTCACGCGAATCTAAAGGAAGAATGAGGCTGGTTGATTTAAAAAAAGGTAAACCCAGGCCGTTGGTAACCAAGGCCAGCAATTGATGCCTACACAGCCGCTTATTAGCTACCAACGTGAGTACATTGAAAATTAAAATAGAGCCTTACTCAATTAAAGTATGACTCTTTATGGGTGATATGTATTGTAACCTCATTGTGAAGGGAAAAAAATGCCTCCATGTTCTTCTATCATAACTCTATTTTTTACGACATTTAAGAATACTATTGCATCATAAAAAAATGTACCAGTTTAGGATCCATAATCCTAATGAGTATGATTTGGCTTGCTTTCACATGAATAGGGATATCAATCACTGGAATTAGTTATAACTTATTCTTAGCTCTAAGATTCAACCTTTATAGAAGGTTCATGCTTTTTATAGAAATAAATACAAAATTGACTCCCTTGTCTCATGAATTTATAGGAGCACCTGAAATATATTTATGCACTAAAAAGTCAATCAAATAGTTTTTATTGATTCTATTATGTTCAATAAAGTGAATTTCTTATTCATTATGTGTATTATTTAACAATGTTGTAACCATATTAGATATAGATTAAATTGATAATAGTGATTATCAATGTGAGACTTAATATATCTTTATGGTACTTAAACTATTTCACAATGTATGAACATGAAAGAATAGTGCAATCATAAAAAATTGACGCATCAGGACTATTATATGTAATAAGGTTAATGGTCTTAAATTACTAGAGTAGAGACTCTAGGAAACATATAAATGTTTGTGGCGACAAGCTTTACGTGGTACTAATATAGTCATCAATTGACTAGGGAATACGGCTTCAAGATTTGTCTATGTGACTATACTAGTTACATTTGCCTAAACTATACAAAGACACAAAGAAACAACAAAAGTTGAACCCTGACATCTATTATTGTTTCAACAATTGAGGTTTAAACTAGAAGAATCACACTTGGTGGATAATAAATAAGTAGGGATGACAACGGGGCGGATCGAGCGTGGATACCTCTTACCCGTCATCCGTGTCCGTGATTTTTTTAGTACCCGCTACTTCGCGGGTGTCTGCAAGCGGGTAAAAAATCTCACTCATGCCCACGACCTACGGGTAATTCATATCTGCGGGTAACCCATGGTTTAAACTATATTTTTAAAATTTCATAAAAATAAAATATAAAAAATATATACAAAGTCATTCTCTACATATAATGTAACAAAATCATAAAATACACAAAATCATAACATACATACAAGAAAATATTTTATATGAATTAGTATAAAATATTAGTTAAATATAGGTGTTGTATCCTATTATAGTTAATAAATGGGAAATTTATACTTGTGGGTTTCGCGGGTAGGTGGAACAGATTTACCGATGATGGATACCCCTTACCCGCCACCCACCCATACCCGCCAGATGAGTATGAGTTACTACCCACGTCCTACCCATCACGGGTATTTTTACCTGTTTACCCGCCCATCACGGATGGATATCTGCAGATCACGGATTTCACCCACCCACTTGCCATCCCTATAAATAAGGGACCTAAAGGTTGATGTACATTTTTGTAGAGGTATGGTAAAATATATTAACCAAAAAAGTTAAAATGATGCATTGTCTAGGCAGCGCTAAATGACAGACTTGGAAGCATTTAGATAAATGTTTTGAGCCATGATGGATGCAACGAAGGTAGAATATGTTGACCCAAATCAACTTTTCTATAGATGACATGAAGTGGAACATGTAGCTCAAAGAATAGATCACTATTAAAAATACGCCTAGCCGTTGGAACTTTGACAGTTGGAAATCCATTCGTTGGAAGTTTTACTTCCAACGGCCCAGATCTTAGTAGTTGGAATTTCCAACTGTCAGCTGTTGGAAAATAAGCAATTGGAGAATTTCCAACGGCTGTAGTTATAATTTTATTTTTTTGGTATAAACTTCCAACGGCCCAGATCTTAGCAGTTGGAATTTTCAATTGTCAGCCGTTGGAAAATAAGCAGTTGGAGAATTTCCAATGGCTGTAGTTATAATTTAATTTTTTTGGTATTCCAACGACTTCCAAACCAACTGCCTAACTGCCTGGGCAGTTGGAAAATTCTCCAACAGCCCATCTCCAACTGCCTAGGCACTTGGAAATTTGGTCATATTAAAAGTTTCCAACGGCCAAAGCCGTTGGAATTTTTTTTTCATTTATATTATTCATCCTTGTACTGTTCATTCCAATTGAATGTTTAGTTTAAACATTAACCTATTATATTCTAGTTAATTATATCATACGTAGTCAAATTTTTGACTGAAATTACATAAAAATATATAAAAAATGACATAAAAACATACACAATTGAAATTACTAAGTCATGATATAAATGTACTTATAAATCCACATAAAAGCATTTATACTAAAAATTGCATGGTTTCATTCTTCAACTAAGTGTTTGTTTGTTAATAAACACACATAGTAGCATGATATACCTGATCTATTCTTAATCCGATTCCTAAATTCATAAATTACTGAAAATACTTCCAACTGTTAAAGCCGTTGGAAAAATTACAAAATTTAATCTCCCATGTCAACATATAATTTCCAACGGCTAAAGCCGTTGGAACAATTTGATTTAATTCCCCCTAAAAAGAATATATTTTTCCAACGGCTTTATCCACTTTAATTTGGAAAAAATTACTTCAATTTGCCCTCATACTATATATTTTTCCAACGGCTATCCACTTTAATTTGGACTAATTCACATTAATTTTCCCTCATTCTATATATTTTCCAACGGCTGTAGCCGTTGGAAATATTTGCCCTCATACTATATATTTTTCCAACGGCTAAAGCCGTTGGAAATATTATCCACTTTAATTTGGACTAATTCACATTAATTTTCCCTCATTCTATATATTTTCCAACGGCTGTAGCCGTTGGAAATATTATCTACTTTAATTTGGAAAAAATTACTTCAATTTGCCCTCATACTATATATTTTTCCAACGGCTATATTATCCACTTTAATTTGGACCAATTCACATTAATTTTCCCTCATACTATATATTTTCCAACGACTACAGCCGTTGGAAATATTATATATATACCCCCTAAATTTAATGGCGTAATAGTTCCAACGGCTAAGTCGTTGGAAAAGGTTTTGTCTTCCCTCCAACGGTTTTGGCAGTTGGAAATTTCCAACGGTTTGGCCGTTGGAAATAAAGGCAGTTGGAAGCTTTTGTTTTTTTAGTAGTGGATGCATTGTGTTTTGTCTACTATAACCCCTTATTTTACTACATTTGGGAGTGCTACTGCAACATTGAGAAGATGTACTAGTATAGGATCCTTAACCTTAAAGATTACGATATAGCTTGGCCCTACAAGAATAGGAACATCAATCCCAAGAATTGAGGACAACATGTTCTTAGCTTTAAGATTCAACATATGAAGAAGGTTTATGTTTTTAAGAGACATAAATATAAAGCTACATCAACTATCATCCCATGTTAAAGGAACTCACAAGGGTACCTAAAAGTTATATATGCATTACAAAGCCAGTCAAACAGAGTGTATTTCTTCTTCATTATGTGTATTGTTTAATATTATTGTAACATTTTTAAATATATATTAAATTGATAATAGTAATTATCAATGTGAGACTTAATTTATTTGTATGGTGCTTAAACAAGTTCACAATCTATGAACACAATTAGACAATGTGTTCGTAAAAAATTAAATCATCGTTACTATTATATATAATAAGGTGAAAGGTCTCAAAACACAAATTACTCTTAATAAGTTATGAATGTTTATGACACAAGCATTGAGTACAACCAATTATACTCACCAACTAGCTAAGGAATGCAAAATAAAAAATCATCTACAGGACTGTACTAGTTCCAGCCATCCAACACATCCAAGGCAAGTATCAATGGTAAAGGATGAACCTTAACATTTGCTATTTTTCCAAACAATGGGGTTTAAACTGGAAAATCACATCTAATGGGACAATGTATGAGGGACCTCAGTACCAATATGCATTTCCATAAGGGCAATGTCACATATACTTGTTTAAGTAGCAGTGGATGACAGACATAGACAACTTCAGACAAATATTTAGAATCGTGATGGATGTGGCAGAGGCAGAACACACTAAACTAAATCAACTTCTATAGCACCTGGTCTAGGTGCAACTCTTTATGATGATATGTATTGCAAAAGAAGATGTTTACTTATTTATTTACCATAACTCTATTTTTTACCGCATTGAAGAGTACTATTGAATTATTAAGAAAATATACCAGTATAGGATCTATAATCCTAGATAGTATGGTCTAGCTTGTTTTTAAATGAATGGGGGCACCAGTCTCAGAAATTAGTTATAGGTTGTTTTTAGCTCCAAGGTTTAACATCTTAATAAAGTTCATGCTTTTAAGAGAAATAAATTTTGAATTGTCTCAATTATTGTCCTCTATCTAAAGAATTTAAAGAGACACTTGAAAGATATGTATGCACAATAAAGCCAATTAAGTATTTACTATTAATCCAATAAAGTTGATTTCTTCTTCATTTTATGTATTATTTAATATTGTTGTAACCATATTATATATAAACTAAATTTATAATTCTAATTATCAATGTGATACTTAATCTATCTTTATGATATTTAAACTAGTTCATAATTTACGAACATGAAAATGTAGTGTGTTCGTGAAAGATTATCACAATGTTACTATTGTGTGTGATAAGGTGAAGAAGTCTCAAATTGCTAGATTAAAGACTTTTAGTAACATGTGAATGTTTGTGGTGGCAAGCATTGACCAAAACTAATTATACTCACTAACTAGCTACAGAATATGGTCTTAAGACCTATTTACATGACTGTACTAGTCTCACACACCCAACTCAACCAATGTGTAAAGGAATAATGAAGGTTGAACCCTATCATATTCTTTCAGACAAATGAAGTTTAAATTAGAAAAATCGCACCAACTGAGACAATATACAAGCTACGTCATGGCTGATGTGTGTTTCTGCAAAAGCAAGGTCACATATACTAATCAGCATGGCTACAACAATGTGTTGTTTGAGTAATGGTGAATTATGTTCTTGGACACCTTTAGACAAATGTTTTGAACTATGATACATGCTACAAAGGTAAAATGTTCTAACCTGAATCAACCTTTGTAGTATCAAATTTAGGTTTGACTCTTTATATGGATGATATGTCCTGAAACCTCATTACACAAGGAATAAATGTTGTTTGGTTCGTCTACCATAACCCTTTCTTTTACTATAATAGAGAATACTACTAAAGCATCGAGAAGATATGTCATTATAAGCTCCATAATCATAAACAACACAATCTATCTTATCCTGACCGCCAACACAATCTATCTTATCCCGCCATGAATGTAGGACACAGATCTCAAGAATTGAATGCAACTTGTTCTTAGCTTAGAGATTCAACACTTAAAGAAGGTCATTCTATCACAAAGGGTTATGAAAAGAGTTATATCACACTTTTAAGAGAAATAAATAGAAAAATTCCTCAACTATTGACCCTCAACTAAGGAATTCAATGAGCTACCTTGAAGATATGTGTGCATTACAAAGCCAATTGAACATCTGTCATTGATTTTATTTAATTCAACGAAATGTATATATATTTTTTTCATTATGTGTATTATTTAATATTGTTATAAAAGTATTAGATGTAGATTAAATTAATAATAGTGATTATTAACATAATATTTAATCTAATTTTTATTGTAGTTAAACTAATTCACCATTTATGGCCTTAAATGATAGTGTGTTCATAAAAATTGTTATATCAATTTGTTTTTAGCTCCGAGATTCAACATCTAAAGAAGGTCATTCTTTCATGGAAGCTAATGAAAAGAGTTATACTCAATTGTTGTCCCTTATATAAGGAATTTACTGAGCCACCTCAAATATATGTGTGCAGTATAAAGTCTATCTAACATTTGTTATTGATTTTATTGAATTAAATAAAGTAGATATATTTTTCATTATTTGTATTATTTAATATTTTGGTAACAATATTAGATATAAATTAAATTGGTAATAATGATTATCAATGTAAGATTTAATATATCTTATGGTACCAATTTACTATCTATGACATTAGAGGGCAATGTTTTTATAAAAGATTGCCACATGGGCACTATTAAATATGATAAGATGAAAAGGTCTCAAATCATTGGAGTAGGGACTCTTAGTAACATGTAAATGAATAAATAGTTTATTAAAAATGATAAAAAAGGATAAAACTGACAAAAGAATATATAAAATTGAGAAAAGAACACATAAAATTCATAAAAGAACGAATAAGAATTGACAAAAGAAAAGATAAAATTGAAAAAAGAACAACTAAAATATATAAAAGAATAAATAAGAACTGATAAAAAAAAGATAAAATTCTAAAAGAACAAATGAAACTGATAAAAGAATAAATAAAAGTTGATAAAAGCTAGATAAAATTAATAAAACAACAAACAATAACTGATAAAATAACAGATAAAATTAATAAAAAAATAAAAAAAAATTAATAAAAGAACAAACAAAATTTAAGAAGAATAAATAAGAAGTGATAAAAAAATAAAAAAAAACTGATAAAAGAACAGATGCAATTGATAATAGAATAAATAAGAACTTATAAAAGAATGGAATAAACTAACTTATTCAAATGCGCATCTCCCTCCTTTTTACCCAACCATTCCACCAGGATCTTGTAAAAAATGTGACATTAATGTATAAGTAATTTTACTTGTCTGGGTGTATGGGTAAGCCCGACATATGCAAAATTTATGCAAAAATTTAATATTTGAGATAGTATTAAAGTTAGATTATTTTTGGACATCTTCAAGTTAGATAGTATTAAAGTTAGATTTTAAATTGTACCTACCTTGTCACACAACCAAAGTGATAAGTTATTAGGTTTGGTTTTATTGTTATTATTTGAACGTTTGTAGCCTTGTATAATATCGCCGTCTCCATTAAAGGGCCGCTTGTTTCCCTTTTATATTTTTGAATCTAATCGACAGAGTAGGAACATGGCAGATGGTCGTAATCACCATCGTCCCTGCCGCATTTCTTGTTCCTGGGATTTCTCTTTTTTCCAGCTAAAACCTTTTACCCAGAATACGATTCTTTGCTTCGCTGCTGTTTTGTTGTTTAAATTCCCTCTCCTGTGTCCCTACAAGAGGCTCCTCCTTCTCCTGGGAAAAGATTTTAGTCGGTTGACAGGGATTAATTAACAGACAAAGTAACGCTAATTTCTAGTACTGCAGCACAAAACAATATATATTTTTTTTCTGTGAGCGACACAAGGGGAGGCAGTGCTTTATTGCTTTCCTTCCCCCTGGCCCTCCCCTCTCTCTAATGAAAACTGACCACCTTGCGAGCCCTATTAGCCATTGCTAAATTAGGTATAGTGCCACTATTGGAACCGCCAGTTAATGGCTCACAAATTATATTAGCAACAATAAAATGCAGTAACTTAGTCACGGTCAACCGTAGCTAAAACTATCATCTTTAAATTTTTTACATAGAAAAGGTGCCGGTCAATTAGCAACAATCAACCCGTTGAAGTCAAGATTGATCCCAGCACTATCTTTGTTGAATTCAAGATTTGATCCCAACATTATCTTTCAACAAAAAGAAGGGGAAAAATCTTTACCAACCAAATTAGACAACTATGCTGGTTATATATTTGTGTGTGCGCGCACAGGGGGAGGTGGAAGGGGGATATTACAAAGACAAATCAGTATATTAATATAGTGATCAACAGATAAGCAATTACACATAATCTGAGGGCCTACGAAATCAGTTTAATTACCATACAGTACATGTTCATCATCAGTAGCAAAGGAATGAACTACTCCAATGGCCAAAGAGTTTGTAAGATCATATCTTCCGTTATTTCATGAAGCAAGACATGGTTATGCAAAGAAATTCACATGGATTTGATAGCTGCGCTGCAATTTCGTTAGGTCACTACAAAGTAAGTATATTGCCAACGTCAAGTGGCCAAGAAAAAAAAAAAAAAAAAGTCATCTCCGCCGTATTGCCAAATCAGATTAGTATTTTTATTCCCATATTAGACTCCTCTCTCTTTTTAAAAGTAATGTCTTTGTATACTGGTTGCACCAACCTAATCCACCCAAGTCACTTTCTACACGATTCAGAGAGTTACGTGCGCTACAAGATAACATATTCCTGGTAAAATTATGCTCGATACAAATATACAATGATAGCAAAAAAGACACCAACTTGTAGGATTTTTTAGCAAGAATTCCACCAAATAGCAACCACATGTCGTCGTTGCAAGCCTTTAAGTTTGTGTTTTAGAAAGAGAATGCAGCAACTCAGTCTCATCACTTGCCATGGCTTGGCACTCTTTCGCCATTGGTTTTGTTGATTTCATGACTATGAAGCTAGTGATGCGGACATGGGGTTGTTAACTTGCAATACCTAAATGTCTATTGCTCCCTTGAACTATGGTAACTCGGACAATTAATTCTTTGGACTATAAGCCGTATCAACTCAAACCCTCAACTTTGAAAAATTGGTTAGTTTGGTCTTTTAACTCAGTTATTCGCTCACATAAGCGCACGTGAGAGATACGCTGTAAGTCATTTAACTCCATCGGCACCATCCCATTTCCACGACCTCCTCCTCCTTCTCTTTTTCCTCACTGGCACTCTGTCAGCCGCCGATGTCACAAGACCCATCAATGACCCAGCTGCACCCTCTCTGGCACCCTATCCTTCCCCCACCATTGCTACACCTTCCTCCTCCACTTCCCCTCAGACACCTCTACAAGCAATAGTCCCAATCAACAGCTACCGTCAGATCGTCTTTTTCTCCCGCCAAGAATTACCATCCTTTGTAGCTCTCTCCCTTAATCTTGACAAAGTCTTTAATATTCCTTCTCTTGTTGACTCCGCTGCTGAACTGCTATAAATTTCTAATCCCGCAGCATCCCTATCAACCACTTTGTCTGCCCTAAGCTCAAATTCCTCACGCCAATCTCACCGGAAATCTTCCCAAACTTGTGCATTTGAATCTTACCCACGTCGATTTGTATAAGAACGAACTCAATGGCAAGATATCTGTTTCCATTACCCTCTTGAAAGATCTTTGGTCAATCGGATCTAGTGGCGATTGGCGATTGATGACTGATGTAAGAATTGACTGCTAAGATGGAACATAACACAGATTATTAGGGATGTTTTTGTGCTCGATTGATCAAGAGCTGAGGCATATGCTGGCTCTTGACTTCGAGCTAACGGAGGGAAGAGAGAACAGAGGAAGAATAGGAATGGGATCCAAGGCATTTTCGTTAAATGAGTGAGTCCATCGCATGTGGGCTCACGTGAGCTTATCTGTGAGTTAAAGGACCAAAGTGACCGATTTTACAAAGTTCAGGGTTCGAATTGATGCAGTTCGTAGTTCAGGGTCCAAACTGTCTGAGTCACCATAGTTCGGGAGAGCAATAGGCATTTGGGCCAACTTGCAATGGATTAGAATCAACAAACTTAGTTGTTCTTATCAGCAACATTGGAAGTTAGAAACGATCTGATATTATTGGTTGTTATTAATAGATTTTTAGCAAAATTGTTGTTTGTTTTTAGCTTTGATAGTTAGTTCTCTACATGTATAAATTAGAAGCATGCTGGCCAATAAATATATATGCATTTCCAGCCTTTCTTTGTACGTGCTTTCTTATTTCTTAAGCCTACAGGCTCTATTCAAAGAAATATAGGAATTTAAAAAACAATGCTCCATAAACCTTTTCAAAGTGTTAAACATCATTCTAGAGCCTTTATATTTGCACAACCAAAATTTTTCAGTTTTTAGCCCAATAATTCGGCCATTCCCCAAAGTTAGGCCAAATTTGCCATTGTGCCGTGAAAGCGCCCAATTCGCTATGATTATATGGCAGGAACATTGGGGAGCAAAGAGGCCAAGAAGCGCCCTCGACATGGGGCCATGTACAACCAAGGCCCTTTCGTGACTACCAAGTGAATAACTAGATCGCTGAATTTAATGGAGACAAACCCTTGGACATTTCTTTGTGCATATATGACCAGTGACACAGCTAGATATTTTGGATTGGAGATGCGAATTTGTCCTCAAACCTCTTCTTCACTGCTTGATCCGTTGTTGATCGCTCCAAGCCTTTATTCACTACCGCAAATTGGCCCTCTGATGAAAATTTTAGGAAAGAATTTCATGACACATAAGTTAAACATTAAAGTGTTTCACCGCTGTTATCCAAGTCTAGTTTTTTTTTTTTTGGGTCCATTAAAATAAAACATCATAAACAATTTAACAGTGCCATGCGTGTGCACAAAAAGTGATAAATATAACTTGCACCCGAAAACAAAATTACATAATTAATCTCAAAAAGTAGTGCAAACTCGTTATATTTACTTCTTGTTGACTAACTGGTAACTACGGATCCCAAGCTCAAGAAAGTTGCTACTACATTGAATATAATTTCTGAGCTAGCTTCGATCGACCAAGTACTACTGTCACTAATGACCGTTTATGTTGCAATAGAATCTAGCACTCGTTCTCGAATATACATGGAGCCTAGCTAGTTGCTTTAGTACAAGAACAACCCCACAAACGTCGACCACAGACATAAAATCACTAAAGGAGTTCTTGTCACATGTAACAAGTAGCTAGGATTGGGAGGACGAGTGTTTTTTCTTTACCTTTTGGCAAATGAATCAACTGTTTATGAAGAGATGGTCCAGCATGGAAGAGAAGAGCCTGTCAGCTTAGCCAAGGATGTCTGCCTGCTCCTTATAACCAAACAAATTTGTCATGGATGATCGCACACGACACATGTATAATTATCATCATTTGACCAATGAGACAGGGTTATGTATGCTGTTGCAGGCAAATCATCCTTGGCTGCCAGACAGGACTCTTCTCTCCAATGCAAGACCTCTCTTCAATTATTTTATCCAGATATATATATAATCCACACTTCAACCCTCAGCCTGTTCTTTCTTCGCCTTGGAAATTTAAGAAGAGAAGCCCTAGCATGAAATAAAAGAGTCTGTCAAGTTAGCCAAGGAGATTGCCTGAAACCAAGCCAGAGGCTTGTGTTGTAGCTGTTGATCCTGAAAAGGGGACGCTCTTGTCATGGAGCAGGCAAATCATCCTTGGCTACCTAACAAGACTCTTTATCTTCATGTTAGACCTCTCTGCTGCTTCTCCGTTGTGCTATGAACTGAGGCTGCCTCACTATCATCCTGAAGAGCTCTATTTATACATAGATAGCCAGGGGGTAATAATATTATTAAGAGAATAAAAATCAGATTCCTAGCATTGACTTAAATATTCCCTCATTATCGCAAATGGGAGCCATATTAGCTGCCCATAAAAGGAATAGGTTCTGTCAAAATTGTCGGGACCCCAAATCTTATGGATAGAGATCCATACTAATTAGTCAAATATGATAGGGTTCATAAATTGCTCTCTTGGAGCCTGGCCTATTGGCAAGACAACTTGCAGCTGACCCCCTGGCAAGTTCAAAATAGGATCTGGTACCGTGGAAATCTCTACAATGTTTTGCCTTCAATAAGTTTTTGGAATAAGAGCTCCTTAACTTTTATTTTTCTTGACAATGTCTAAAACAATGATATATCCAGGGACAACGCCACTTAGACCTGAGCGGAGCCAATTACTCCCCACTCAATTTTGAGAAAACTTCACATATTATTAGACATACATTTATAATAATTAAGCATTTTTACCTCACAATTCTTTTAAGGATGTAGCTATTTACCCCCAAATATTTTTAATACATAATTCTTACCCTCACTTTAAAAATTTTCCAGCCTAACACCCCTGAATATACCATGTTATATATGTGGGTAGTTAATTTCACGATAACCATCTGTTAAGAAACTTTGAATGACAACCGGGTAGCTGTCTTTATTGATGGGTTGTCGTTGAATACTTGGAAGTGGGAAAAGAAGAACAAAACACAAAACAAAACAAAACAAAAGAAATTAAAAACAAAAGCAACTTATGAATTTGCATCAACCACATTATTCAGCGCAAAGCATTACCTTTTAGTCTTCTACACAAATTTACAGAATCAAGTTCATTGAAAAAAGCAACTGACAGTACGAATTTCATGTCACTAACTCCAACGGAAATGGGATGAAGCAGCATTACATAATACCAGAGATGATGACACGTGTGCCCCAAGTTTAACTTATTTACGTTAAATTATTTGGTATGCGTGAAGATTTTAGAAACCCCCGCAAGATATTGCAGCTGCACTCCATGCATTTTTTTCAGGTAACTGAGAATGAAGCAATCCAGCTTTTGATCCATGAGCTGTTGCCATATACCCATCATTTGCTGTGAAGTCAGCTTTAATAAAAAAAAATATGAAATTTAGTTTCACCCGATGGACTAAAAATGATATTGCTCTGCAGAATTCTTATTTAGTAGATTCCCTCGTGTTCAAGAACGCTTGAAAGGTAGCAGCCTCTGACCTTGATATGCAATTTGCAACAGTCTCAGACAAAGTAAACGTTCTTTATATGCTATCCTCATATGACCATCCTTTCGCGTTTCTTCATTTCCTTTTCGCCACTACTACCTATTTTTTTTTTTTTTCAAATATTCAGACGCAACTATAACGAGTTTAGGAAACAAAGACAACGCTAGTTTATGTGGCAAAGAGACACCGTCTATAGTGAATAATCACCAAACAACGATCTAAGCTCTCCATAGCATTAATAATTTGGCTCACCAAACTTATGAATGGCAGATTAAGAGGGCAGGACTCCACACAAACTAATATCTGTGAACAATCTATTAAGATGAAAATATACGGAATAGAGAAAAAGCAAGCAGTTCAAACTGCCCCTTGGACCACCACAAACTCTGCTTCAAAACCTGAAGGACACTACTGTAAAGTAGTGCTATCTTTAAACTGATGGCGGGGAGTACGTTGCAATCCATAAAAAAGCAGCACCACCAGGGATCTGTGTTCTGCATCAAGCTCCATAAGTCACAAACATCTCCGAGCTTAACTTTGAGATTGTGTAGATTGCCTAAGCTCTAAATTCAGACATTTTACGAAGCATGCTAGGCCTATTTGGTTTGACATGCTAGCGTTTAGTTGTAGAAAATTTTTCCATTTCTCTTCCAAATTTTCTTTGATGAAAGTTTAAATGTATGACATGTTTTAAGGATGTGGAAAACTTTATTTTTTAAATTTTAGAAAACTCGTGTTAAAATGAAAAACATCTAAAATAAGGTTTTCTATTTTATAACATGAGTTTTCTAAAATATAGAAAATAAAGTTTTCCACATTCATAAAACTAGTCATACTTTTGTCAAAAAATATTTAAAAAAGAAAAATAATAAAAATTTTCACATCTAAACACCACTTCAAATTTTCAGATGGTACTTGCATGTGAAAAACTCTCATTTTTCTTTTCAAATTTTCTTTGATAAAATTTTTAAGTGCGTAACTTATTTTAGGTGTGAGGGAAACCTTATTTCATAATTTTGGAAAACTCAGAGCATAAAATAGAAACCATATTTTAGATATCCTCCATTTTATCATGAGTTTTTCAAAGTTTAGAAAACAAGATTTTCTAGATCTTTAAAACATGTTATGCAATTAAACTAATTGGAAAGTAATAGGAAAATTTTCCAACCAAACACCACCTCACGTTTGCACTCAAATTAAAAACTTCTGTTCCAGTTTCCCAATGCATTTTCAAACCAATGATCGTTTGGGCTTAGTGTCACAAACCGTCTTTGATTGTACAAGATGTTAGACAAGAAAAACCTATATCGACATACAATATACAAGTATCAACATTCCGAATAAGCCCTCACCCAGTTAGCCACCATAATCCAATCCAGAGCTATAAAATACTGTTTCTTAACTTGGGAGGTAACTCCTGCAACTTTTACAGCACAACACAATAGTTACAGTACACAGAGTGACTCATAGATTATCACCGCCTTTACTAGCTGATAATGATGTTGCAATTATAAAACATGAGAGCCATTTCCAGGGAAAATGCTTGGAAACGGTTTCAGCCAAATGCCTCATTCTATAGAACCTCTTTAATGTTGCGCCAGTTTAGGGTTGTTCGCCTTTCATTCATTTTTCCCACCACCCATTTTAGATTAAGGACAACTTAGGAAAGAGTAATTTCAGGACAACCTAAAAAACAAAAGTAGAAGATGATAGGGCATACGCATTGCACATTCATCTGTACTTTTTATCCAGCCATGAGTGCGGAGCTGTCACCATTAGAGAAAGATGGTAACTTGTGTGTGTCTATAGCAGGTCTTCTGTCCAACTCATATGCTTCGGTCTCAATCTACATCAGCAACAGTTCAGATGTAAAAACTACCACAGAATATCTCAGATACGATATACAATATTGTTTAGACATTAAGAACAGAACCTGGTCTACTGCAGCTGCAGAAGGATCCTGATTTTTCCTGGAAAGATCCCTCATAATGCCCTGCATTATTTCATTATCAAAATATACAGCATAAATGAGTTCTTCCCTGTGTGCCTTTTAATGGGCCACCAAGGAAGATTGTCCCTCCAAGAATGAAGCAATTATAGTAACTGACGGAACATATATGTTGCGGACTTTTAAATCATTCTATAAATCTTATACTGAATAAGAAACAAACCACAAAAAAACACTTCAAGTCCAATTTGTAATTTTTTGGAAGTTGTCGTTTATGAAGACCTTCCCCATCCTATAATCCTGACAGCTGATTACACATTTACCTAGTTCCCAACTACAGCACCAAAACAGTAATTGCATCCTCACGCCCCACCCAATTATGGTTTCTGGCCAAACCAAAGTTCCAACTTTCTTTCAGTACTTCCCTTAATAGCATTTTAAGATGACCCAAATAATTATGAACAACTATATATTAGCATCACTAATTTGATCATCAGGACGCTTTTAATAAACCATAATCTGGTTATGGGGATTTTTATTGATCACAACTTTAAAAGGTTTTGCACCAAAAAATATGAAGCACCAATTTAGATTCTTTCAAGATGGTACCGATTATTTAAATTAGTCTTAGGGTACAAAACTTGGAGAGTTGTTTCCTTCAATTCTTTAGCTTTATTTTCTTTGGCTGCTTCTAAACAATCATCGCCCATATTTCTAACAATGAGTCACAGCAGTTTTATCCAGCACTTTTAGCATAAATCAACAACAACATCATCATCATACTGCACCTTAATCCCAATTACATTGGCATTGGTGACATGAAGTTCAGGACATCAATTAATTTTCGAAAGTTAATTAAACCTACGAGTCCATTCAAAAGAAAAGTGGCAAAATCTTGCACCGGATGCCATTCTTGGCATAACCCTCTTATGAGGCAGTAACATAGAAATAATTTGTTCTCTAGCAGGAAAAAAAAACCAGGCACAGAGACTTTGTTGTCCCTTCCAGCTCAAAACTACCCGCACAGTATAAAAATATCCATTATTTATGACTCATGTGTACATCAGAGTATGTTAGGAGTAATCTCTTTCTACCTTCTATATCAAGCTTTTACTAAACGATATGATCGATAAATATCCTTAGTTTCTCATCCAGCAAAGTTCATCAGTAATCTTGGTTTTTTTAATTGAGAGAACTATGTACACAGTCCTTAGATAACCTAATCTACACAAAGTGTATAGAGGTGCAAGAGCAGGTGCAGCATCGGGAGAGTGAATCCATCAAAGCTAATGAATTTCAGCAGAATCATGAGTGTTGTAGAAGCTTTTGTAGATGTATAAATATAGTTATAAGATATTATGAAAATAGATCAAACTCATTATATCATATAGTTACATATTAATAATTTGATTTAAACTCATAGGAGGACAGGTAAGTAATTCAATTTTCATATGCAGCACAATAAAAGGCTCTTAGAAATGTAAAGTACTTATAAACAAACAGGTAAAGCTCATGACAGTGAAAGCAGTTGATTTGCTGTGATTCTGATTGACATGTGACTACAGGCACATGGTCACTGATCTAAAGCACTTTAAATCTTTCCATTGGCAGTTCTAGTTTTTATGTGGAATTATGGAATCCTCAAACTCACCTCTGTGAGAGCACAAATCAAGCACAATTCATGAATTTGCACTAAATTCATGAATTCGTAGTCTGGAGCCAAAGCATGGCACTATTAGGCGTACTCTTCTGTAACTAAGGATCTAACTAAAGCTCCCAGCTTTGGAAAGTCTACAGCAAGTGGAAGCTTAACTCTTCAACCACCATCATTACAGAAAAAACAAAAACAAAACCAAGTACAATTTACAACTTGTACAAATATAATAGCAAACATACACTTGATCAAATATAGCAAACATGTGACCCACTGGCCAGACATAGAAACAGCCAGCATATGGACTGTACTAAAACAGGATGACATGTCCATGTAATGAAAGCCTTTTTCTTTTCTAAAATGGAAATAAGATAAACAACAAATGCCCAATCTTACAAAATTTAAAAACAAACATATAGATAGTAACATTAGTCAGAAGGACCAACCTTGTTCGCCCAAAACAGCCCACATGCATTGCATAAAGAACGTGGACCATAGGGACCACGCCGCATCATTGGGGTAGACTTTGAACTGATGCCGCAATGAGTGCACCTGGAGAAGGTTGTTACAACAAATAATATGATTATAAGAACTCCAACAGGGCCAGATACATTGTGATCAATGCTACTGAATAGAAGATAATGCTAAAATGTGAAGGAGCAAAAACATACACGACAACTTTTTACAGAAGAAAATGATGAATTGATATTATTGTAATCTAAAAGAAGCTGCAGTGCTTACATGGTTTCTGGAAGGCCATCATCTTCTCCTGAAATGTGAGAAGCACCAAAACTATAAGCTCCATCCGAGTTCTTTGTAGAAGTAAATTGACCCTTGTTACGGTGCATTCTTGCATTCCAACAAATAATAGAAATTAGTATCATTAATTACGACATCCAACCAAAATTGAGCATCAATCAACAAAATCATGATGATCAGACATATTTATTAGCCATAAAATGTAAAATTATGACGAAACAATTTCTGCCACTCAGACTTAGATTCAAGATATAATATATGACTACAAGTAAAGAATTTGTCTAACACGTCTTTTCTAGTTCAAAAAACTCAAAGGCTGAAGAGTAAACAACACCAAGAGCCTTAAAATGTCTAGAAATCAAAATTTTCTCCACCAAAGCTCTAAACATAGTATCAGGTGGGTTAAGAAAAGAAAAGTGGGAAAAAGAAGTCTGCTATCAATTCAGATGTAAGTAAATTATCAAGCAAATAAAGGAAAGGAAAAAAATGTCCACCACCAATCTGTTTTGTTTCAAGGAGCTTGAAAGCCAAAAGTCTAGCATCACCAAGTGCGTTAAATCTGCTTGTGATTTTCAGACTATTTAGTTGTTTCTACACAGATTCATAATGTAAAAACCAAAATTTCATAATTCTATAAAACAGATATAGATCTTTATTTATGATCCTTCTGTTACCTATAAAGCTTCCCAACCCTTCTACACCCCACCAATGCATGGAGGGCAGAAGAGGAGAGAAGGATCAATTGCAAAAAAGATATGTCACAGCAGTTAAATGAAAATGAAGGAATAAAGAGAAATAGGATTTAGATGCAGAAGAGGGTTTGATTCAATTGGCCACATTCATCAAAATTCATAAAAGAAGATTCTGCTTCAGGAAAAAACAAAAATATAACAAAACAGCAAACCTAAGAGCAACTTCCTGGCGAACGCTATATCTGACTTTCTTACTAAAACAACGTTCCTTCCTTTTCTGGCGAAACCTGTTTAATGAAGCTTCTCTCTGTAGTTGATTACATCGAATTGGCAAATCTGCAGCTTCCTACAAGAGGAAACACATAAGCTTCAAATACAACGACAGTGTATTTAGAAAAGAACAACGACGAACTATACCATCTGATATTGAGGCGTATTGTGGACCGAACCTGAAGCCAATTCACAGCCACCCAAGCGCAATAACACCGCTTGAAACTGCCAATCCGACCAAATAGAGGTCTTAATAACGTTTATAAATCACAAGTCCTAATGCACCATCTCGCTATGGAAATTGCAGAAAACAATGAACATGAAAAGGAAAGGGAATTTCCAGTGGCGTATGAAGCTGATAATTTAAGGTAATGAATCCCGTCTCATTTCATCTCTTTATTCAAGCAATCATTTACAATTCTCGTTTGCTCTTTCCGTTGAATTTCCTACTACATCGTCATGCTACCCAAATACTTCACACAAATTCAAAAGACGATACTCTTTGCCATTCCTGAGTTCGCAAAACAATGCATCCTAGTGAACCCTAAAATAAGCAAAAGTGAAAGAACAGAAGAGAAACCAAACCTTTTCACTGCTAATCGCATCAAACACGAAGACCTGACCGCGAAACGAGAGCGTTAATTGGTTACCGCAACCAGCAGAAGCACCGAGCAGTTCGGACCCTCCAGCGTCGGAAACGTAGGTACCGTCAGCAGCTACGTCGTCGGTGACAGTGCCGTCTTCAAGGGTTTGAGCATCATAGCTAATGTGGCGGTGGTCAAGGGCCGCGGAGGCAGAAACGGAGGGCGAGGCAACGTCGCCGTCGACAGCGGAACCGACAATGTCGTGGGGGATGGTCATAGGCTGGGAGTGGGCGAACATCGAAGAATATGGGGATTTCGAAGCATGAGAGGGAGAGGGAGAGAGGGGGAGAGAGGGAGAGGAACAGGGAGGGAGGTGAAAAAACGAGATTCGTTGAGGACCTGATACGAAGAGAGTATGAGTTTATCCTCTCAGGCGAAAAGTAACGAGAATGTGTGGGAGAGTGAGCAGAGAGGCGCCGGAGGGTCAAGGACATTCAGGAATTTTACACGTACAGGAATACTGTGCCAATGATGGAAGTCAGGCAGGCGAAACACGTACCTTTCAGATATGTTTTTTAGAACGGACGATTAAGCGGATAAAAATACCTACTCTAGGGAAGACATGAACAGTAATGTACCTTGTTTATTGGGTGGCGGATTGAAGCTATTCATTATTGACCAATCCGTTTTAAACACATTAAGTGTAAAATTTCTAACTTATCATTGAAAAAACAAAAACCAAAATCTTAACCCTCCTTATCACCTCTCACTAGTAACTTGTGACAGCAAATAGCTCAAATCTTATATTCTTAATTTATGAAACCCTAACTCTCTCACCTGAGTTGCCTCTCCATTAATCACCTCTCTCACCTCAAACTGTAGTTGCTCATCCCCATCGACACAGCTCACGGGCTCCCACCATGATGTTGGATGAGGTTCTCATCCAATCCATTCTTGATAGTCACTCACCACCACCTCAACATCTGTCTATCCATTGCTCACGTCTCTCACTAAGGGTAAGTATAGATTGGGTGAACCAAAACTCAATCTGAACAACCCCAATAAGATTGGGTTGGTAAAAATTGATAATGATTTGCAGGTTGGTTCTACATCTAGGATAACTATCGATTTTCGAGTTAGTTCCAGTTTCATGTGGAACCACAAAACCAACCTGTGGTGGCACAGTACCCAAGGTATATGTATAAATATAAAATGGCCTAAATCCACAATTACCCCCCAACTTTGCTAACTTGGACACTTAACCCCTTCACCTATGACTCAAAGGCAGCTCAGTCCTTAAACTTTATAAACTGAGACACATAACCCCCTTTAACTGATGAAAATATTCTTTTCCATTTTTTAGAGGCTTAAATGACAATAACATTGAACAAGGAGGTTGAATTTGACATTTTAGCAGTTGTTGTTTAACAGTTCATCTTCTTCCACAGTTTTAATTAGCATGCTAGTAATCACTACTAAAAAATCCCTATTTTCCAACTGTTTTATTACCAACGGCTTGACCGTTCGTAATTACCAATGTGTAGAACCGTTGGTAAAAATTTTCCAACGTGCACGCGTTGGTGCTTATTTTTTTTTTTTGTTACCAACGGTTGTGACCGTTGGAATAAGTTCCTACTGTCACGCGTTGGAAAAGATATACAATAATTAGGAAAATGAATGTGTAATCTTTCCAACGGCTTAAGCCGTTGGAAAAAAAAAAGGTCCTGTACATTTACCAACGGCTTCAACCGTTGGAAGCTGATTAATGAAACGGTGCGTTTCGGCCTTAGGTTTCCAACGGCTAAGGCCGTTGGAAAAGTTGTTTTTAAATCCCCCCCAGCGCCAGTCGTCTTCCTCGTCGCGACTCAAACGCGTCTCTCTCTCCCCTGCAACTCGTCTTCTTCGCACAGCACACACATTCACGTGGAGTCGTCGATTGGGGCCCGAAACAGCTTCTTCCAGGTCGGAAATGCGTGGATCTGGTGTCGTTTACCACGATCTGAAGGTTAGTTAACTTTTTTTCCGAGAATTTTTCAATTTTTTTTTCGGTATTTCTCCCTATTTGAGCTTCTTGGTTGATAATGGGTTGAAGATTTTGGTTTTTATTGCAGGATTGAAGTTATTTGGAGGTATTTGAAGGAAGTAAACATTTTGATTTGAGGTAACCGCATTTATTTCATATTTTTTCAATTTTTCCCCAATAAATACGCATTTCCGGATTATTACATGTTAATTTGGTTTGAAATATGTGCAATATTTGTTATTTTGTGTTGTATTTGGTTGGAGATTTAGTTTTTAGGTTACCCATTACAATTGCAAATTTATGTGCATTTTCTTACAATTTTTTGTTTATTTTCGGGATTAATTATAAAATATGAAATTATTAGTTTTAAGTGATTTGTGTAGGTAGTATATTTATGTGCGCAATTATTTAGCATAATTTAAAATAGTAAATAATTTGTAATGTTCATTTGTACATTTTTTGTTGTTGATTTATTTGTCTATTTTTTTATTCATGTATTTTAAAAGGATAAATAAAAAGATTTATTATGTGCCAAAAAATAGGGGAAATAACAAAAACAAACAAAGAATGTGTGAAAAAAAAAGGAAATGAAATTGAAGAATGTCTCGCTGAAATGACACTAGGCTGGTTAATAATTATTATATGGTAGACATATGTCTAATTAGACATAGTTTTTCAATACCTAAACTTAATTTACACTCAATCCTGCATCCTTAACAAAATTATAGTTCTACCCTTTACTTTAATACCTTAACAAAAGTGTCATGAATAATTACTTATTCATCGTCCATCATTTAATTTTTTTAATTGAATTATCCTTGTTATATAACTAGCATTCCCCGTACATATAAATATATAAATACACACAGACACACACACACACACACACAGATGAATATAATTATATATTTGGTACAATCATAAATATATATAAGTTCATGAAATTTTCTCTATAAACATAATTTCAAAATTTAAATTTAATAAAGACATGATATCATATACAAGGAAGTAAGAATCATAAGAATAAATCCCAAACCTTAATAATTAATTAAACCCTAAATCCACATTCTATATCCCTAAACCCTCAATTAAACCCAAAGATGTAAAACCCTAAACTTGATATACCATTAATTAACCTTAAATCCCAAACCCTAAATACTGTCCCCAAAACTCTAAAATCCTAAATTAAACCCAAAATACACAAACCCGTAACCATAAATTAAACACTAACACCTAAAAAAACCCTAAACCCTAAACCTACAACCCGTTAAACCTAAACCCTTGTTAATTAAACCCTAAACCCTAAAACCCTAAATTAAACCCTAGAGCCTAATTTTAAATAAACCGTAAAACCCTAAACCCAAAAACCCTAAATACACAAACCTAAAACCTAAAACCCAAATTAAACCCCAAGGCCTAAAACCCTAAACTCTAATTCTATATCCCTTAACCCTAAGAACCAAAACCCTAAACCGTAGCTATTTTTATATCCCTAAATCCTAAACCCTAAGATATCCTAAACCTTATACGCTTATAAACCCTAAACCCTAATTATATATCCCTAAACCCTAGATAAGTAACTAACATTAACTCTAAATCATAACCCTAGAGCCTAATTAAACCATAAACCGTAAAACCCTAAACCCAAATTTTATATCCGTAAAACCGTAAACCCAAATGTATTTTATGACGTTTCTGTAGACTCGTATCAGTGCAGAAATTGAGGAGCAAACACAGCAAGAGGATGGAATAGAGGCCATTGATGAACTAGCAATCATTAGTACTGCATCTGGCGGTAGAAGGAGAGGCCGTGTATTTGGATTAGGATCTGAGCAATGTGTTATACCGGGACACCGACAGCCAGGTCTCATCCCGCCTATCTACATCACACAAACACCGCAATTCAACGAGCAAGTACAGAAGATGATGGCGGAGGAGAATGCGCGAAGGGATGCGGAGTACGAGAGGAAGCTCGAGAAAATTAAGAGGAGACAGAGAGCAGAGATGGAGGCTCAAAGAGCCGCATTGGAGGCAAACCGGGCTCAGTTGGAGATTATTTGTCGTTCGCTAAACCTTCCATGCCCGCCGGCTCAACCAGTTCCACATTATCCTAATGACTCGGACTTAGAGGATGAAGAGATAGTCGGGACTCCGCGATGGGCGTCATTAACAGGTTAGCGCATTTCCAAAGTTCTTGTGTTAGAGCCCTAGACATAATAATTTTTAGACCTAAATAAGACTGACTTGATATTTCTGAAATGTGTAAGGCATTGAATGTTGAATGCTTTCTTTCAGACATATCTGTTATTGTTTTAATTATGCTGTATTTAAGAATATTATATTTTAATTACGTTGGCATAGCTGTGTAATGTTTATTGCTGAGTAAAGCCGGGCGTACTTTTGAATTGGTATTTTTATTTTGAATGTGGATTGAAAACGGGGAAAAATACAAAACAACCGAAACCTGGAACGTTTAATATACATTACCAACGCGCAAATGGGGAACTTACCAATTTGCGCGCGTTGTTAATTACCAACAGCTTCATAACAACTACTTTACCAACTGCTGGCAGTTGATAGCAGTTATAGTTACCAACTGCCGGCAGTTGGTAAGTTACTAACTGTTGACAGTTGGTAACTACAACTATGCGATGGAAACCAAGTCCTTTTCATGACCGTTGGTAATTACCAATGTGTATTTTACCAACGTCTACACGTTGGAATTTACCAACGTGTTATTAGTTGCGCGTTGATAAAAAATTTTCCAACGTATCGAATACCAACTGCCATTTACCAACTGCTGCACGTTGGTAAATGGCAGTTGGTAAAGTCCTATATTTTAGTAGTGAATGCTCTTCACAATTTCCCAAGAAACTCTCTAATCTCCTGCATGCAAAGCTGCGAGGGAAAACAACCTCTTAAGTAGTAATATGCTAAAATGCCAAATTCGGTCACCTTGTTTAATGTTATTGTCATATAAGTCCCTTGGAAACCACAAAGGACATTTCCATCAGATGGAAGGGGTTATATGTCCCAGTTTACAAAGTTTTGGGGTTAAGTTGCCCCGAGTCATAATTGAAGGAATTAAGTGTCTAAGTCAATAAAGTTGGGGGGTGAATTGTTGATTTAGGCCATATTATAATAAAAGTTATGATATTACTAGATTACTCCTATATTTATGTGGACATATACAGTTAAAAATGTACATTTCCAAATTGCTCATATATTTATGCATGTATATGTATATTTAAACATGTGCATTAAAAATTATGATATCACTAAGTTGTTTATATACTAAGAACATGTACATTTAAATGTAGATTAAGTAATGTATTATGTTGAATATTTCGTAAACTTGTTGTGTATGCAATTTTATTATATTATGAAGTTGTTAATTGTTATGTCTATATGATAAGAATCATTTTTCTTGAGAAGTAGAATTGAAAAAACTAGACTCATGGTTTTGATTCTGTATGGTTTTCGGTTATGAGGTTGGGTAGTATTTTTTTTTTTAACCATCACTTTTTCGGGATGGTTCGATTTCAACCCATACTCATCCTTATCTTTCACCACCACCACTTATGACTTAGAGATCAATTGATTGTACAAGTCAAATAACACATATGTATGAACTCAATATACATAGAATGTGATGGATATATACAAACTGAGTGAGACGTGTGTATAAATGAGATCAAAATACTATTATTGATATCTAACTATATGTACAAGTTTATATTCTTTCAATTATTTGTACAAAGCCTAAGGATAAAATATTCTCGTACCACAAACTATATCCCCATTTTCAACTTATTTACAAATGTGCCACTCGCTTTATTGGCTTCACCCCCACTGCTCGCGCCCTTCTACTCTTTTTCCAACATCCATAAACCCATTGGCAACCTCCTCCGCCACTTCAGCTCCTTGTCCTTAACAAGTCCAACTCCAACAACCTACTATGATCCCAATCTTACTTAGAAACATGGCGATGTTTCCCGTTGACACCGTCAAAGACCTATATGTAGGCACTTGCCTCCTACCCTATCAAATCCATCGACCTAAGTCGTGCTCTTCATTTAACCATGAAATCTAAGGGTCTAGTTGATTCACTTGTTGCATCATCTTACTCAATTGGTTTAGAGCAGGAGTTTAATATAAAAAAATTTGGTAAAAGCAGGAAAATAAAATTTGTTTTTTTGGTTTTCCTATTTGGGTTTAATGGCAATAATAGATTGAAGAATTCCTAGTGAAAACCAAAAGGGAGGTTGTGATGATGATCAGACGATAAATCTGGTGGTTTTGGAAAGAAAGAAAATGGAGTTTTTGAACTGGGAATTAATGCAGGAAGCCAATACAAATATGTGAGGCACTGAATTGAATCAACAGATGAAGAGAAGCTGACTACGTGTATAGTACAATTAAGGAAGATGCTTTGATGGGGGAGGTGGAAAAAAGTTTATAATCTAAAAATGTGTATAGAAGCGGATCATTTGGTAGCATAGTCTTTTCACATTTTTGAAAAATCTAACAACCTATTCGATAAAAATTAATTTGCTCCTATTAACGTGTTTTCGCCAGATGGATATTGACATGATGTTGAACCAAATTTTTACTACCTTATTTACCCCTCTCCTGAAAGGCACACCTCTCTCTTTCTCTGTTCCCAAAACCCTTAAGTCCCAACCACTCTGCTTTTTTCATTTTCCCAATAGAACTTCGTCGGTAACCGCCTTTCCAATCTTGTCTCAGGCTCTCTCTTTCCTCACATGGTCAATAATGATGACATCATTTCTTGAACCTTCCATGCCTTGGTGGAGAACACGGACCGCATGGCCACAAGAATCCGTGACCTTCCCCCATACAGCCGGTTCTTGTTTGTTTTTATGATTATGAGTGTGATTGATTTTCTGAGTTTTTTCCGACTTTCTTGGCGATTTTCTAAATTTTTTTCCATTTCTTGGCGAGGAAGTGAAGATGAGTGAATACGAAGTCAAAGCGGCAACCACACCGAAGATAATGAGAAGGTTCTAGAGTGAGAAGATGGATTGTCGAACGCCAATAATCTTATACTGCTATCACAGCCGTTGATCCTGCCGGAGCTCACGTCGACATTTGGCATCTTGTCAATGCCTTTTCGGACAGTGGTTGAAATCAATCGTGCTTTGAGGAATATTTTAGCGCCATTTCAAATCCAATGCAAGGAAGCTTAAGAAAGTGGCTGATACTGCGAACGAAGCGGATTCCTCTATGAGCCGTGAGGAGTTTCTGTCATTTGTTCATCATAAACCAAGGGAAGAAGAGACAGGTGATGGCGAGTTAGTCAGCTAATATGTGGCCCCCATGTACTAATAAAGGAAAATGCACTTAAACGTGTTAATGTGGCTGTGTTAACTTGGGCCGAACTGACTAAATTTTCTCCATTTGACACATGTAACTCGTATTTAATGAGAAAATGACATCAAATGATTTCCAATTTTACCGGTGATCAAACACATGTGTAAGCTTACAAATGTGTTATAATTTAACTTTACTTAATTTAACTCCTATTTACTATTTTGCCATTTATCCCCCGTACATGTCGCGTGTCCACTAAAAACAAGGGAAGTCAATTTCGTTGCTTATTTTTAATATTTTTATTTGGAGGATAGATTTTTCTCATTCAATTTTTCTGCTTTTTCCGTAGCACACTCAGTAACTTCCCGTCCCATGCCCACCCAACTTCCACTACCACTTAATTTCGGTTACACTACCACCCCCACTACAGCCACGAAAATATGCTTACAGTTACAACAATTAAGCAATAAATATCTTATGGCTTTACAGTTATCATTTCTGGTTTCGGTAGCTTCAACATCAAACTTCCTTATCATTCTTGCCTCCCAGTGCTCCATAGGTAAAGTAAGTAAAGATCTTAAACAGCAATAGTTTCTTTCTAGGTGATTTTCATACTTAAAGGTGGACCTACAATATATCTAGTGAGAAATTGGAAACCACAGCAACTAATTAGCAAAAATCGAGTCCATTATTTTTCCGGGTAAGAAAATTTTGTTGACTTCTTATGTTTGAAACTAATGTTTCTTATTCATGAAAAAGATTGCAGCAACAATTAAACTTTAGAACAGCGGAGAAACATTTAGTGAGGAAAACAAGAACTCGTACTTCCTTTTTTTCTTTTTCATGAATATTTTGCCCCTTTGAAGTTAACAAATTAATAAAACCTTACAAAAAGTGGACTATAAGTTTTCACTTGTGTCTCAAATAAACTTGTCTAAACTATACAAACGTACTAAACCTTCACTCATAGTATTTACCTATCTATCATTACTCGGTTCACCTTAGTAGAGTGATAAATGTTATAGTTGGACTCATCCACTAGAATTTTTGGAACCCACTTAGGTGCACTAAGGTTCTTGCATCAATACTACAAACATGTAGGCCAAGTTATGCTCCCGATAGTACTAAACCTTACACCTGATTAATGGTGCTCTATTGTAGCCAATTGACCTAGCTTTCCTTTCACTTGAAATGAAAAATATAGTCAAACCAGCTATTCATTGTAGCTCTTCCTTTTAGCTTTGCGTAGGTTCTTAAATCGCTTCAATCGAACACCTGAATAAAAAGTTATAACCGAAATGCTATAGGGGTGTCGAAATTCGCAAATACACTACTAAAAAACAGGTCTTTTCCAACTGTTTTTTTACCAACGGTCAACCCGTTGGTAATTACCAACGCGTGGAGCCATTGGTAAAATTTTTCCAACGTGCACGCGTTGGTGTGTTTTTTTTTTTCGTTACCAACGGCTAAGCCGTTGGTATATTCCAACGGTTATGACCGTTGGAATTAAGTTCCAAGTGTCACGCGTTGGTAAGGGATTACAATAATTGGATCAAAAAATGTTCAATATTTCCAACGGCTTAAGCCGTTGGAAATCCCTGTACATTTACCAACGGTTTGGCCGTTGGAAACACAATAAATGAAACGGTGCGTTTGATACTTATGTTTCCAACGGCTATGGCCGTTGGAAATTTTGTTTTTAAAATGCCCCCCCGCAGCTCGTCTTCTCCAGGGCGCTGGTTTCGTTTCTCTCTCTCTCCTGCGCTTCGAATCTGGCACAGCACACACATTCACTTGTTTGCGTCGATTGGGACCAGAAACATCTTCTTTGAGGTCGGAGATTCGTGGATCTGCTGTCGTTTCGCAATATCTGAAGGTTAATTAATTTTTTCTGGGAATTTTTTGATTTTTTTGGATGTATTTCTCCCTATTTGAGCTTCTTGGTTGATAATGGGTTGAAGATGTTGGTTCTTATTGCAGGATTGAAGTGATTTGGAGGTGTTTGAAGGAAGTTAATATTTTGATTTGAGGTAACCGCGTTTATTTCATATTTTTTGCTTTTTTTTCCCGCAATAATTACGTATTTTCGGATTATATTGTGTTAATTTGGTTTGAAATATGTGCAATATTTGTTATTTTGTGTTGCATTTGGTTGGAGATTTAGTTTTTAGGTTACCCATTACAATTGTTTTTTTATGTGCATTTTTTTACAATTTTTTGTCTATTTTCGGGATTAATTAGAAATTATGAAAAAATTAGTTTTAAGTGATTTGTTTAGGTAGTATATTTACATTTTGCAATGACAAAATACTGTAGAATATTTATATATTTTTCATATGGTGAAAACTAATTTTTAAAATAAAATTAGATTTGCTAAAATCTTTCTAAAAAAAATGATATTTCTCTTTTTGAAGTAATTGAAAAATGAATAAAATGTTAAACAAGTTAATATTAATATTAATCACAAGCATTAACTATTGGTTTATAAATATTAAAATCCATAATAGATATAGAAATTATTGGTAAATTTACAAACATATAAATTATTTAGATAGATAAAGTTTATTAGAAGTAAATGCATTTAATGTATTTAACGTATTATTAATAATCCCATGAACTCACCTATAACGTTAAATTGTAAATATTGCCGTCCAATGTATTTAAATTTGTTTATGTAAATATAATAAGTATTTTTTTGGTACTGTGTCTGAGTGCAACTCTTGTGGATGCTGACCTATGTTTCTTCTTTATGTTCCCTTTTTTATGGCAACTCTTTATGATTCATTTTTAAAATAATGAACTAACAAATTAAAATACTTAATAGTGAAGAAAAATTAAAATGAAACTCGATCACTTTTTGAAATACCCAAAGGAATATACTCAACTACTTTTAATTAGGGAATGTTCAGTTGAACCATATACTATTGCATTAGAACTTTTAATACCTCATTTCTGAAACAAATAAACAAATGAGGATTTATGATTAATGCAATACAATGTGATCAAATAAATGTTCTAGATTAATCTATAATTATATCGAATTTACAGAATTTAATGTAATAATACTTTCATTGTCCCGAAAAACCCAAATTTAAGTAATGATCAACTAGTTAGTGAACACTTGCATGCGTCGACCATGATAATACTACTAACATTATTATTATTAGAAGCAAGACTAATGTATGGCCAAGCTAACAATTTTTATTTAACGGCAAGAATAAATTTTATTAAAAATTTACTAGCTCCGTAAGTTTATTAACATAATTAAGTTGTCAAAAGGATTGGAGCTCAACAGAGAAGTAAGCCGTTTAAGTATCAAACTAGAATTATTTTGTCATAAAGTGTTCCTTTTTTGTCGAACTAATCAATAATTCAAAACTTATTTGCATAAAAAGTGATTATTTTCTTAAATTATAGAATTATTGGAACTTTACACTTTAAAATTTCAAAAAGTACTTTTAAAATAATTACCTGTGGGGTGATGTGTTTGTGTTATCTATGAGGCTCATCCATTACTAGAGGAGGAACATCAAATATGTTAACATTATCGCTATGAAACTCTTATCTTTGCAAATGTTGTCTTTGGGTCTAACTCCCATATTTTAGGCAAGGCATTTAAAGTGGACTTTGAACGTGATCGCTGCCATGCAATCCAAGTTCTAGGTCCAACAAAAAAAAAAATACATGTGGATGACAAGCCATTCTTTCATTTAATAGATTTCTATGCCATGTCTACCTATTTATTTTTATTCTTCTAATCATTTTGATGTGTTATAGTTTTGCACTGGCACTTTAAAGGCAATAATAGCTTTTGTTGCACCTGTGAGGGGCAGGAATATTCAAAACTAATGCGAGTTTTGAGTGCTTGTTCACACCAGTAATAAACATAAACGTTATTTGGACAGAGAAGTGCAGATGTTCAAGGCATAGCCAAGTATAGCTGATTACTTATGTTTTTCATTAAGTGAAAAAATCCAACTCTTCTTGATGCATTCATAGCAAGTGCACCAAAAACTGCCTAAAAAACTATCGAACAGATTATATGGTAGAATACCAACTTTAGTTTCAAAGAATGATCTCACAAGTTAAACAAAGTTGATATTAATAAGCGATTAAGAAAAGCCAGTTCCAAAAACTCAAACTCATTGCCATATATATATATATATATGTACAAATTCTATACTCAACGATGGAAACTAGGTATGTACAAAATATGTTAAGTTGTGTAATGTTTATTGCTGAGTAAAGCCGGGCGTACTTTTGAATTGGTAATTTACTTTTGAATGTGGATTGAAACGGGGAAAAATACGAAACAACCGAAACCTGGAACGTTTAATATACATAACGAACGCGCAAATGTGAAACAAACCAACTTCCGCGAAGGGTCAGTACCAACGGCTTTATAACAGCACCGTTACCAACTTCCGCCAGTTAGTAATCCATTTACCAACGTACAGCAGTTGGTAACTTACCAACGGCTGATAGTTGGTAAATTACCAACTGCTGACAGTTGGTAACTATAACTACGCGATGGAAACCGAGTCCTTTAAATGACCGTTGGTAATTACCAACGTGTATTTTACCAACGTGTACACGTTGGAATTTATCAACGTGTTATTAGTTGCGCGTTGGTAAAAAATTTTCCAACGTATCGAATACCAACGGCCATTTACCAACGTGCAGCAGTTGGTAAATTGATTTACCAACTGCTGCACGTTGGTAAATGGCAGTTGGTAAAAACGGTAATTTTAGTAATGATTAGGTACGAACCTATACATAAATACTTGCACCTCAAGTTGATTAACAAATAAACTATACATAAAGTTGGAGCTAAAAAAGATCAACTATATATAAACGCTTCCTTGACCTATTTTGGCATTTGGGCTGAAACAATTTCTGCCACGCATCATTTTTTTCCTAGCGCCTGGTTTGTTGTGTTGTATATGTGTTTGCGATCATATGGGTTTCGGGCTGGCCCTGATAACTGTTTTTTTTTTTTTGTTTTTGTTTTTCTTCCCTTTCCTTATATGCTCAAAACATTTTGGGCCACATTTTTATTTATTATATTATGCATGTTTTTTTTATCACGCATCAATGAGCTTAAAATTAATTAAATATATGTGTACAGTTTTTTGGCCGCCCTACAAAACTATTAAGGTTAGTAATGTTTTTTTTTTTCCTCTTCTTTTCGTTTTGACTTGCTTTGTTCTACAAGTTATATGGGCCGCCTTTAGAATTAGTGAGAATTATGTCACCCGCACGTTGCAGCGGTTCAATGCATGTTAATATTAAAGATGACTATAATCAGTGGCAATTATTGACCGAGAAAAGAAATTCAGGAATATAAAAAAATGATCTATAATACAAGGAAAAAAGTCAAGATAAAATTTAGGGACCAGGGGCTTAAGTGCTTAACTTCTGACATAATAAAGGAGAAAAAATTCAATTAATGACAAATTTATCAGCTCAAGTCATGCCAAAAGACAAACAAACCATAGTGATTAAAGTAAGCAAATGATATTAAGGTTTCAGTGACAAAAAGTGACGTTTAATGATTAACAAATAAAAAAACAATACAAAATAGTTTTGAGACCAGGAGGGCAAATGGAAAACTTCAAGAATTATCGGTATAACTATTAACTTCATAAAAGAAAAAAATAAAATAAAAAATCACTAAAACCAAACCAGCCGAATCATACAAAAAAATAGACAAACTGATAGTGAGTAAATATTTTTTTAAAAAAACAATAATAAAGAAAAGTAACAAAAAAAATTAAACGAAGCCATTTATTAAAAAAATAAATCATGGACCAAGGTTTTGCCTTAAAAAACAGTAAATAATCAAGAATAACAAAAAAAATTTGGGGATCAAGAGAATGAAAGGAAAAAGTCTAGAGTTGTTAAGTCTGGGAACTAAAATGACAAACAAATAGGAATTAGGTTCTGAAATGGAAAATCGAAAAAATTTGGGGACTGAAAAAGCGTTTAACCACAAAAAAACGTGAAGGAGAACGAAATGTAAAATAAAAAAAAAGGCCCCGGTGAAAGTGATTTCGTTACGAAATACGATCTTTCTTCAAAAAGTGTCAATTGAGGCCCAGGAAAAGGCTAAGAAGACTGATTTGGTTTTAGCAATTTCTTTTTTCTTCCTTTCTGCCTCTCGGTCTCCCTGCCTCAATTTTTTATTCACACTCTTTCTTTCTCTCTGCCCTCAATTTTCTTCCCCTCTTCGTTCTTCGTTCTCTCCTTACTATGATTTACCTCTCGCTCCCTCACTCTTTCTCTCTCTCTCTCTCTCTCTCTCTCTCTCTCTGATTGTTCTCTCTCGCAATTCTCTTTTTTCTTCTCTTTTCCCTTGTAATTTTTCTTTTTTTTTAATCTTCTTTTTCTCAATTCTATCCCTCCCCCATTTCCTTGCTTTAGCTACTATACTAATAAATGAGCCCAAAATACATGGGTAAAACAAATCCAACCCTAACCAAAATACATGAGTTATGAAACTAGTTCTAAATATCATAATTTAACCTCACGCTTTTCCTGCAGATATCAAGATCCATTAGTAGTCAAAACTTCTCAACTATCATTGATGTCTGGGTAGCTTCTATTAAATTACTCGGGGGAATTTACAATTGGCCTTTTTCAGCCTCTCAAGAAATTGATAGACAAAAGGTCAAGAAAAGAATTATACCCATCCTCACAATCAGGGTTTATTAAGCATATTGTTTCTGATCCACTTGACACAACATGAGAGGTACGCATTTCATTGTAATTCAGGTATTACTATATCCTCTGTCTTGAAACATAAAAAGTCAAATTTACCATACTTGCATATTAGGATATAAAGAAGAATCACCAAATAAATTAAGCATATCACAATAACATTGGACTTACTTTACAGGCGAATGTTATGGACAGGAGACCACTTTCGATTCCTTTCTTTCAAAGTTAAATACAAACCTACTGGTGCATATCGGGACCGCTTATTCAGGAGAAACTACAGTCCCTCTACTTCCAATCTACTCCCATGATCTAAGACGCAACAAACAGAGAAACAAGAGTTCTGAAAATACACAACCACATAATAGGGAATTGGGCAGCAAAACTACTGGGTTGTGCTCATTTCAAATAGCGTAGATTGGGTCTCGGGGTCCGTGAGAAACGTCTGGGCTTATCATAGCCTACAAAAGGTTGATGCTGCATTTGTTGAATGAAGACACAGTTCTTCCGAGTTACTATTAAATGTAATTTCCTGAAGTTCCCACCATAGACCAATATGTGTGGCTGAGACAATAATATGGGCTTCATTTTTGTTCATTCGACTGATTTTTTGTTTTTCCATTATTTTCTCATATCTGGTAAAAGCACACTTCAATGGGTTTATATTCTGTTCTTCCGAATAAAGGCAAGTACATTTTGGCACATATTTCACATCCCAATTTCTCAACCCAGCAATTTGACATCTAGAAACCCAAGAAAACTGGCACCAGAACTCATTTAAGCCACACAAGAAAAATTAGAAAAGTGAACATATACTCCGCTATTGTTGGCACGAACTAGGAAAGAAGGGTTTCTTTAACTACTTTACAATTTTTCTTTAATCAGAAGAAATTTTAAAATACCAAGAACAATGGAAGAGTTAATACTCCCTACCTTGTATGCCCTGCCCTTATAATTACTCTTTCATTCTCATTAAAATAAAAAAATCTCAACCATGTCCTACCCGTCACGAGCGTTCAGCCAAGAACCTCCTCCTCTCCACTATTCACGATGGCAGCGGGCAAGGTGTCAACCGGCAAGGCGTCGGCGATCCCTGGACGAGCGCTGGTTCAGCCCTCAGAAGCAAACAGGAACGGTGGTGCCGCAGGCGGCGGTCCCCAGAAATCGCGTTCCAAAGATGAGGACAGGAGGCGTCAGCGAAAGATGAGAGGTAGAGGTGTGGCAGAGGGATCTGGGCGGCGAGTGAGGAGGGCGAGATTGAGAGGCAGACGGTGGAGCAGGCTGCTATGTCTGCGATGCGACTGGAAGGGATTGGGGCGTATGGCTGATTAGAGTTAAGGTTTAGGAACAACTATCTTCCTTGATTTTTTTTTTTTATTTTTTCCAAATTGATACCTTACGTTTTGTCCAGACACAAATACATGTGAAAAAATGGTACGGGCAGCGATATAAAGTTATGCGCAAATACACAGTAATGTACGAACAATTATAATATCACATTATAATATAGATAAATAAATAAATAAAATTGTATTAAAATATAGTCACATATGCATAAAAGAAAGGACTCATTTATACAAATAATGTTCAAAAAATTATTATTCAAATGTAAAATTTTATTCACTTACATATATGTAATATATCACTAATCTGATTTGTACATATGTGTCACATATTTTACGCATATCCATCACCTTTTTATACATTAAGTTTTATATATATCTAGCATTTGACTTATGTACATCTCTAATTTTGGCGGGAAATGAGATTTGACACATTCACATCTATTTTTTTTATAAAAAGTTGAACCCATACATATTACTGAAAACATAAATGTGATCTTATTTGTGCATATGTCATATATTATTTGTATATATCTCCCACTTTTTTTATATATCAAGTTTTTACATGTCCGGTGTCTAATTTATACATATATTCAATTATAAGAAAATATAAAATTTGATATGTTCATATTTATTTTATGCTATAAATCAAAGTATTGGAATACAAATAAATATAAATATAATGAGTAGGGTGCACATTACACTTACCTACATACAATTTTATGAATAAATAATTTAATATTTTACCTCCATCATACTAATTTTGGGCAGTTAAAATTTATGGGCGTGCATGCTAGGCATATACTGAGGATATCCTATTGCCATATTAGGGAGGAAGATATACCGACAGAACCTACCCATGAGTGGGTTCCCGGTAAAAAAGAAAGGGCCCACGGGTTAGTTCTCCGGGACTGAGCCGAACAAAGGCCGATAACTGCCCTCCAGGGCCCAAGTATGAGGGTCACATATATATTAGTTTTGCATTTTTTAAACTTGAACCAAACCAAGACCGTGAAAAAACCTGACACGGTTTGGATCTGCAATAACCCCAAAATTTTATTAAATTTAGCTTGTAGCCTTGTACAGTATGCCTACCTCAAAAAACAGTGTCGATTCATTTGAAAGAGGCAAAAGAAAAAAAAAAACCAGTATGGATTCGTTTGACCCTGGCACCCGCTGCCCTCGTTTTGTTGGCTGAAAGCGTTGGCCATCACCCGATACTTGCTGTCCTCTCTGACCAAAACGCAACCTCTGTGCCACCTCAACTCAGCCCTGGGAAATCCCGCAACCATAAGAATCAAAAGAACTCCACTTCGCCGAGGAAAATGATGGCAACGACAGCATTGCCATCTCTAAATCAGATTTAGGCGAAGGGGAGGCTTGGGCGGTGGCAGGCAAGCCAGGTCTAGCATTGACGGCAACTACTGATCAGCAGCGGAAGATTCTAAAATACCCACCCCTGTACCGTGCCCCCACAATCACAGCCGTCTATTCCTCCAGATTAATATTTGGTCAAAATTACCACTATAACTATATTTTTTCATTTTTAATCATTTTAGTCCCAAATGTTAATTTCTTTCTTATTCAGCCAGCAGATTGGGATATGAGAAGGGAAAGGGTTGCAGCACCCGGTTCTACTGGTTAGTCGGTTACATGGCCTGAAATCTCATCGTCTCTTCTTCCCTCCGTCACCGATTTCCTTCGCTAAACCATCATCGCCACCGATTCGACGATTCGCTTCCCTCCGTCGCCGATTCTCTTCCCTCCGTGGCCGATTTGCTTCCCTCCTTAACCATTCCATCCTTAAATCCGAAATATTTCCACCTTTCTTTCCAGAAACGATTCCATCTTCAATGATTTGGAACGATGTCCGTGGCCGCTGCTTCGCCGTGGCTTTCCTACAGCTTCCCCGTAAGGTCATGGCGCTACCGATCGGTGCCGATTATCTGCCGTGGTGGCTTCTCCAGCAGGGACCTAAAGTTCGCCTTGCACGACGCCCTCGATGCTTCTGGAATCGACACCTCTCATGCTAGGGTAGTTTCTGTCATCCTTTCTCGTCCAATTCACTACTACCGTTGCTCACTGGTTTTAGTTTTGCGTTTTGCAATTGTTTCGGATAACCAAGGAAATGGAAAATTTGTTGAACTAGCTTGGGTTATGGAATTTTGACCTGATTCCAACGTTTTCGGATGTTTTGTGGAAGGAAGCTAGGCTGGGATTCTTGTCTCAAGTGGATAAACTATCAAATATTGAGAGAGAAACAAGCATTAGCATCAATAGATGTGTTGATTTAGGGAAAACAGATCTGTTCATTGCAGCCGAGGATGATTCCCTCATCTCACATTCGTCAGTTCCGCTGCCTGTTGATGCTTTCCTGGAAAGATTGGATGATCTCTCTATCGGATACTGCTCTCATTATAACTCATCTTGCAGAGCCTCAAGAGAGAGTTTCTTGGAGAGTATAGAACGCTACATGTATGTAAAAAAGGTAGGCATTTAGGACATGTTCATACTCAGAGGAGGCTCCTCAAGGGACTTGAAATTTGTATGAAACTGCTTTTGAGTTTTCAGTGTTGTTTGTTCTTCTCCTAGTAGCATATAACATGTAGTGCTTTCTAATGGATGTTTCCTTTCCCCAGGGGTTTCGAAGGACCAACGAGAGGAATCTATTACAGCCACGGGCATTATATCTTCACTCTGTATGAGATTCACCTTCTGCATATTACTTTTATGTTAAGTGGAAAACATCATTTGTGGATCTTGTCAGCAATCACTTAATCATGAACTTTGATCAGGTTTTGACTCATCGATCAGGCTCTGCTGTTATGCTGTCACTAATTTACTCAGAAATTCTGAAAATGCTTCGCCTATGGGGTCTTTTGAATTTTGATGTAGAAATATTCTTCCCTCATGATGCTCACAGTCTTCCAAGAGCTTATGACAAGCAAAAAAGTAAAGAATCTGATCAGCCTCACATAACTACAACACAAATGTTGTTGGAGGAGGTGAGTACTGTTACTCAAATAGAATTGTCTAACCACTGTTCTTTACTCTTTTTTTTTGTTCATAAAAAAGTTGCTGAAAAGAGGACCTTTGAAATGCATTGTTTCCTGTTGAATGTCCAGTTCTCTCCTCATTCTTGGTTTACTAAGACTGATTGCTCAAACATTTTAGGCTTGAGTGCACGGTTGGAACTTTGCCGACCTGCACGACTTGGTCCACAAGTTCAATTTAGTATGACTTAGTTCTCTAACTTTAAAAAATGTTGCGCACAACCCCTCGGCTGACTAAAAACGCTAGTCCTTGCTTACAAGGATTTCTGCTCTTGGTCTATTTGTTGGTTTACTTTTGTCCTTGATATTTTTTAACGCAAAAATATACTAGCACTACGAGCAGACTCTATGATAGTGGCTTTTGGGACTCTGACAAGGTGTGAATGGCTTCAGCTTAGGAGAGAATGGGAAGAAAATGTGGTTTCGTGGTGAGTTCTTGTGATTCTATGTTGGAATTGATCCAGTGAAGTTTCAATGTGAGTTGTCATGTTTTCGTGATGAAATCAAGCTGGTGAGGTTTTGCAGCTTGTTGTCAAGTTCTCGTGATGAAATTGAGTAGGGTTAGTGGTTTTGAGTGACGGTCTCAACAAACTGCATGGCTTCCGGGAAGCACAAGCAGATTCTGATGATGGCAAGTTTAGTTAGTTGACAATAGATTGGAGGGAAAACCAAACAAGTCCAATGGTGTCTCTCTCAATTCTCCCTTCCTCGAAACACTGGCACAATGGATGGAGGTTAGCAGCGTCATGACTTCGGAGAGAGTGGGTTGAGGTATTTCGGTAGTCTGCGGCACAGGAGGAAGTTGAGGATTACAAATTGGGCTCGAGTGAGTGTGTTGATCTTATTTTTCACCCTTTAGTACCAACATTTGATCTTTCTACTGAATTTTCAGTTCAATTAAATATGTGCTTCTTCTCTTGAGTTAATGCCAGTCTTCTTCAAAAACAATCATGCACCAAATACATCTTATTCCATATTCCATCATCCAATATTATGAAGCATCCTGCTGCAATCTCACAGCTTTGGAAGCCAGCTTTGCCACCAAACTGAACACGTTTTTTTTTAAAAAATAATAATACTTTTTGTTTCCATGGGTTAATTTGTCAAAAAATACATAATTTCATCATTCCTTAATCTCCATGCCAATCTCAAATCGAGCAAACAACATGGGATGGAGGGAGTACTATTTATTTACCTAATTGAGTATTCACTTGACCCTTTAACTCAAACTAGAGAGGAGGCATATACCAGATTAGGACAAGAAGACAACCTTGTACAAGTTTTGAGATTGGTGGAGCTGATTTGGTAATGCTGCCAGTTGTTTTCTAATGTGTGTTTCTGAAATTTTGGTTTCTGTTTGATTCCATGTTTCCAAAATTAGGAAACAATATGTTTTTAGTAAAATTTGAGAATTAAGATTCAGTGAATGCAATGTGTTTCAGAATTTGAAATCTGTTTTCAGAAACACTGAAAACAAGATGTTCATAGTCTAGTTTCTTTTCCTAAATTGGGCATCCTGTTTTCAGAAACAAAAAAGAAAAATAGTTTAGAAACTTGTTTTCCTCTTCATTTTTGGTACAAACTTGTTTTCGTGTTCTATTTAAAAAAAAATGAAAACAAAAACAAAAAACAAGAAAAGGAAGCGTTATAGAATGACACCTTAGCAGTTCTAAAAGATAAGAGTATTTCAAAATTAGAAACTGCCGAGCTATTAATACTTAAGTTGTGACAGTAGAAAGCTTACAAAACTAGACATAAGTTGCCATGCACTGCCACTACAGACCTCTGAAACTACATAAGAATGTACAATTTCAACACAGGAATTCCATTTATGTATGCATTCTTGCATCTGATAGTTCTACTTCCTTCTCCAGACTGTGTGTGTATGTAATGCGACCAAACATCCACTCTGCATGATGTTCACGTCCTGGACAACGAATGCAAACCACTAGTCCATTGTCACATCAGTTCATTACCTGCTTGTCATTACTACTAGTAAAAATTATAGTGGGTATCAATTCTGCAGTGTTGAAAGTCCTGATTTCACCCTTGCTAGCAGAAACTAATCCTCACTGCAATGTGTGATGTGTAGAGCACAGACAACGAAACTGTGAGATAAAGAATCTCAATAATGCTTCATTGGCTGTACTTCACTTAGAAAACCATAGGCTTATATGTCCCTGCATGATCTATAAAATCCTTAACAGTTAAGCATTAGTACCTGCTCTTCACTACAGAGCTGCTAGTCTGCTGATTCTGTTTGTTTGTATAATCAGATAAAAAAGCAATTAGCTGCAAGCTTGATACATGCTTTTTAAGCACATCAGCACTGATGTTAATCAAATTCACTTTCAAGTATCACAAGCAGACCCATATTATGATCTACTTCAGAGACTAGAAGTGCAAGGAAGTTAAACAAATAAAAACTAGCAGCAAAGATTGTTTGAGCTTAAATACACTCTTACAACTCATTTCTCCACTGTGAAACCCTGGCTGCAGACAGAGTGTCAGCTACCTTTAATGGATGATCAATATCAGAGGCTGATCAGACAAGAAGGCGGCGGAACAGAGTGGTTTAGACTGACTTTTGACTGAATTGAGGTGGATTCTGCTGAAAGGGAACATGCAAGGCAGTTTGACTTGAACCAAGGATTCAAACGTCTGCTCATTACTTCTCAATTTTTCCCAATCCTAAGGGATTAAGGAGTACAAAAGAACAATGTTGGTGGAGGTGCTGCTTGCTTACTTCTAATATTTAAACTTCTACCACTCTTAAGCACAAGCAGGACTTCCTTGGTTTTAAAATTAAATAAGCACTCCCTTGACAAAAATTAAATGTATCTTCTGGGATAAAACCTTCTTTCCCCTTCGTTATGTCAAAGTGATTAATTTACCATTTACAGCCAGCTTATATTCTACCTTAACATCAGATTTTATTCGTGAACATCTTTCATAGCTATCTTTTGTTTTTGTAATATTTTATTCTCTCTTTCTCAGGGTATCTTGTAATCTTTCCTTAGTTAGGTTACAGCTGCAGACAGTCCTGTCTATTGCAGGTTAGGTGAAAATCAGCTCATATTTTGGTTATGTAGTTCTGAATTCTGCAATGATAAACCACAGGCTTTTACTCCAAATTCTGAGATTATCAATCTTCAATCATCTTCAGTACTTGGATTACACTTTGAACAGTGTTGCTCAACTGTTTCTTTTGCAGAAAGCTTTTCTCCTCCCATGCAAGTTAGTGCATGTGCACAAGTCTCTGAACATTTCATCAGGCTGATATGGTTCTTCCTTTAACCACGAATACATGTCTACATGTCTAATATTTTCAGTCAATGTCATACTCAGTGCACGCCTTCTTTTACTGCAATTATACCTAATGACACTGCAAATTTAATTCTGCCATGCAGTATTCCTGCACTCTGCCCCTTTTGGTGGACCATTTTCTTATGCTTATATTAATATGTGAGTGTTCACTGCACTGGGAAACTGGTCATAGCATTTTAACCCAGTTCCAGCTTTAGTTGGTATGCAGGAGAACAATTTAAATCAAGGAACAGTTTTCTTTTTTTTTTCTTTTTTCTTCTTTCAGCTTAGCTGTTTGGTTTTGGTTTTATACTAGCCAAGAGTCATGTTTCCAATCTAGATTTTATTTTTAATTACTCCAACAATTTAAATCAAGGAACAGTTTTTTTTTTTTTTTTCTTTTTTCTTCTTTCAGCTTAGCTGTCTGGTTTTGGTTTTATACTAGCCAAGAGTCATGTTTCCAATCTAGATTTTATTTTTAATTACTCCTTTAACACAGAAATACTGGGTTACTGCTTAGGAAATCATATCAGGGTCGCTATCTTTATCTGGTTCTTTACTTGATAGTGAAAATTCCTTTCAATTTAAGGCAAGAATAAAATGTACTAATACAGTATGCCATGTTATTATGTAATGTTCCTTCTTGAGACTCTGTCTACAGTTATTTCCACTATTTGATTGTGCAGTGGTTGCCTGTCAATTGGAATTAGTTTAGTTGTGAATGTAGGTCGTATTGGCGGAACTAAACTAAAAAGCAGCTAATACCTCTAATTTTTAATTTTGCCTTTTTTTTTGTGGATCTAAAACCTATGTTATTTGAAAGCTGATACTCTATTTATTAAAAAATCACTTGAATCATATTTTTCAGTCCAAAATTTTTATGACTTTTTTCCCCTTAGCTCCAAAAAATGAAAAATCTAAGAAAAGTGCTTGCTATGTGCAATAAATGTTTTAAAAGTGGTTTTTGGGCTTCTTAAATGTAGGGTTTCAATTGGTATACAAGTTGAGCAAATAATCAATATACACAAAAACAATCACTAGCCACTTACCAATAATCTCTGGCAAATACTCCCTAATAGAATGGTATTCGGCAAAAGAAATAGTCCTTATAAGTCTTTTTTTACTGCAGCAAAACCAGGCAATCTCCTGGTAGCATTGAAGTAGTTTTATCCGAGCCTTCTGGAGCTTCTCCAAGACATAATAAAACAATGTATTTATGATAGATGAGAAGCTCAAATAGCAGATCCAGTTAGAAAATTTATTAGTATCATTCTTTAATTTGGACAGACTTGGTACGAAAAGATATTGCCTTGTTAGGATTATGGCAGGAGCTTACTACCAATCGAGCCAAGTGGGCACATATAAGTAATGTGGCCGACCCCAACTAGTTGGGATTATAACTCTTAGTTGATTGATTGATTGATTGATTCTTTAATTTGCAAAGTAGTAGTTTTTCATTTGTGTAAGATGATGTAACAATATGTGAGTTTTGCTTGTAATGTTACTTCTTTCTGCTCTAATGTCTCGGTAACCTTTTTTTTTCAATATTTTATGTTCTATTTTCTCTGAAGTCTTAATTGGTCATACCTGCTTTGAACTTAATAACTTGGCAAATATTAAGATTTTTATTTTGAATAGTCAGCAAAGCATCACTTAATATACCTACAAAAAGTCAGGTTGAATAGTCAGCAAAGCATCACTTAATATACCTACAAAAAGGCAGGCATAATTGCTTGTTCTTGCATATCTCCACTTTCTGAAATGTCTCCTGCAATTGGTTGTCGAGAGTTCACCTGTTTCTTTTCAACCTTTTGATTATATTCTATCTGATCCTTATCTTAGTTCCCATAAGTGCAGATCCTTAGAAATTTGAAGGATGCTTTCTGGCCATTTCAGCATGGTCATTTTGGGAGCTTATTCTTACAGGTGGCAGATGCTGCTAATTGCACTGATAGATTCCATGGTTTGGAGGAAAGGTAGCTAATGTATATTCTGGCACATTAATGCTTATTTGTTCCAGGAATTGAGCATACTAATAAGGTTATATTATAGTGCTTTTAAGCTTGCTTCGGCAAAAGCAGCTCAACATAGGCTAGATCGTGGTGTATGGACAAGCGTACGCTTTGGGGATATGAGACGTGCCTTGGCTGGTAGGTAGCTTGGATGATGTCCTTACCTTGTTTTATTTTCTATTCCTCATGTTTCTGTCTTCAATAGCAGTAGAACATAATAGTTGAGTTTTAGTCATAATCTGTGCATATGGACCATTAGCTGAAGTAAGGCTGATAATGAGACACCTTGCAGTTGTCTTTGAATAACAAAATCTGTGCAGTTTTAGTCATAACCTGGGACATGGATTATTTGAATAATAATAGTGTGATGTTGTTTTCTTTCATTTAGCCTCACATTGGTTTTTAATTTTCACTTGTTTATTCAGCTTGTGAGCGTCTGATTCTCCTGGGAGTTGATCCCAAAGAAATAAGAGATGACAGTATTCTCCTATATCATTGTGGATTGTATGAGCAGTCATTCCAGTGTCTGAAGTTGTATCAAGAAACAAAGGTATATATATGGCATTAGATGGAATTTGACCTTTTATTATTTGCTATGAACCAATAATTATTTCTGGTTATTGTGCAGACTCCTCCCACCCCAAAACAACCACATGATTCCATTAGTGGTCTAGAAGAAGATGCTGTGCAGAAACTGATGGTGCGTCTCAATCTTATTGCAATGGAGGAAGGTTGGAGCAAGCCAGCAGATGCTAGAAATTTTCTTGGTATTAAATCCGAGCCATGGTAATTCCATTATCCTCTGATGGCACTAAGAATGCAGAAGCAAGTGTCTCTGTGTGTGTGTGTGTGTGTTTCCTGGTTAAACCAAAAATGGTAGGTTACAATCCCTTGTGGAAGGGTTTAGAGACATGTACAGATGTTGGCTTGAATTTTGTGAAAACTCTAACTGAAGCTGACTGCCATTATATTATTGGCAAACCCTTTGAGGAAAGCATACCTTTTATAGAGCGCAGGTGCTGTATTTAGCTACTTTACTGTATATTTTGTAAGTTCAGCTCGCTTGTTTACCTATTGTATTGATTAATTAATGCCCAAGACAATGTCATGCAATTGGCGGAATGGTTATGACCTTGACTCATTCTGAATATCCCCTTGACTCTTATATAGTTTTTTAAATTTTAAGGCTTTTATAAATCTTAATTCTCGATTTAGGCTTTTCTCTTCCCAATCAATGGTCAAATACCTTCATCTGATGATTGGGTCCCTGATTTGTTTTACTGTTATGAATAAAATTCGGAGCTCAATCATCAAATGAATAAAATTGGGGACCCGGTTTGTCTCTGTTGCAATGTGCGAGATGCAAACCTAACAATATAAAATGGTGAAATATGAGACTAAGGATTAGAGAAAAGGTCAAGAAAGGATGGGAACATGGCCAAAAGGATTGACAATGAAATATAAATTGAGAAGATTAGAATGGGGGATTAAGGGCTTGATTTATCTTGTATATGCTTTTCTGGGTTTTGGTGGTGGCAACAATTGGGGTTCATGCTTAGATTTAGGTTTTCAATTGTGGCCTTGTTAAATTGTTTATCCTTAATCTCTGAAAATTTACAAAATGTGTTAATATATCAGTTATAGTAAAAATTAATATAATTTAAACAATCTTAAAACTCACCCTAACCTTAACCAAAAACTCAAAACCCAACCCAAACAAAACCCAACCTAAACCCCAAACCCTAAACCTATCTAGGACTTTAATATTAACCTAAACCTAATGCTAACACTAATCTATAATCCTAAGGCCCAAACCTAACACTAACCATAAACGTAATCCTAACCTCAGAACTCAACCCTAAACCCTAATCTTAATCCTAAATCTAACCCTAACCCCTAACCTCTAAACCCAACCCCAACCTTAAATTGTAATCCTTAACTTTAGCTCTAAACTCTAAACCTTAAACCTTAATCCCAAACCCTAAATCTTAACCCGAAACAGAATCTTAATCCTAAACCTAACCCTAACCTTAAACCCTAAACTTTAACCCTAACCCAAAATCCTAAACCGTAAACCTTAATCCCAAACAAAATCGTAACACTAAAACATTGAATATAAGCCTTTTATGCCTAATCATGTAATTTCCTTTATAAAATAATCAGAATGGAGAGAGTCTTTTTTATATTACCACTAAATAAAACATAATTTTTTTCATCTTTCTTAATTTATGTACTATTTATAAATGGTGCAAATAATCTAGATATATGAAGTAATATTTATTTTATATAATTATATACATTATTCATATCATTAGTTAATAATTATACTTTTTAGGCCTCAAAAGAAATGATTTATTAGTTTCAATATATTTAATTATATATGTGATGATTACATTAAATAAATTGAATATCATTAAATATAATTCTATTAATTAATTATACTTTTTATTGAATACATATTTCTACTTATTATTATTATTATTATTATTATTATTGAATCTCATACCTGAATCTCATACCATTAAACCTTAATATCATAATTGAATTTTTTTCCCTTAGGGTATAATTCTCTTTTAACCCTTCATCTTCTCATATTCCTTCATACAAGTCACTAACTTTTTTTAATTTTTGCAAAACTAACAATAAACTTTGGTTTTTATTTATTTATTTTTTTTCCTTTTGTTTTCTTTCTTGTTATTTTTTTATGGAATGTTATACCTTCTACTTTTATGTGGATGGCCAAAAGCCCCACCTTATTTTTGTATTTATTTATTGTCATTTTATTTACATTTACTTACTTTATGCACTTTATTTTTTTAAAATGGATGGCTAAAACCCTCACTTTCTTTATTTAATTACTTTTTTTTCATTTAACTTTAGCACTTTATTTTTTTTTCTGCACTTTATTTATTTATGCACTTTTATTTTTTTAAGTGGATGGCTAAAAGGCCCACTTTACTTATTTATTTACTTTTTTTCATTTATTTACTTTATGCACTTTACTTATTTTTACGTGGATGGTTAAGCGCCCCACTTTATTTACTTTCTGCACTTATTTCAAACTCTAACTATAATCCATAACTCTAAACCCTAAGCCCTTAATGTCATGTAAAAAATAATAATAAATAAAAATTTAACCCTAACATAACTCTAACATAATCCTAAAACTTAAAAGTGTGACTCTAAACTATAAACCTAAACCCAAACCATTGATCCTATACTTAACCCTAACCCTAAAAACCTTATCTTAATCTATAAACCTAAACCTCAATCCATTGATTGTAATATTTGTCTGATACTAATTAATTTTTTTAAGAATTTTTTTAAACATTAAAAAAGAATAAATTCATTGAAATTTAATAACAACATAAAAATTATTTTAAATATTTATTTTTATATAATTATATACATTATTCATATCATTAGTTAATAATTATACTTTTTTAGGCCTATAAAAAAATAAATGATTTATTGGATTTCAATAGATAATATTTAATTATATATGTGATGATTACATTTAATAAATTAATCATTAAATATAATTCTATTAATTAATTATACTTTTTACTGAATACATATTTCTACTTATTATTATATTAATAGTATTGTTATTAATACATATTCTACATTCGGGTTTTTTGTTTGAGTTTAAAGTACGTCAGGTCAATTTCGAGCTTAGGTAATTTTAGTAACCCGCCAAGTTATTTTGGTAGGACAATTATAGAGACTCATATGGATGCCAAAAAAATAGATAATTAAATCCAATTATAAGGTATTTTTTTTAAATTCAACTATAAAATAGTAACAAAACATAATAAAATATAATGAAAATTAATCCCTAATTGTGTAGATATTGATTGCTCAATTTTTGAGAAATAAATTTGGATAAAATTTTTCCTAAAGCTAAATAATCCATTTATTGTAATATTTCTATGTTTGAATTGCATAATTTTTTTATGAAATTTTATTTTTTAAATATTAAAATAACATACGTTTCTTTTTCATATTTTCGTAATTTCCTAATAGTACTGAATTTAGAAATGAAACAAATAATCTAGATAATTATGGAGTTATATTCATTTTATCTAATTATATATACTTTTTATATATTTATTTAATACTAAATAAAAATTTAACTAGTAACATAATCCTATAACATAACATAATCTCATACCAATTAAGAATGAATCAATAAACCCTGCAAGCCATAAACTATAATCCTACAATTGATTCCAAACATAACCAAATTTTAATCTCACCAAACCTTAATTATACCATCACTGAACCCGAATCTCCATACACATTTAAACCTTAATATCATGACCAAATGTATACCAAACAACCTAAGTATCAACCATACCAAACCTGAATCCGCAACCACATGAACCTTATTATCATACCACAATAAAATCTCTACCATCGGAACCTTAATATCATGACCTGAATCTCATACCATTTAACCTCAATCTCATACCATTAAATCCTAATATCATACCACTTAACCTGAATCCTATACCATAACAACCTTATTCTCATACCACAATAATCAACCTTAATTTCATACCAGATGAACCTGAATCTCATACCATTAAACCTTAATATCATACCATTTAACCTCAATCTCATACCATAAACCTTAATATCATACCATTTAACCTCAATCCTATACCATAAGGCTATGCTGAATATGGGTATACCTGAATCTCATACCATTTAACCTGAATATCATACCACTTAACCTGAATCCTATACCATAACAACCTAATTATCATACCACAATAACCTTAATCTCATACCAGATTAACCTGAATCTCATACCATATAAACCTGAATCTCATACCATTTAACCTCAATCTCATACCATTTAACCTGAATCCGATCTCATAACCCATCTCATAACACAATAACCTGAATCTCATACCAGTTAACCTGAATTATCATACCACAATAACCTGAATCTCATACCATATGAACCTAAAATCAACCATTTAACCTGAATATCATACCACTTAACAATAACCTAACCTCAATCCTATAATCTCATACCATTAACCTGAAATACCACAAAAACCTAATTATCATACCACAATAACCTGAATCTCATACCATATTAACCTGAATAACGTTAATCTCATTGATCTGAATACCATTTAACCTGAATCTCATACCATTTAACCTGAATCGCATACCACTTAACCTGAATTCTATACCACAGTAACCTAATTATCATACCACAATAACCTTAATTCCCATACCATATCAACCTAAATCTCATACCACATGAACCCGAATCTCATACCACTTAACCTTAACCTCATACCATTTAACCTGAATCTCATACCAGTACACCTGAATATCATACCATTTAACCTCAATCCTATACCATAACCTCAATCTCATACCATTTGACCTGAATCTCATACCAGTTAACCCGAATCGCATACCACTTAACCTGAATCCTATACCGCAAAAACCTAATTATCATACCACAATAACCTTAATCTCATACCAGTTAACCTGAATTTGATACCATTTAACCTCAATCTCATACCAGTTAACCTGAATCGCATACCACTTAACCTGAATTCTATACCACAGTAACCTAATTATCATACCAAAATACCCTGATTCCCATACCATATCAACCTAAATCTCATACCACATGAACCCGAATCTCATACCACTTAACCTTAACCTCATACCATTTAACCTGAATCTCATACCAGTACACCTGAATATCATACCATTTAACCTCAATCCTATACCATAACCTCAATCTCATACCATTTGACCTGAATCTCATACCAGTTAACCCGAATCGCAGACCACTTAACCTGAATCCTATACCGCAAAAACCTAATTATCATACCACAATAACCTTAATCTCATACCAGTTAACCTGAATTTGATACCATTTAACCTGAATCTCATACCAGTTAACTTGAATCGCATACCACTTAACCTGAATTCTATACCACAGTAACCTAATTATCATACCAAAATACCCTGATTCCCATACCATATCAACCTAAATCTCAAACCACATGAACCCGAATCTCATACCACTTAACCTTAACCTCATACCATTTAACCTGTATCTCATACCAGTACACCTGAATATCATACCATTTAACCTCAATCCTATACCATAACCTCAATCTCATACCATTTGACCTGAATCTCATACCAGTTAACCCGAATCGCATACCACTTAACCTGAATCCTATACCACAAAAACCTAATTATCATACCACACTAACCTTAATCTCATACCAGTTAACCTGAATTTGATACCATTTAGCCTGAATCTCATACCAGTTAACCTGAATCGCATACCACTTAACCTGAATTCTATACCACAGTATCCTAGTTATCATACCAAAATACCCTGAATACCATACCATATCAACCTAAATCTCATACCACATGAACCCGAATCTCATACCACTTAACCTTAACCTCATCCAATTTAACCTGAATCTCATACCAGTACACCTGAATATCATACCATTTAACCTCAATCCTATACCATAACCTCAATCTCATACCATTTAACCTGAATCTCATACCACTTAACCCGAATTGCGTGCCATTTAACCTGAATCATATACCAAATAAACCATATGCCACATAAACCTGAATATCATACCATATTAACCTAATTTTCATACCATCTACATTTTATATCACACGAACCTGAATCTAATACCATTTAACCTAAATCAATTACCACCTAACCTAATTATTATACCATTTAGCCTTAATTACATACCGTATAACCTGTAACCTGAACAACAGGTTACAGTTTCATTTTCTTAATTTGTATACTCTTGTGATATTTCTAAACTTGGGTCCTTAATTGATAAAAAACCAAAAGTTGGGGGATGAGCCGGGAAAAGGGGGTATTGGTACAACCCCTCGTATTTTAGCAGCTCCCATCAGCAGCAAAGGCACGAGGTTGCCCGATGGAACATCGGCGACCGGCATATGATTTGTTGCAGTTGATTTTGACTTTAGAAGTAACATGTTAAAACTTATAAGCTCAATGAACTTGAAACGAATGGAGTGATCCAGTCGTCGGAATTTCAAATCAATATATGGTTTAGTTTCTATTCTTTTTCGGAATCCATATATCCATATGTTTTCGAAGAAAAGAAGACCAAGGTTCGCTTCATTGCGACTACACTAACAGTGACGAACGATTCCCATGTTTTTGTATGAAACAGGTGCCTCAAAGCAAAGAATATAACTTTCCATTCAGAATTGGATTCTGCAAGAGCTCTGTACAAAGTTGGGTTAAAAAAACAATTCCATATTGAGAAAATAACACTATTGAAAAACCCTACAGGTTTCATGTAAAAAAAAAAAAAAAAACCTACACACGGGTTAATGCTCAATGATAGAAACCTACACCTACCAATGATAATATGTACATACTTCAAATGCCTATAAAATTGCACTTCCTGAAGCTAGCTTCTTAATCTGTCTACTTGATTATGTTACAACTGAAATTTTCACGAGTTCTGTATGCTGCGTATAAAAGATCAGACAGCAGACTATTGGAATTCTTCTCTGCAATGGTGTGGTGAAAAAGCGAACGACATGCATGCCTGCTCAAATGCTGCCCCCCTTTAATGGAGACAGTTCACACATTCTGGGTCTTTGTTGGGCAATCCTGTAGAAAAAATAAAGCAAGGCAAATCCATGACGAGAAGAAAGGAGAGAGTAAACAAGAAGGAACTCCAGGAACCCTTCGGAAAAGCATAAACTTGGATACGCAACTTCAGAAGGAGCCTAGATTTGATAGGAACTAGAAAAATGACATCCTATTGGTAAATGCGATGGGACAAAATCTTTGAACTTGCTCAACCGTGCATTTTATATATGGGTTGGCAACCTCTTGTTGCTTTTCAGTAATATACTTGTCATTAAGAGGGAAAGCCAAAAAAATATGAACTACTGAACAATATCTATTTTATAAAACACATGGTAAAGGTGGCCCACTAAGAATAAGTGTGCAAATATGGCATGATTTGAAGACCGTGATGTTAAAGGGCAATTCACTTCTAGGTTATATATATTTTCAGAATTAAATTTAGAGCAGTTGTCCACTCCATGAACAAGTTTTCTGCACCGTACTAAACAAACGCCCAAAGAACAGGAGCAGGAACGTGAAGTAAAACATGAAAGAGACAAAATACCTGATTCTTGCTTACTCCCACCCAGAATTCTGCATTTACCCAGCAACAGATGTTTTATACTTGACATTCCGAGGAATATTTCTGCGTGATTGGGGATTTTCTATAGAGTAGACAAGAAGAATTCCATCCTTGGTTCCAGCTATGAAACATTCCTCCAGGGTCACTGTTAGAGATGTTATTATCTTTCCCACTCCACTGTATTTTTTCACAACCTCAAGCGTGTTCATAGAGCGGACAACTATCTGTCCCTGGTCTCCGGCAGACACCAAAAACTCACCACATGCACTAAGTTCAACACAATGAAGGCGCCCATAGGATTCAGAATTGGCAAGATGTTTCCCATTGATAGAATACAGGTGCAGACTCAGATCATCATCAGCATAAAGTACAAGGCGTCCATGATGAGAAGCAACAAGTTTTGACAGTGGATAGCCGGATGGATGACGCAAAGATCTTACATATCTACCATCCCGCAGTGAATGGAAAATACAAGTTCCATCTTTTGACCCACTGATGACAACATCAAGCTCCACACTAATGTATAAGCACGAAACTATATCATCATGACCACATAGAATATGGAAGGGGGTCTCAACTATGACATGGTCTTTTCTTGGTGCATCACTTTGTGCATTTCGAACCCTCTTATCATGGGGTCTGGCACGAATGACTTCCCACACCATAACGGTTGTGTCATAACTTCCAGTAGCGAGAAATCTTCCATCAGCTGTGACTACAACATATAATAAAGTCAAATAAGACAAAAAAATGCCAAAACCAGTTGCTTATAAGATAAGCTAAATACATATGAAACACAAAATGCAGTGATAAGAGGTAAATAATTTACACCTAGAATCAACAAGGGACCATGCAGAAACTAGTGCTGCCACATTTCTCGAGTGTTATAGAGAAACTCACTTGAGATACACTTTAGCACAACACAGTCTTGCAAATTGCAGCTACTTAATTCTTGCTAATTTTGTTAACACCCTTCTAACAATCAAAAAAGATGATAACAGTTAATTGACACTATGACTTTCATGCCACCGAATCCATTGTAGTTGGGATTAAGGTGCAGTATGATGATGACGGTGGTGTGATGACAATCAGAAAAGGAAGAGGTGAGCTATACTAGCATTATCCAAAAACAACCAATAAAAAAAGAGGAAAGGAAAAGCTCATACTGGAATACATATTGAAACTGCAACTAAACAAGTTGTTCTAAATACTTCAAATAGTCTAACTATGACATTGTAAACACACACACACACACACACACACACACACACACATGCACATATAACTACGTGTATCTACATATGCAAAGACCAAGATTGCTTCAGGGACGCTCAAGGGATAAATGTTCACAGAAGGGTCCTTGCTTGATGCAGAACAATGTGAGCCCAACGTTTAGATATCTTGGGCATTAAATTATAATTTTCTTTTCTTTTATTTTTGAACTTTTATTTTTATTTTTTAATTTGGGAAGTCCATAAAAAAAATCATGAATTTTGGAGTTCCATATGGAATCTTTTTAAACGTCCAGGGACAAAACCAACTTCATCTACCACCCTTGTCCCTCCTGAGAGCTTTAAAGTTAATGGAAATGGCCTATCTTAAGTTGAAAGGAAAGGTAAAAGCAATGAGGAGAATCAAGACACCATGGCTTCAAGAAGCTGGGGATGATCAACCATTTTTGCATTGTCAATGCTGAAGATTCTGAGAATGAATTTTGAGAATTGTTCTAAATTTGGGACACAGCTAGTTTACTGGACCAATCATATGCTTGTAAAATGCTTAGACTAAATATGAGCATGAATGTCATTTACATTATGAGACTTCTCTTCCTATATAGATATTACCAAAACAATATTGTGCCTCATTGGTCCAACCAAGGACAAAAATGGTGTGTTCAGCAAGAGTTAAAAAAAGGGAAAAAAAAGGTAAATGTATTTCTGTTTCCGAGTACAGACTTTAAGGAAAAATACCAGCAACACAGCTGACAACATCTTTGTGTTGTCGGATGCTCTGCACCATTCTTCCATCATTCAGAGATATGACTTGAAAGCTATTCTCCCAATTGCCACATGAAATCAGAAAGTTCTCTGATGGTGTCTGCATTGTTGCGAAACATTGTGATCCAAGTACCATGTTACCTACCAGGGCACTTCCAATTTTACGAGGCGATAGAATCTCAGAACCAATCCCGAAGAAAGGATCCTGAAAAAGTAAGTTGTTTGAATAAATGCAAGAAAATGCAAAAGAAGGCAATTTGGACACATCAGATTGCAATCATAACTAAAGAGCTGACCTGGGAACCAGAAAAGGTAAAATTTCCACCGGATTGCAGTTGAGTTGTCAGCCACACTTTTACAGACAAGGTAAGCCCCTCATTAACGAGAACAATGCATGAGTCTAGCACACGGATACATAGCACAGAAGATGGTGTATGACTTGCACAAGGAACGATGGAAGTCAAATTGATGGAATCAGGAGCGAAGTACAATGGATGAGCAATTGGAATAGGCGGTCCTCTTCTTGGGTGTTTTTTACGGAAAATCTGAATTGGTGTTTGGCCAAAATTAGCAATTTGGTCTTCAATTGCAGATCTCTGTAGCTCATCATCCATGGTGTCCAAATCAACAGCACCTTCATAAGTTAGATAATAGAAAATGTTTGCTGCCTGCATTTTGAATATATTGTGACATCAGTTACAAGAAAGGAACACAATAGAAAACATGCAATTTGAAGAAAAAAAAAACTAAAGAAAAAAAGTTTGAATTATACCTCCACTGCTGGCTTTCCACGTTGCTTGTAGCCAAAGACCAAATCAATCCACTGATGAAGATTGGAGCTGACGTATTCACTTTCAAGGGCTTCTCTGTTTTTGCTTACAAAAAGTTCAGGTGATCCCTGCAAAAAGATTTTGATTTACATTCACCATCAAGGCAATAGAGTTTTCATGTGTCATCATCATCAAACTACACGTTCATCCCAATGATGTTTGGATTTGTGGCATGAAGTTTGCAGAGTTGATTGTTAAACGTCAATGACAGTAAATTCAGCATAAACAAAGAGGCAACAGATTATGCAAGATGCCTGTCTCAATGTGACCCTTTTTCAAGAGAATAACAAGAGGAAATTCCCAAAATTGACATAGTTACAGGTTTCTCTGTTTAAAGGTATCCAGATGGCATAAATAAAGGTTGTTACTGGGAAAATCCAACTACTATCCCACTATAATCACATATTTACTACATGATCTAGCTAAATCTGAGCCATTTGGCCAGTTAACAACTCAACGAAGGTTGTCTCACTACGGATGTCAGGCCAAAAAAGGAAACACACACACACAGATATAAAACAGAGCTCAAGCTGCAGAAACAGTTCTGTGATGTAATCCAATATGTGAGGAAAAGGTAATTGAAGGTGCATACAATAAAACTTAGGGTTTCAGTAAGGCCACAGGAAATCCCAAAATTTAAAACATGTGAATAAAAACTTAAAAGTGCCTTTTCATGCGCACAAACCAATGAAACAGAGAACTTGCTCCGCACGGACCCTCAGAATGAGACCAACAAGAGAAAGAAAAAGGAAGTGGGAAAACATCACCAAACCACTTTAGAGCATGCGACTGTGAGTTAAGTGTCTGGACATCAACTTAGGGCCACAAAATAATGAAGAAAATTGCTAACACAATTTCTTTTTTTTTTTTACTTGTGTAATATGTTGGATAGGCTAACTAGACAGGTGTTATTAATTCTAGGCATATTTTACTACTTTTTTTGTTCTCTTATCACTTTCGTTCTTGCTGTCCCTTATGATGTACTATATATTACTTCACATCAATGAAACATATACACTACTTTTCTCCTGGTTTCCTCTCCTCTTTATTGTATCCGAGCACTGGTACAAATTTGTTTTCACCATCACCTTCCTCTTCCGAAAGTTCAGCAATGGCAGAAAAAGCTCCTATCAACATCAACTTTATCACTCAAGTACCTATCAAACTCACCAGCCTTAACTACCCATCCTAGCGTGCACAGTTTCATACCCTTCTGTTCGGCCTAAACCTTCTTGGTTTTGGTGATGGTTCAAATCATGCACCAAATCCCACCAAACCCTCTTGTTCTGAATCTCAGGAATCAAAACCTAATCCTTATTATGTCTTCTGCCAGTGCCAAGAATTTGATTGCATTTTGGCCTAAGTATTTGAGACTCTAATACCCTTGATTGCCTCAGCCAAAACCTTAGCAGAGGCCAGGCTGAAACTTCAGACCCTGTTTGCCAACAGATCCAGGAGCAGGATCATGACTTTGGAGAAGAAGCTAGCCGCACGATGTGGCAACAAGACTATTTCTGAGTATATTTAGTTTGTGAAAACCACTGCCAATGATTTAGCAGTTTAGCCCTGGCACAAAGACAATTTTTAATGGCATTGATAATGAGTGTAAGGAAATTGCTGCTGTCCTTTGTGCACGAGAATCCACTATTACCTTTGAATAACAATATGACAAGCTGCCTTTGTCTGATTATGAAGATTTTCTTCATAAACAAGAAACATCGTCCTCCATATCTATTGCTAGTGTTAACACAGTTGCAGCCTTCTTCCCAACAAGGAATCTTCCCCAACCACCATATCCACCCAGAGGAGGTCGGAAACCATTACAGAGAGGTCAAGCCACATCCTACAGGGGAAGAGGCAAAGGCCAAAACTGGTGACCCAATCAATTCCATCATCCCCCTCCAGTGTCATCTCCGTAGAGAACATGGCCACCCAGGCAAGTACTACCACAGTAAAAAATCTGCTCATCCTACAGCAAACATTGCATTTTCTCATCAACTGAGAGAATAGTGGATGCTCGCTACTAGCGCCTCACATCATGTTACTGCTTAACCAAGCCACCTCCTCAACATTTTGAATACTGGTGGCCCACAAATATCTCCCATTGGTTTTGATATTCTTTTCACTCCTTCTCGGTCTCTTCAATTACCAACAGTCTTGTGCGCCCTTTAAATTTCAAACAATCTTTTATCAGTTTCCAAGTTATATGAAACTAACGAAGTCTCAGTAGAATTCTTTCCCACTAATTTTCAGGTCAAGGACCTGTATACGGTGGCGCAACAGGTGCAAGGCCAGAATAAAAATGGTCTCTATTACTTCCCTGCAATGGCATCCTTGCCTTCTACTCTATATCCCATTGGCTATCTTGGTGTCAAATCTTATGTGCAGACATGGCATCACTGCATCAATCATCCATCCCCACTACCACTTCGCTCCATTGTTCTCAATTTTGATCTTCCAGTTTCAGATTCTATTTTAATTTTTGCAATTCATGTTTATGTAATAAAAACGACAAGCTTTCATTTGCTATCCCTTCTCTTTCGAGTCATAGGCCCTTGAATTGATATTCTAGGATGTTTGGGGACCTGGACCTACATGTGCACACCAGTATGCCACATCATCGCGGCCCCAAGTCAACTCTGATACCATTTGTAATGACCCAAGTACAGAACGGCTATCCTTTGAGAAAAGGAAAAGCGCTATGTGGTTGTTTTAGAACTTGAGTCTATATATCCACATAAAGCTTCTCACATTTCTCCAATGTGTGATATGGAGGTGTAATAGGACCAGCCCCTATTTCTTCTATTGATGTGTTTGGTTACAATGCTCTCTTTGCAGATCCCTTCACAATGTACACCTGGATATATCCAATGAAACTAAATTCTAATGTCTTGACATTTTTATGAAATTCAAAAATTTAGTTGAGAATTAATTCCTGAACAAAATTAGTTGCGTTTATTCTAGAGATTTCCAGAAATGCAACCCTATTTTCTAAGCATGGCATTTCTCATCTTCTTCCTCCAGTACATACAGCTAAACATAAGGGAACGGTTGAACATCGTCAACAACATGCTGAAAGTGGTTTTACTCTCCTTCATAATACTTCAACACTTGCGTCATATTGGAGTTGTGCTTTTCGGCAGCAGGTTATCTTATTAATAGACTTCCTACTCCAATCTTAAACAATAGGTCACCTTTCTCTGCACTTTTTTCAAGAGAACCAAACAACTCAAATCTTAAAGCCTTCAGATCTCTTTGCTACCCCTGGCTTCGCTCATACAACAATCACAAACTTCAAGCTAAATCCAAGCCTTGTATTTTTTTAGGATATTCCTTAAACAAAGCGTATATCTCTGTTTTGAGCCCAGTTCTCATAAAATTTTTGTTTCTCATCATGTCTATTTTCTTGAAACATATTCCCTTTGGCAAAATTCTTCCCAAAATTAATACCTTGATCACTTTCAGATTTTTTGAAGTGGACTTCAGCAGGGGCTAATTCAGAGACCAATTTTCTCCATCTACATAACCTCATCAATGTCATAGTCTCCTTGTCCAGGTACATCAACTTCTCCATCTTCTATTTTTATTCCGTCCTATCTCTACCATACACTGTACCTCCTCACCATCCCAATCTGACCACAACTCTATCTAAACCCACCAAGTGTCTGACACCAACTCCACAACCAACTTTATCTCCACCTTCTGCTAATATCCCTTCCTCCCCTGCACCTATCACAGATTCTCACTCATCTAGACTCCTCAGTCCAATCTGATTTCTCCCCCAACCTGCATCTCCGATCGTACCCTTTCCCAAAATCTAGGCTTCGTTTGGGAACAACCTCAGTGTTTAGTGGTATAGGTCGGAAAAGCTATCTAACGGTAGCTTTTAGCTTTACAGGTTTGGCAAAGCTATCAAAGTTGTTGATAATTTATTCCAACATCTAACGCTAATTTTAGATGCTATTGCCAAACAAAACCCTGCTCAGATAGAAACAAAAAAATTACCCACCCACACCAAAGACAAGACACCCCCTAAAGTAAAAATTTGGGTTATAACCACTTAATGGATATGGTTTAAGTGATTTACCCTGCAAAAACTGATAACATATTTATAATCTACAAAAGAAAAATCAACAACCATGAATAGAAGTGCATAGAGAAAAGCATATAAGAAGCATAATATTGTTCATTAATACAGTACAACATTTAGTATATGGGAGAAATTTCACAAACCTTTGCCCAAGGGGGGAGAGAAACATCAGCAATAGGTTCACCATCTTGTTTAACTCCAAAGTAATAAGAGTTTGAGTTAACAAGAAATTCAGGAATGTAAAAGAATTCAGGAATTAACTCCTTGACATCGCTTGTATTAGAAAGGCAATTCCGGTAAGTGCCTTCTATGCTTTGAAATAAACGATCAGCGTGGTCAAATTTACCACCCTGACAAAGAAAGGTCCACATTAGAACTTGAAAAATTTATGGACATATTTTATACAATAACAAAAAACCGGAATAAAGCCATCGCATAGAAACAAAAACATATTTGAATTTCTCTTTTTAGCCTACAATTAGAATGCCAAACATGTAAAAGAAAACCATAAAAGAATCAGCCAACCAAAATGCATCTACACGGAAAAATCAATTAATCATCTCTTGCTCGGCAAATGGGCTAATAAGTTCAATTGGTGTATAATAGGAAGGTATAAATGTTGTAGATAGGAAAAATGGGCTTAATGTTGTAGATAAAATTGGTGTATAATCAACACCTTTAATTGCTTTTTGAAAATCTCAGCCAAGTGTTGGGTAGGCACAGATTTATGCAATAGGAAAATTCTTGAGTAGAGACGTGGATAGACCTGAGTCAAAAACTTGAATAGAATCTCTGTAGGATCTTGATATCTCATAAAATCAAAATAGGATGCAGAAAAGAAAACCAATATTGCAGAAGATAAGCTGTCATATGCTTACCAAACAATCCATAAGGCAGAAAATAATAGTGCATATCCAAAAGCAAGTTCAAATGACACACACACACACACTTTGAGAATTCATGCATGTCCTCCTTTCCAAAATGCCCATAAATACAAAACAACATTTGTGCAACAAAGCTGTGATCTTTTAGTTCTAGAAACCCCCTACATCTCACATTCTTTCTTTTACACCTACCAAAACATTTACTTTAACAATGCCGGCACATTCACATTCATGTCTTATTCAATAAATTTATAAAAGATAGAAATTAGTTTTTGATGGATTCACAAAAGATAGCTCTCCTAATTTTGGACGAAAAAAATTCATGAAAGATGAGATACAGTTCTGACAAAACTCATGCCCTCATTTCATCATCGTTTTCTTTCTGTTGCACCCCAACACCTACAGTGCTTTTCATGCTTTTTCATTTATTGTTTGTAACGAAACACAGAAGTCCACAGCTTTCTTCAACTTCAATAGTTTCCAAAAATATATACCAGCAAGTATGCTAGTTTCCCCATTTCAAGAAAAAATTATCCTTCCAAAGATGACATAGTATAAGCTTAATAATCACCAACATCATAAATAGTAATAATAACAATATTATATAATTATTCTGAACTGCAAAATATGCAACACAATAACTCAACAGAATTACCTGTAAATTTCGGTGAAGTGACGTAAATGGTTCTAATCTGAGGAGGTAATAAAGAACAATCCCCATGCTAGAGTAATGAGATCCATAGTAAAAGCTGCACCAAAATACAGAACACTAAACTGACTTGGCAAAATATAACTCAACAAAAAGCGTAGCAAGCACACTCAAATCAGGACCAAGATTACCTGGGTATATCAGGATCACAAAAGTTACGGTATCTTTCTTCAAAAACCTGAGTAGTCAAGCCTACCAGTAAGCTTTTAGTAATTCAAAATTCCTATGAGAAAATTAAATTGTTTAATTTGATTAACTTTAGAAAGATCAGAAATAAAATAACCTCAAATCTTTTCAAGTCCAGTGCTCCAACAGGCTTTGACAAATCCCTAAAGGTTGATGACTTATTAAAATCAAGAACTTCCGAGGAATAATCTGCCAAAATCCAGGGGAAAACGGGATATTGGGTTAGATCATTATATGATCTCCCAGCGAGTGTGTTCAGAATCATCAAATACTCAAAGTTCGTTATTTCCCTTCTTCTCCATCTCTCTCTAGCTGTCTCAACCATTTCTAGGGCAACATATCTGTCAACAAATTGAATAGCTCCACTCTTGTCCCTACTACTTCCTTTAGGAAACAGGAGCTCATTCCTGGTAGCAACTACCAGCTTGCCAACCTCTTTTGCATCTTTCTGTGATGCAAAATTCAGAAAGATCGGAGCAACTGAATCACAGAAGAAAACCTCTATTGAAGTGTATCTAAGCAGATAACGCGTCCAATGTACAGCTTTGATCTACACAAAACAGAACAAAATAAGTAGACATATTGGTGCAAGAGACACTAGGGAGACTCAAACCTTCAAACAATAAAAAATAAACAAAATAAAACAAAAGATAAGTCTACCTTGCTAATATTCCATCTCCGGTAACGCTTAAAATTTTTTAGTTGTTTCCTGCCCAAGCTCTCTGCATCTGTATCATCTGGGGAGATCCCCTTTTCGTTACTCGTATCAAGATTAAAGGGCCACTTTAGAAGCTTTTGCTTCTGATCAGCCTTGGCGGATTCAGAGTTACTTGAAGTGCTGAAATTCTTAAATACTGATGCACCTCCAGTTCCTTCAACCAAAAACTGACCAAAGAAATGCAAGACGTCCTTCATGACTGCCAAACGTCCAGCTAACTTTCTTTTTGGTGCAACTAGAATGCATGGAACTGATAGAAGAACCTGCAACATCAGTCCTTATATAAGCAATAAGATAAATTATCGACACCTTCTGCTTACATGGCCAATGGTAATAGCATATCATTACTGGTTAATGATTTTCAAGGATGACCTTGCAGAGTGTGCCTACCTCACTGGTTTCAGCCTCTTGAGATGATGGAGAGAACTCTTTTCGGTCGTGTAGAATATCCTTGAGATTGTTACTGCTTTTAACTGCAGGCAAGCATGGACTGTCTGATGGTTCCTCACTGGCAACCTTGTTCCCACTTTGTTCTGTATCAGTTTCAGGGGGCTCAGAAGTCCCCTCTTCTGTTATTCTCCGAACACCCTTCAACACAAACCGTTTCATTTGCTCAGGAATTTGACCCACAAAACCGGCTTTGCTTTCAAAATGAGTAGCTTCATCACTAGGGGTACAGGAAGGAGGAAGACACAGTTTCTCATCAAAATGATAGTTTCTTCTTAACTTGGGTCTACGCCGCCATGTATCCTCTGTCTTGTCTAGCTTCCAATGTTTAGAAAAATTATTGGGAAACGGATTAGCAGACCATGGACCCCTCTCATCAATCAAAGCACGAAACAAGTGCATCCATTTTTCCTGCCAGCACAAGATTATGGTGAACCTATATGTAAGCAAAAGAATGAACATTTTTTTTTTGGCCAAACAAAAGAACGAACATGATTAAGCAAAAAAACATACTGTAACATTTTGATGCTCCTCCTCTTGAGTAAGCAGGAATACGGCCCTCCGACTCTCATCTGAAGCATGGATTGCATGCAACAGACCTTGTAACTCTTCCTCAAATGCTTTCTTATTGTTGAATTCCAAAGAGAAATTCTCATCCATCCTATCACACAACTCCTGCAATTGTCGATGGCGATCAGATTTCAATGACTTAAGATATTTTGCCTCTTCAGAAACCTGAAAGATGAAACCAGGTGTTCAGAAGCAAGTGAGAATCATAAAGGAAATTATATATAAGATGAATAAAAAAAAAGTATTTGGTAACTAAAATAGTGGTAGATTGTGTCATAAAAGATACAAAAGAAAAAAGGTCTCCTTTAAGATCAAACAAAAAAATAAACAAATTGAAGTGAATTTTTATAAGCTCAAACCATCCAGCGTGACGGCACTTCACATTGCTCAAACCATAGGAATAAGATCTCTTTCAGCTAATTTGCATTAGTTGTGGTTACATATGTGCCTTGAAAATAAGATGACCCAAGAAACCATCCTCCTCTTAAGATGGAAACATTTACCAATATTGGATTTAAAAAAGAATAATAAGAAAAAGAAGAATGCAAGTTTGCAACCATGTTAATTGCTGACCTTTTTACCAGGCACAGCTTCAATCCAACATCAGTACAAATAAATGACTTGGATTGGGAAACAAAAGCATAATTTTATGTCTACTGAATACTGAACAGCACATTTTTTGGACATTCGAACTCACTCAAGTGGACCAGAATATCAAGAAATACACAAAATCAATAACAATGTGATAATTGGCTGTCCAAGTAAAATCTATAAGACAGGAGAATTGGTGATTCCAGGATTATGAACACACCGCAGCTAGAACTTGATCCTTCTGGATTAGATTATACATGGAGCCTGTATCTTTTGAATTGCTGCCTGACTCGGAGTCATCTCTACCCACCATGCTAGTAGCAAGCACTGATTTCCCGCAGTTAACGGTTTCTCGAATCAAATGAGCAATAACATGGATACGGGCACCATCATCCAAACCTCCGTATGTGGATCTTATAGTAAGCAAAAACCTGAATATAGCAGTAATTAGCATTTAAATGTTTACATGACACCCACAAGCCACTAACATGACCAACCCACATTTCATCTCAAACCTAAAGAAAACCACGAGCAGGATATACACCCTACAAAACTTGTTCAGATAGTATAGGAACAGAATAATACCAGATGAAAAGCTGCAACCTACTCTTGCTTTGCTCATCATCAGCTGTCAGGATGGAAGGTAGAACTGAGATAACTTGTTGGACACACCGTGATGCTCTTTCTAGAGAAGATCTGCAGAGGTATAGAACTACTAGTCGTAACACAATTCTTGGACACCTATCCCCTCTCAAAACCATGGCTTTATCAATGTTTTTATTTGACTTTCCACCAAGAGCATTGCCAATGCCCCCAGATACAACAACAGCAGCCATTTCTGCAGCAGGAATGTTTAAAGACTCAACTAAGCCACGTGCTCTCTGGCCAAAAGATGGTCCAACTGATGATGAACTCTTGGGAAGCACTTTGCTTGGACCCTTCCCATTCATCTCACTGATAATAATCCACACATTGTCGAACAAGTCCCACCACTTACCATCAGTTACATCAAGTTCATTAGCTAGTGGTTGCATGGGAGCCCATGGATTCCTGGTAGCAAAAGGTCCGTATGGAAGAAGGTTTCAGTTACTTTGCAATAATCTGGCATTAGGAGGCCCTTGCAGATGTCCTCATCTAGGGCCCAAAATATGTAAGATACACTGATTACAGTGTAAGAAGATTCTTTCTTTAAAAAAAAAAAAACAACCAAAACATTTGGGTAGTATTTGCAGGGACTATTGATGAGTGATTATTTTTATATATAGTGATTATTTGCTCCACTTGTATATCAATTAAGATTCTATACTTTAAGAAACCCGAAGACCACTTCTAAAACATTTAAAAATATATATATCGTTCTTATTAATTTTTCTTCTTTAAGCTGGGTAAGGAAAAAATCATAAAACTTAATTATTTTTTTTAAGTGATTAATTGGTAGATAAAGCATTAGCTTTGAAATGAAATTGTATCTACACAAAATTGAAAATAAGTGATTATTTAATCACTTAGCGCCAATTCCTTCTGCATTAAAATTAATGCATTCTTGTGTATTAATTTTTATATAAATTGATTATTTGCTTATTTGGTAAGTTATCGATTTATTGAAGCATTTATACTTTAAGAAGTCTAAAAGCTGATTTTAAAATATTTTTTTAAAACGTAAGTAGTTTTTATTAATTTTTTAACTTATCCAACCTAAAAAATTAAGAAAAATAATTGCTTTGTACAAAAATCTGTCTAAAATTACTTTTTTGGACTTCTTGAAGTGTAGGTTCTAATAAACTGACAATCTGGGAAAATAATCATTTTATATAATAATAATGCTCAATAACACAGTAATTTTAATGCAAAACGAATTGGCCCTTAATCAAGTGCCCCCAAAGGTAGCCTTCCAGCTTCTCAAATTCGTGAACAGTGAAGACATAGTGAAACAACATTTTCCTTCCTGCCAGAACAAGTGTACTGTGAAGAAGCCACAAGCACGTACAAACCCAAAGTAAAAATTTATACACGAGCAGCACTGAGTCCTTACTCTGCGCCATTAGAAAAATACCACAGGCTAAAATTTTTTCAATGTGTATTTCATGACACAAAATTTGACTTGGTATTTAGCATCCGTCAATTTGTAGCCTTCTAACCAAGTAGTTCTTCAGTTCCCAGATAATCAAGTAGTTGACTCCCTTAAAAAATACTAAGAAAAATTAGCCTATGATGTGCCAAAAAGGGCATATAGATAGCAACTGACTACAGACACATAATCATATAACTCTAGGAGCTATTAATGTTCATACCATGTAGGCAAATGCATTGATGGATGCCAAGTAAGCAGATCCACGGATGGGTGTAACAAGCTTAGGAAATAAGTACTATAAAATCAGGCTGCCAGTACCTATATATTTTGTCATCAAACTCCCCCTGCATAATCTCATGTACAGCAGACGCATAATCCTTCTGACTTTCTACTTCTAAGAATTCCGGAGGACACTCAGAGCTATTAACTGGGAACTGCAACAAGCACGCAATTAATATAGACAATAGAAGTCAAGAATGAAACTACATGGAAGAAGTACAGGACACACTTCAAACCTTAAGTGAACACTACAACATGTGCCATTCTAATTACATTCCTATTAGAGCATCCATCGACCTAGTAGTCGTAGCAGGAGTAGTAATAATAATTACAATAATGATTAAAATGACTAATATTTTTGTAATCACAATAATAATGGTAGCAGCAACAATAATAATCTATCAGCTATAAATTCTTTCTCCAGGTGGTACAATCTTATGTGTTTTTGGTCATAGCACATTTATCAAGTACAGTGCACAAGCATGTCAGGGAGATTATTCAAATTAAGGACACACAAAAATTCCAGGAATGACTCATAAAGTTTCCTGAGTACCAAAATACCATCATAAGCTTGTGCAGAAGTTAAAGAAAATGCACAACCTAGAAAATAGTTACCAGGAGTTCACTGTCAATCTCAGAAATGAGCATCTCATCAACCAGCCTCAGCAAATATAATGTGTTATCTCGACACGGTTGCGACACAAAAATATTTTCCTCAGAAGATAACTCTACTAGCCTCTGAATCAAATCATCATAAATGTCACGAAGCAGGTGTCGACATGCAATGCTACCCTACCAAAAGTTTAAAGGGAAAAGAATAAATATTATCCAATAACTCAAATATAGAAAAATTCAATTAAACTACAAGATATGCCTTGGATAGAAGAAAGTTCTTATTACTTGCTCAGAGTGCAGTAGTAGGAAATTCGATGTCTCTTCTAAATGTTGCCAGCCACCTTTTACAGAAAGCACATAGTGGCTGAGAACCACACAAAAAAGACTCCTCACAAACCTCTGTTCATTCACCTCGTTATCATCTTGAATAATTGACTCATGCATGTAGTTTTTAACAACACCAAGCTTTAGTGAAGCTGACAACCAAGCATTCCAACCATATTCCTAAACACGAAATCCAGCAATCAGATATCAATTAATATCTTGGATGTGTTTACAAGATTAAAGGATCATATACCATTAAAGCCTCAATATTTAAAGGATTTGAATCAAGTAGATCAAGTAGATCACTCATTATCTTGATTCTTGCCATGGCATCCTCAATGCTATATAAGTATCTGAAATTCAGAGCTAAGATCTGAGGAACAACAAAATGCGAATTAATTCCTTTGTTTCTCTGCTTCTCAATCTGCATTTGTCTCTGTAACACCTGTGACATCAATGTCCAAAAAACTTTCAAAAGAACTGACTAACTTGCAGAAACTACTTTCTTTGATAATGGCACTCAAGGATGCTGAAACAAGAAATATATAATGGTGATGGTCCAATGCAAGTGTTGCATAAAACACTAATTGGAAAAGGCTTTGTTCAAAATATCAATTTAAGCAGCAATTGTTCTTAATTTCAAACCTCATACAACAAAGGAAAAATGACATCTCAAATTTCAGGTTTAGCAATTATACAAATCAGGGGAAGTAACTCCAGGCCAAAGATTGTCCCACTTTTTATCTATCCTCTAAACAACCTCATAACTGTTCTATTACAAGTCCATAATTTCATTTTGAACTAACATTTTCAGGATTCAACAAAATGAAAAGAATTGATAAGAAAATCATTTTTGTAAGAACAAAAAATCATTAAAAAGGAATCAGAAGATTGCCAAACAGATTATCGACAAGATAAAAGAGCTTGAGTCTCTGCCAACCTCAGGACAGTATTAGCTATTTCTATGGTAGCCCAGGACATAAAGTGTATTTAACCACTTGATTCACTTCAAACAAAGAATGACTTGCCAAGAAGAGCCATTGTATCCACTCCCACCAAAGTATATAGAAAAATGAAAGGCGAATTACACGAAAGTCATTTTTTTTTAAGAGCAGAAATTGGACAGAGGAAAAGATACTTTAGCCAAAAACAAGGCAAAAAAAAGAAGGTTAATGCTTGGTCAAGTACCTGTTTAGGACTGGCTCCGCCAAGAAGAACATCAAACAAAGTAGCACACAAATTGTCAGTGAGTGGAAACTTAAATAATCTATCAGATATAGCTGCAAATATAGGTTGCATCCTTGAGCCAATCTTCTTGCTATTTTCTGGTTGAAATTTTGATCTTCCAACAGCAATATTGAAGAACTTTGGCCCCTTTTTCTCAGCTGGAAAACCAACCATAAGCCTTCCTAAGAATTGCAGGCCAAGCAATCTGATTGGTTCATATTCTCTGTAGAAACACTAATATGGTCAGTAAAGATGCATGATGCTGAGCTTTTAGTCTTAGTGAAACATATTTACATTCAGACACTGCAGTAAATTGATTCAAAGAAGATGGCTACACATTCAAAGGCACACTAGCATGTGATGCCGCTTCTTCTCAGATTGATGAGCACACTTAGAAGTTACCACATTAAAAAGGATATATGTAAATTTCCTATAGAGATTAAAGACCATTTATAGTTGACTGATTAAAAGTGCCAAGATGTTATTTTTATAAATAGATACATATGATTAAGTGAATGCAACTCTTAGTCCCACCATCCTTATGCTAAAGAGACCTGCATATGTAGTGTGCAGCTTAATGCAGTCATACAAGCTTTAGATTATGTTCCGGGCCCCAGATATCTCTTCCCATTTTCCTTGTACACCAAAAGGTTGTTTAGATGTGTTTTAAGTTGTATTTTTAAAAAGATTTTATATTAGGCACAGACAGAAATCAGAAATCCACATCCATACATATCAAATAATAAAAAAAATCTCCAAACAGGGGATTTTGGTATCAATGATTTGTAGAGCCAGAAAAATGGATATGGAGATTTACAGAGGATCTTCTTTTTTGTGGGGGGTAGGGGGGAATGGCTAAATATGGTGAGGAACCCAAAGATTGATGATGGGGAAATACAGATCAGTCTATGGACTGATTTTGATGGGTATTCGCTAATTGCAAGCAGATCTGAAGATGAACCATATCAGCTGAGATAGGATTAGGTCTGGAAAAGGAAACAACCATGCCATCTTCCTGTCCCTCTTGCAGTTTTGTGGCTAGTTTGGAGGAAAGAAATATGAGGGTTTTTTTTACAGAAAAACAGGGTCATATCCCTTCTAAGGCAAAAATGGCAGGATATTTCTTGAGTAACAGCAAACTTTTCTTCTGTAAAGAGACAAGTTTTACAGACTCGACATTCTTATGAAAGGCTTTCATCCCCTTGATGCTTCTTCAATTGATTTAGACATACATTCCTCATATGGAACCAGAGGAAAAAAAAAATAAAGAATAAAGAATGAAGAGTAATAGACTGCATTTCCAATCCAGTTTCATTCCAATCCAGTTTTATTCTACATACATGTGCATGGGTGTGTAAATATGCGCAGATAGGACCAATGCATTAAACAGAAAAGATACCTCTGAAGGAGATTAACAAATATGTGACAACCACCAATACCATTAACCTGTTCAAGGAAAGAAGCAAGCACTGATTTTTGTGAAATGGCACGGATAACCATATGCAGAAGATCCTCAACACATGTCATATCTTGGCTAGTCTCAAAGAAGGTTACAAGAGCTTTTATATCTGGTGCTGCAATGTCTTGCCTGCAAATTAAAAAATTCAGAAAAATTTATACAAATGTTCTGATAAATATATGATGCTCAAAATTTGAAGATGTGAATCAGATGCAAAAGGCACCAAAGAAAACCATCAAAATCCAGACATGGAACGATAGCACCAAAAATCCATACACTTTTTAGTAGTTTTCTATGACAGTAAAAGAAACCAAATATACTGGCTGTGCACTATATCAGAAGAGAAGGGTGTAAGCAAACAGGATACTGTGTATAATATTATTTAGAGCACCATGGACATCAAAATCTCACCTGAGACACATCTCCCCAAGACTTAATAAAAGTAGACGAATTTTACGTACTTCTTCTCTGTTTGGTCTTTCTCCAATAACCTCCCCAGTAACTGGATGTAGGAGAGGCCTTCCGCTGATAGCGAAAAGAGATTTAACATTATCCCAGTAAAACTGCCATATCATATCGATAACACGTGGTATGCCGCACAAACTTTTAAGCAGTCTTGGATCATTATCAAATTGTTGGACTATGAACATGTATAGCTCACGCTGCACCTTGTATTCACTATAAAGCCATATAAGAGGATTTAGAAAAATTCCAGAGATGGCATCTTTAATAAGCAGCTCAGCCAAACCTAAAGAGAAAAGGGGGGAAGCAGCATAAGTACAAATAACAAAAATAATCTGTTAAGTGTGTTCCAATAATAGTTCAGGACTCCCCTTGCTTCCCATACAAAGAAACATCGGTATACAACTATAATATGAAAATTTTTGCAGAATTAGATTATTTTCATCTGAACTCAGATATCACTCATGAATACGTACCACAGTTTGCTACAACATTAAACAGATGCTTCAATGCAGAGAGAGTTTCCAAATTGAGTTGCTTAGGTGGTGCAGATTGCAATAGAAATCCAAGTATCAAAAATCCAGAAAGTAGATGCATTTGTTGTTGGTTTGCCAAATTGTCATCCAAGATGGAAGCTATAAGTTCAATAACCTCAGCCGTCAAACGCTCTTTGTCAATAGGCATAAGCAGAGTACAATCACGATCTACATTTTCATCATTTTCATATCTATCCAATTGAGTGATGAGTGGGAAAAACACAGATACACCTCCAACACAATAAATTATCTGCTGGAGCAAGCGTCTGGAGCATAACTCTGATCCAACCATAATGGTAGCTTCAAAAGAACTCTTGTCTGATGTGTAGTCAATAATTGGAGAGACATTAAAAAGTTTCCTGCCATCACTTGCCTGAAAAAGGAACATCTGAATATTTGCTGGGAAAGTGAAGTCTATGCACACACACACACAAAGGGAAGGAGGGAGGGAGAGCAAGGTTGACCTGCGCATTTAGTCCAAAAATAATTTTGGATGCAAGACCATCTTTGGCATCAAGAACTTCACCAGACAACGGATTATCATATGCCGCCTCATTTTCAAGAAAAGAATACATATAGCTAGGACCTAGGGAATACACAGCCTGGACTTGCTCAGAAGATATGGCATCACTAAATAAATAAACTGGACCAATCTGACCATGAAAAGGAAATGAGTCTTGGGTGCTGTCCATAGTATCATCTTCATCATTCCAAGGAAAAATAATTTTTTTGGCAATGGAGCAGCTTGTCAATAATTCACTAACTTTTGCATATCTGATCCACAAAACAAGGAAATGAGTTAATAATAGAATCACAACAATCAAGAAATAAGAAAACTTCCTTAATACAGTCCAAAAACTCATCCAGATTACTGCATAATTGAATGTGGGATTCAACCTGCATTTTTCTGATGATACAAGATCCCCATCCACATAACACCGCAATAGACTTCCACCAGAGAAGGCTCTGCCTATGCTGTGTGTAATACAAAGAAAATGCCATTTCTTCCTGACTAGATTAACGTGCATATGAACACGCTGTCGCTTCAGATTAACTGACTGTAAACCAATAAACCTGAGTATTAGTTGCATGGAATTGGCAGTGAGTGAAAAGACAAAATATGATAAATACCTAAGCATATGCAAACATAAGAATAATAACAATAACGACAACAACAACAACAACAACAACAATGATAATAATAATTTGTTATCCAGAAAAGAAAAAAAAACCACCTTATTGTTTATAATGGGAAAAAGATATATTTTATGTTAAATAAAGTGAATTTACAGTAGGCTGATTTAGGTAAATACAGAGTCTACCTCATATAGAAGTGTGTCATTTGACAGCACAGCTATGCATCCTCTTCCATTTTCAGTGAGAAATTCAAAAAGGCCCATTGTTCCACTACGTGGGAAGCTTTCCACTCTGAGCCAGCATGAAAAAGAGAAACCCTTATTGACAGGCCATTGCAGAGGCGTTTTAATGGTGATTCCCTACAAGAACACAGCAAAAAAACCATGAGGTGGAACCACAGCAACTAAAAAGATAATGAATCCACTTACAGTGGTATTAGATTTTTTTTTTTTGTGCCACCCAATAAATCTATATATAATTTGGATACAGCCAATTTAATCATTTCATTAAATAGTCTATTCAGATCATGCGTAAGATATTTAAGTTATTCAAACTTGTGAGTTTTTGTAATTTTCCTATGAAATCAATATGTTAACAATTTACAATAATTTCTTCCTAGCAGAGAAATTTCTACAGGCCAAATATTGAGAGACATGATTTGAATGCGAGGTTGCTCCATTTAAAGGTTACTTTCATACAATCTTATAGCATATGAATTTAGTGCAGGCTGTAAGAATTCTAAATTCTCCTATATGTGTAAGTGGATCCCTCAAGTAACAAGACAAACCTGGTCCTAGAAACAATGAAATTTTTATACCTTTTGGTCTCCCAAAATAAATGCTGTGATGACATAAATAAATGTCATGCTTTTCCAAGTACATCCTTGGAGTATAACAAAAAACAAAACAAATGGCAGAACAAGCAAAAGATGTAAGCACATCGACTGAACATCAATGTTAAGGGATGTTGTTTGGCTTCTATAATCATAATTTCATTCCCTTAGCCATTAGGGCATGATATGACAGAAATTCAAGCATTCCAAAGTATTCTAAGCATCTGGAAGGGCATTAAGGTAAGACCTTGCCACTTTGTTCCTTCACACAGATCTATAATGCCAGTACACCAGTCTAATTAACTAACACTATAAACTTCATGTCACCAATTGCAGAGTTGGAAAGAACAAAGACGATGATGAATAGATTGTCCCTAGGACCAATAAGTGTCAGATATACCATGCAATAGGCTTTTTTTTCCAGATGAGAACCAAATTAGTGATGAAAACAAAGTATATGCAATGTGTCACAACCCAAGTCCATATCCTGTCCGCACCAATGGGTCAACCAGATACACAAAAGGTCTCCAACATCTCTCCCACATGGACTCTGGAGTGTAAAAACCTCCCCACATATATGCACCACAAACTGATACAAAATCATAAGCCTAGTAGACAAAGATATGGACTCATCATTTTGGGCCTCAGCCAGCATCTATTGGTCCATATGGTCAATACCATCGTGGTCCTAGGTCAACTCCTGCGCCATTTGCGAGGACCAAAGTCCTAAACCAGTCCACAGAGGGCACATGTCATCCAATGTGAAAAGGACGAGCCATAAGTAATCAAGTTTTGAAATCTTGTAACCTTATAGACACATAAGACCTCCCAACTGTCTCCCATGCAGTATCAAGGGTGTCACACAACATTTATCCAAAACATACCCAGCTACAAAAGCCACAGCAATAAAAAGAAGAAAACACAGGAATTGCTTTTAAAAAATAGGAATTAGAACATAAATAGTGGCTGGTGCTAAACTCACATAAAAACCTATAGCCATAGAATCATGCATAATTTTGCTTCAGGTCCAAGTTAATTTGATCATACAGTTTCCAGAGACTATGCAAAAAGAAAAATAATTACTAATATCACACAGTATAAAAAGTCCTTATAGACTGAATACTCCTCTAAGGGAAAAAATTTGACTTTGAAGCCTGTTGAAGAACAAATTGCCCATCGAAGTCCTCAAAGACTAGAAACACTTACCGAATCATTTCCGTTAAGGTCAAAAAAGGCAGTCGGCCCCTTCTCATTTAACATTGACAAAACACTGGTTAATAATAAAGAGCGATACTGCCGTTGAGCACCAACTTTCTCACTTCTAAGTATGGCAAAAATTTTGCGAATATCCTTTCCTGATATACTATGACCACCAATGACCTGAATCAGCATCGCAGTTTTTAAAACAACACTCTCGTCTTCTTCCTGTGCAAACCAATCAAGAAGAAAATCCAGCATTCCAGCTCTCACACATGAAGCTCGATTAGAAAGGGAATCCCTAAGCAGCTGCTGAAACACATTGAGCCCATGATGCTGCAATGACTCACTGCTCTGCCCAATCACAAAAGAGCAAACAATAATACTAAAACTTCAAAAATAAGACCAAAACTTCAAAATACATTACAGGATTATAGTATATTCTTAGTCCATAACTTCAACTATACACCCAAAAAAAAACTAAAACCCAAGAAAATTGGACCACTGACCTTCTGTAGAACACATAGGTAAAGTATGATCACATCTTCATTCTAGCCACAAAAAAACAAAAAGATATATAAACATGAGAAGCTTAGCAGTATATACATAAAAGCACAAGGAGAGGTAAAGACTGGAGTGGCAGTCAAGTTAGATATTCAGTTACCTTTATAAGAGGGCACTTCTTAATTTCAAAATGTCCATCAACAAGCATATCAAGGAGTGCATTTAGAAGTTCTTCGGTTGGATGCCATTGACAGAAGTCCAAAAGAAGACTCTGAAGTGTCTGGTAACCCTTCCCAACAAGGCCTCTAAAAGCAGCCTTGAAGATCATTGACAAACAGAAAAATGAGATTTACAAAGAGGACAAAAATTCCCAGAACAGATAACAAGTTTTCACACCAGGCACCAATAGCACGAACAGACAGTCAGCAGACTGCAAGTTTCTGTGAAACAGCCCATTCATAATTAAACAAAGGCTATAGTTTTCCCTTCACTCTCTTGTTTGCATGAAGAGAAAGAGTATGTTCAATCAGCCCTCTGAAAGCCATAAGAAGCAGGCAAAAGCAGAGAAAAAAGGGTAGAATTACCTTTGACACATCATTTCCTGAGAGCAGATAGGTAAGAGTTTTTAGCACATTCAAAGCCAACTTCTCACACTTTGCTTCAGCAAGATTGCAATTTAACAAGGAGACTACATGCAAAAAGCATTCTCCATCACGAAACAAGGCCTGATAATGCTGAAATAACATCCAGCAAATAAGAAAGCAAAATACACTTGAGAAGACTAGCAAACTCATGTTATCATTTCAAAAAATATAAGCAAGATATGGAAGAAGCACAGGATGCCTACCATTGGATCAGTCTGGAGCATATCTCTCATGGAAACTAACAAATCAACAGACAGCACTTCAAATCCTTTGCCAAGCTCCTTCATCCGAGTGAACAATTCCAGGTATTTGGAACAGACCTGCAACTTTGCTCGTCGATCTTCTTCAGATGATGGCACTATCTAAATCACAAGAAGAGAAGAAAAAATCATTTGCTCACCAACTTACTTCTAGGGAAGCAAGAAAAAGGAGTGATAGGTAGAGGCACTACCTTCATGAGGTCAAGAATATAACTAAGCACACGGTTCCTCAAGCTTTCTTCCCAAAATAAATCAAACAAACAATCAATACAAGTAGAATCATGCAAAACCAAACTTCTTGCACCATCTACAAGAGACCAAAATTCTACAAAGACCTCCATACATGTTTCCATGCATTTACACCAACTCTGGGCTGCCTCAGACAAATCAGATTTATGATAATTATCCACAGATGCCCTATCGGCAAAATCAGAATGTTTAGATTCCTGGGCTTGAATGCAGCCAACTTTAAGCACCCGAGAAACAGCATTAAGCGTCTTAAAAGAAGCAACAGTTTTCTCAGCTGAGAGCTGTAATATGCGAAGCAGACTCTTTACAAGAGCATAAGCAATCTCAGGATTGCAAGCAGATTGTTCAAGTGCATCCAGCAAAGCAGAAGATTCAGGCTGCAACAGCATATGAAGATCAAAGATAAATTTTCATGCCTCAAAAAACAAAGGGACAGAAAAGAGGAAGCAATTAACATTAAGAAGTTAATAACTTTTTTTTTTATAAGTACAGAAAGGCTTTAACAAGAAATTGCAAGACAATGCTTCTATCATCAGTTGAAGAAGTAAGGAACACAATATAACACAACCTGAGAACACTCAAGCCCTAACATCCATGAGTACATGCACTCAAATCAGTAGATTCAGTCCATGCACATTAACAAGAATCTAAAAAATATAAGATAGAAGAAGGCAACAGCACTGACATTTCTCATTTATTCAGCTCTTCATAATTCATCAACACACGACAAATAGAAATACCAACTCCAAATATTCTGAACCAACAGTTTATTTCTCATCTCTGAATGCCTATTAGAGGTATGTTGTATAATGAACTATTAACGCATCTAACTCATAACCAAGTAGCATTAAGTGGGGAGGCACGGTTGCAATTCAAAGCCACTGGAAACACTTAGCAATTTGCAACATCCAAACAAGGAAGACGTAAATTGCATGAGAGATGTGACAGAACCAATAAGGTGGATTCATGAAACTCATAACTCGAGAAATTTGTTAGTGCAAAAGGCTGTGTCATTTGATGTTGAAAATAAATTTTGATTTAATTTCTATCAAGTTTTCACTGGGACAATCACCTTGCATGCATGTGAAACCCAGAAGGTAAGTTATTCATGGACCAAGAGCCTAGTATGTATATTGAGTTTAATTTGGACCAGGGTATTTGCAATTCCTTCTGTAGCCCCCAAGCTTCAAAATAGATGCTATTGGGCCTGGCTAACAATAAAACTGAAGCGGAACATGTCTTTGAATAAAACAAGTCTTCTTCACCCGACAAGGACTTGTTTTCACATTTCAATATGCAGCTAAAAGTGAGCAACAATAGTGGCATAAGCAAATGACACAAATATACCAGGTTATGATTGCTCCCACTAGAAGTTGCTGCTAGTTCCACAAATGAGATCACTTCCATCTGGAGAATATCAACGCCACTTGATCTCACTTCACTAGTCTTTCTGCCTGAAGGAGAAAATGTATCAGGCTCTTCAAAAGAATTGTCTTGGCACATTCGAAAGTCTCGAGGCAGTTCCTCTAAAGGCCCAAAAAAGAAAAAGTTCTCTGAAAAAATGAGATCCCATATTCCCTCTTTGCGCAACACTTCAATCAGTGGAGGTGATGAGATAAGAACTTTGCTCAAGGTGTCAAGAACAGAATGCTGCAGCAAATTGGCAAACATCCTAAACAACAAAATGACAGAACAAGGGCTTGTTAAACATGGTGGAGGAGGGGAGGAAAAACAGAAACAACAGTTCTCAAGACAAGTAGCACCTCGGACTTACCTCAAATTACTTGGTAATTCATGTTCACTGGAACATGCCTTAATGCAAGGAAAAACTGTAAGCAGAACCCTCAAGACCCATTTAATTGAGAGTTCAACATAGGCTGGCATGGATATCCGTGCAACAGCCACATCAGACTTATGAAATTTAATATCCTCAGGACTAGGCAAGAAAGAGCAAAGTACTCTGCTCAACTCAGCAACATAATTACTCCAAAACTGAGTACTAGTATCACTTTGAAGAGACACAGTTGAAGTCTCTGTTTTACAACTGCTCACATTTTTGTCATACTCCAGGTCAGAAGATGATATTTGAGCATCACCAGGCAAAGATGAGGCCCCGAGTTGCTTCTTATACTCTTGAAGTATGAAGGCAGGCGAACAATAGCTATTAGCAAATTTATCAACTCTTCCATTTTCACACAGAAACTGCATGTTATTTAGATTCCCGAAGCTAACTACTAGTTAAGGTCAGCTCTGCAATCACATAACATATCTGATGAATTTACGTGTAGATAGAAATTCAAATGATTCCACTGTTGATGATTTCTGGATCTAAATTACCCTAGCTAAGGTGTGATTACACAGTAACAAACAACGACAGAAGATGGTAACAATAACATCATGTAAACTAGTACAAACTAAACAACCAATATATAATGGAGAAAGACAATAAGGTCCATGGCATTGGACCCCAAGTCAAAAAATTTTAAGAAAATAATGGTAACAAACTGAAAGCTCAAAATGAATGAGCATATAAAGTAAAATCAATGTGTTAGCCCCATGTAAACTAGCAATTTGCCAAGGTATAAGAGGAAAACATTCCTTAATGACGGACCAAACAAGGAAGTGCACATCTCAAATTCCAGATAAAATATCTGAATAAAAAACCTAATCTAAGACACTCCATTGGTTTAATTCAAGTTGTATATAGTGAAAAACAAATCAATGTATAAACAAAATAAAATCTCAAAAAACTAAAGATGTTTTCTCCACATGAAGAAACAGTTACATAATGCATTGGATAAATGTGGATAAATGTATTTTGTTATCAAACAGACAGTTCAGGTAAACAAGCACATGCAATTACTTCAAACTATTAGCTATAACAGCAATAGACAAGGATGTTAGCAAAGTTCATCAGTAACTTGGTAGGTTTTTAGTATAAATACAAGAACAACGCCATATGCATGAAGGGTTGTACAAAAAATATAGTACTAAATAATGTAGCACCATCCAATTTAGATGTGGACCCTATGGCTGTGGTGTTCTCAGTTAATGGTCCACATCATTCAATGCAAGAGCCATAAATTTTTGGACTGAAACCAGATTTTCTCTTAATTAACACACTTTAAAGTAAATAATAATTATAGCCAAAAAATTCATAGACTTTAATTGCAAGTTCATTACTTAAAGGTTTGAATGGTTCCACATCACTTAGTACCAGAACTTGTACAAAACATTTAACCTGCTTAGCATTTCCCTCGGCAGAATGTTCTAGGACTAAAACCTGCATTCACTGTGGAGTAGAGAGGTTTAAGAAGACAGAGATCCAGTAGTGTCGTGGAGTCCAATCATTTGTTCCATTGGAAAAAGAAATGGTAAAGGAGTACATGCAAGAAGTGTGGAACCACGGAATCTAAAGTTGTCAACAGAGAGGAACATATTCCACGTTCATCATCGGAATGAATAGTCAAATTAAAAGGGAAAGGAATGTAACTGCAGATGATCACTGGATAGAAACAACATGTAATAAAGGATACACAGCCTCCCTAAGAACTTCCACAGAGAGGAGATGAAGCACAAAATACTTTTCCAATGGGTATTCATCTCTGCACAAATATATGTCAATGTTACTTACATGAGTATCAGTAGCAAGAAATGGAGTTGAGCCCCACAAAGAGGGATACTTACATTTGCTCTTAAAGATATTATGCATATTACAAACTCTGAAAAAAATATTGACTAAACCATTAAAGAGAATTGTGTGAAGCTGGAACCGATTAACTATCACTCGCTATTACAGGAAAAAGCAAAAAATGGGTTTAAGCTATGCTTTCGAGTGAGGCCCTGGAACTCAAACTGCAAGTACCTTTCTGCACTGATATGAGCATCATTTTTTGATAGCAACAGACTACTTGAAGGAAGCCCAAGCCCATCCAGTAGAGCTTCAAGCCCCCCGATGCTTTTGAAATGATTTTGACCTCGCGGATTATCACATAAGGCCAATAATAGGGATCCCAGGGTCAAGTACTGAAGTGACATATCCATCCATTTTTCTTTCATACTCCATCTTCTGATTACACGCAACAACTCTGGAAGAGTAATGGTTTGTGTAAATTCAGAACTGAACACAAACAGATACATAATCAACAAAATCAGATAAATGCCCAATAAATGCTGATGGAATCTGTGCAGTTACAAATATCAAGATGGGCAGGTTTAGCACAATGAATTGATGGAAGCTTAGTTCATATTGAGTATGCTCACATTCTGGTCTGTTTTTTTTTTTTTTTTAGGGAGAGCCCAAGACAAATGCGAACTGAAAGCACACATCATGTTATGGTTGTCTCCAAGATGGTTGCAAAAGTACCTTAAAAATTAAAATGGATGATATATCATTTGCAAGAGAAAGAGCAAGTTTTTCTTTTGTCACGCTTTTCTACCTCACCTATGAGCAGTCAAGGTTCATTGAAGGCATATATAAGTTTGGTATCTAAATCCTAGTATACTGGTGAAAACGAAATTTGCCTACCTTACCTACAAACCAATTGAGGCCACCAGCTTCCATCACTGAGATAACTGCTTTCCGATGCCATTGGAGCCTTGTTTCAAAATATGGGTCCTTGGAACTAGAAGAAAATTTGTTGAGATGTACATTACCAATTAATGAGAACTCTTTAGAGTTATTGCAGAACTGGGCCTTCACGTATACATTTGAATTCAAGTCCATAAAGCTACACACTATTGATACAACATAAGTAAGAACTTGGTGCAAGAGTCGAGTTTTCTCTGGCACAAGAGTAGAAAAACTTCCATCATTGGAGAATGTACTGGTCACTGTTTTAAGTTGAATAACAGCCGCTGCAGTAAATCAAAAAAGAAAACACCCTGTTATGGTGGGTACGCACTCCATAATCCATAATTGGTACACTAGACTCAGAACAGAAGATGAGTGAGTCTCTATGAAAGAAGTCACAATGAGCAGCTTCCAATCCCTAAGAAACTGAGAACTCTGTACACAAGTTGTTAGATGCAAATTGCATAAGTTGAGGTCTAAGTTGTTGAAGAACTCCTATTGTTAACTAATTCCTGAAGCAAGGGATGTAATTTCAATAGTGAACTAAGATAAGCACTAAAGTGTTAAGGAAATCTTACTAGAGCTATGTGTCCAAAACAATTAAGTGGTAAGCTCTACAAGCCAAGGCATGTAGTGACAGAGATGAGCATGCATTGAGCTAAGAGATTAGCTGTGGGATTCTAGTGAGATTAGCTTTGGGTATCAATTGCTCCTTAGGAAGTTTGTTTAGCAGTTCAATTGCTAAGCATGGGCAGTCTTTTTAACTTAGGCTGAGAGCTGGAGCAACAGCCGGCAGGTCTCTAAGATTAGAAGACCAGCAGATGAGGCTATTGAGTCAAGGAATTATAGTGGATTCAAAAGGAACGCACATTAAAGTTGCTAATAGGCTAGGGTACTTCTCTTGTATTTCAGGGCACAGCCTATGCAATGCGAACTTTCTGCATCAGAAATTTCAAGAATATGGTGGTTTCTGAGGCACCAGTGCTCCTGAGAAATGGGCCTACCATATTCCTGGCTGGAAGTCCCTATTCGGAAGGAAAGCTGCAAGTAACAGCAGCAACCTTACCCAACTACTGGAACAAGAATAAAATTTCTCCCTAAAATACATAATAAAATATCCAAGTGTGGTGGCAAGAATAAAATTCTTTAGACGAGTAAACTATCTAACTAACAAGCAACATACAAGCCACTGGTCAATTTGCATTCAAGTCAAAATCTGAAAAGAATCATGCAAAAGTTTAATCAATTAATACAGAATAAAAAAGGCAAAAGGGGCAAATTTGCCACTAAACTATAGCGATAGAGTAATTTTGCCATTGAACTTTTCTTGCGGGCAAATTTGCCATTAATCTTTTCGAAAGGTGCAAATTTGCCATCAATGTTTTGTGTTGGGAGCGAAACTGCCACCAATTGTTACAATTCCTTAAAGTGGCAAACGTGAAAAAATGAGAAATATGCAAGTTTTAGTTCCAAGTTTCCTTTACCTAACACCTTAGCACCTAAGTTTCTAAATCTATCATTTTCACTGTGGTCTTTGATCTAGCAAACCCCTATGCCCCTCACCACCCTCCACCCTTTCTACCACCGGCACTACCTCCACTCTTCCACACATCCCAGCAATGCTCTCGAAAACTTGGATCAAATAGGGTTCGATCGATGCAGGTGGGACTAAATCTAAAGGTGCTGTAATTTTAGAATGAAGGATCGACAGAATGGTCGTGGAGGGTTGCTCGGCAATAATGAGGAAGGTGAAAACAATAAGGCTCAGCAATAGGGGTGTGTGGTCAAATATAAGGTTTTGACTCATTTAGGTGTTGTGAAAGATTTGGATAGCTAGAGGTTATGTCACAGAATATTCCTACTATTTAATGACCAATGACAAAATTGCCCACAACGGAAATGTTAATAAGCAAATTTGCCTGGAAAAAAAAAAAAAGGTCAATGGCAAAATTACTCTACCCCCTATTGTTTAGGTGCAAATTTGACCCTTTTGCCAAAAGAAAATACTAAATATCAACTTATACATTTTCACATGTTCTAAAACAGCCAGTAATATACATACATACTTACGTACAAACAAAAATACATGTACACACACTAAATAGGCAGTTTTAATCTCAATGATACCTTTCATTAGTGCTGTAATCTTCTGAACCCCGCCATAGTAGCCAAATACTCTGCAATTATGCATTGAACGAGTAACAATCGTCAAGGCATCCAAAACAGGTAAACCTTCAGAAGTGATAATCAGAATGATGGAGCCAGCTGACAGATCTTTTGTTGAGCGCCCTGCGCTGCCATTAACTGAATTTATAAAACATCAAAGTCAGATAGCCAATGCATAAAGCGATGTACAATACAAAATGTGTCACTTTACTCAAAGGGCATGGGAAAAAATTACAAAGTAATCAAATCTTTCTACATTCAAGAACATATCTACTAACAAATTTCAAAACCTCTGACATTGGGGATTAGTTAGAAAATACAGCAAGCTAACTCGCTAGGCTAAGCATAAAGACAGGAAACATGCATTTCAAATTCAAAGATTGATAAACAAGCTAAACAGCAAAAGTTTTGGCCTTTTTTACTTTCAAGGAAACAAGAGAAATGTTATTTTAACTTCCTAGAGGATGTAGCCATTGTTAGAAATCCACTAACGTTTAGCATTCATAGTAAGTAGAGGAAGACAAGGGTCAACAGGATATGCTAGTTTTTCATTCCCCCAGACAATCAGATCATATTCATCGGCTGATTGTTCCAAACAAAAGTGAAATGCTAAAATGGTAAATGATCAACTTACACTCAAAGATTAAACCAGTGAATTGTGTGATCTCTTCAGTCAATGCCAAAACAATTTCTGCTGGATGCCCGGAAGAGCATCCAACAACTGTGTCATTGACATATGACAAGAAATCTAGAGATTGAGATGTTGCTGAACCATCTAACAACAGGCCCCCATAAGCAGGCTTCCAGTTCCTAAATACGGTCAGAAATTGTTTAAGGAAGACGTGAAACAACTTCTTCTTTTCTGCCTGAAACCAAGTAAATTACAAGTGAAATCAGAATTCACTAGAACAAGACAGCTGCGCAAGACCGATGACTGCAATGCACTTCAAAATGCATGATTCTCAATCAGGCCAAACACAAAACTTCAAACCTGATGCATCTGTGTCTGCATAGATACATTATATTGATCCTCAGAAATCTATCACAGGGTATTGATTAAACTGATCCTTAGTACCAGAATTATTAGAAATTGATATTCATATCTTTGGTGATACAAGTTCATGTCACTACAAGACATGGTTAAATTGCTTAATCTAATGACAGCAAGAGCAAACAAATTGCTTCGAGAAGAACTCTGCTGCCAGACCCAACATGGTTGTGATTTCAACTTAATTAGTTGAATGAATAACTGAAACTAACCAAAATTAAACATGTACTGCTCATCAAAAACTGCCTTGTTTCCTATTAGCAGGATTCACTTTACTACTTTCTGCCTAGTTTAAAGAATGTATACAGCACAATAGAAAAGCTCTTTTTGAAACCCTTCATCCATACTTAGGCAAATTGATTGGAAGATTTTGACTGTTAAGGCTGTGAAAAACAGAAGAACAAAGCACTTATTAGGTACGGAATCAACCTTTTAATTTTTTAGGCTTAATAAATTTACTGTGAGCTTTAAACCAACCAACATACATAAAGTAAAAAATAGTCAGCTTCACAATACATAAATCCTCGATTCCTTAGCCTTCCCTGTTCACTTTCTAGTTACAACATTTCATTACCGTCCTTACTTGACATTTTTCTTTTCTACTTCCTTATACCATGAGATAACAACTATACAGATACTAAAATATTGAACAATGCTATTACTGGTGGCAGACCCAGGATTTTTTTATTTGTGAGGGCACAATTATAATAGATTAAGGCTACAGAAAAATATAACAAAATCCCTATGTTGAATACGATATTCAACCAAATATCCATTCAACCGATGACATAAAACTGAAAATATGTAAAGTAATAGAATCAGAATAATAATTAAAATAATAAAATCAACAAGAAAATTTTTTATTATTGATAAACAAGAGAAAAAATCTAAGCAAAAAAATAAAAATATAGAAACGAAATGATTACAATGTATGAAAAATAAAACAAGTTTCAATGACTTAAACAAAATCACAATGAGAACATTAGGTGAGAGGCATTAAAAAACAAAAAAGAAAAAAGAAAAAAAGCAAATATACAAATAAATAAAAGAGATTATATCACTTGAAAAAAAATAACTATAGGAATTACATATGAATGAACAAAAGAAAAATAAAATATTTAGTATCGACCAAAAATAATAACAGAAATAACTCAAAATTACCGACAATAATAGAATCTAGAGGAAATTAAAAATGTATTAAAGTTAGAAGAAAACTTGCTAATGGGAGCATAAAAGAAATACCAATTTATGGAGATAAAAACCATAATTGCTACAGTGAAAAAGATGAAACCATAAGGTCTCAGTTATAATAGTTTTCCCGGGAAAAGGATAAAGAAGCAGGGACACTAGCAACTTTGTTAACTTTTGGTAAACTCACAAGCACAAGTCCTAAAACGTTTTAAGTCTAACAAGAATACCCCAAACTTTTGTTTTGGACTAAAAATACAACAACCCTAACCACATCTTCACAATTCTACTGGGGGGCACATGCACCCGTGTGCTGCATGGTAGGTCCACCCCTGGCAATTATGCTTACCAATGCTCTTTGCTGTCAAAGAAAACTATCGTTACTTTCACTAAATGTTTTATCTTAGACTCAACTGTGTCAGATAATGAAACTTCTGTATAAGTATATTCCTTCAAAACAAGTTGGAAAAACTAACGGAAGTTCAGGAGAAAAGCCAAGCTCAACGGTCTTGTCACATGTAAGACACTTAGACCAGCACCGGACAACATGAATTTAAATGATCTTAAACAGGAGGTAACTCTTCCTTTCCTTTATGATATTTGATTAAGCATCCTTTTCTCAAAATGAAATATGTTACCTAAGAAAAAATAATTAAATATCATTCAGAAAACAGATGAACAAATTCCGTGATGGGGAGAGAAAACATGAGACAAACTAGGCCTGTCCAATTTTCAATAATCAAAATAGAAAAAAAGAATTAAACAAAACTCAGTTAATTTTAAGAACAAGCCCATTGTGCATACCTTATCAATAGCATTTTCATATCTGTTCCACAGGATACTCAAAGCTGCCTCATCACCTCCATCACTGGAAGAAATATGAAAGTAGATGAAAAATAAACAAGATTGTAATGTTTCAGTTTTAGCAATATAATATAAAGCACCAAAAAAAAAAACCCCTTTGACTTGACAATGTAGAATGACACACACCTAACACTCCCCTTCACATGCAACCTGATGAAAAGACTAAAAATGAGTTTTTCATGTGGACCACAATGATGATATTGGAGTTTACAGTTAATAGTTGGGGCAGTGACAAACCTTGGGCTCTAATACCATGTTAAAACATTCAACCCAAAACCAATTAGCGGTAGGGTGGCCTCACCACAATATAAACCACTACCAAACCCCTCCCCTTCACTTGACAATGTGGGATAACACCACTTAACAGAGCAAGATCATGTTTGCATCAAAAACAGAAGGACAAGCTGTGATTTAGAAAAGATGCAAAGAACTTGGATTTTTTTCCCTCTAAGAATGTTAACCATGATACACATTTACAGAGTAATTTGGTAAATCGTAACAGCTTATGCAGATGTAAAATTAAGGATCATTAAGGATGTTAATGAAGATCAATAAGTTAGAGTCCAGCAATAACACCCAACACATGAACATGGATTGCAGAGGAACTTGTTGCAAATGGAGCAAAAGAGGAGACACATAATTAATGTACCAGTCACAAGTACTTAGCTGATTGTTTTCCTTGATTGACGAAGGATGTAAAAGCAAATCTAACTCTTGCCTATGTGCATATGTGGTGTGTGTCTGACTAAGAGTGTTCATGAACCCAGCTATGTTAAGTACAGTCATCCAAATAATTGGCCATAAATTTGAACTCCTCCATTAATTCTAAGAACTAGTAAAGAAGAATTAGGTAATGAAAATAACAATGACACCTCAACAAGCTCCAGTGAACTTATCTCCACAAACACACCTTTAAATAATATAGTGAATATCTCACAAACACATCAACCGATAGAAAGAAAAGGTCAACAAGAAGCAAGAGCAAAAATTCCTGTAAACAAAAACTATGGTAGTATGACCTTCAACCCCATGTTCTCTTCATCATTGCACTACCTATGAAAGCAATCCACCATTAAGTTTGATTAATTCCTAGTAAACAGACACACACAAGGCCAATCTAGCTATTTGAATGAGAAGAAATAAGTAAATAGTAGATATAAAGCTTAGCCGAGTTGTTAAGTGGCTTGGTTGCCTTCCAAAATTTCAAAGTACGACCTAGGAATTGGACTACCTGTGCAAAGGAATTCAACTTTCAGAGCAGCTGATTATTTTGAGTTCCACAAAACCTAACAACTTCATAATCTCTAGATAGGGTACTTGCTTGATGACAACAGGCAGTAAACAAAATGAATAAATGTTTGTTTTTTCAAGACATGAGCAGATGAAAAGCTTCTGCGTTAACACGACAAAAAACAAGAAGCCAAAACTGCGTTCAAGTCCTCAAAGTCCATCCATATGTACAGCAGCCATGTCCTCAGAAAACAGATGAATATAAATAACATCAGCAAAACATAATTACCTAAAGCAGATCCTTGGAGGAGGAGGCGAGAGTCGATCAGCCGGTGAAGAAGTAGTGGATTCCACAGCTTGGCCGCTGGAGGTCCTCCGGATAAGCTCCGCGACACCCTTCACAATGTTCATTCTTCCCACCAAGGATTTACACAGCAACTAGGACTTCATTGACAGGCCAACAGAATACCTGAGCACCTTCCTCACCATCGTCTCAGCAAAGTGCTCGCAAACTCAACTGACTCTTTCCACCAAACAACGACTTCAACAAGAACCGGGTGATTCCATTACGCACACTAAACATGAATGAGACCGATGAGAAAATGCTTGAGAATTTAAACAGCGAAAAACCCGAACTGAAGATTGAAAATCGCGCAAACGACAGAGCAAGCTCAACAAAGCAAATCGATTCGGACATAATAGCTACAAGATCAATCACGAGCAATTAATGACTACTAGCAAATTATTTGAAATTGGTCGAAATTCTTCGACGATGGAGTGAAAATGGCTAGTACCTGGCAGGATCAAACGGCTGCGATCCTGTCCTGAGTTATGGGAATCACGATGCGAGATCTGAGCCTAGATGATTCTCGAGACGCCTTTTCTTAACTGAGTTTAGATGACCGAACTCCGAAGTAATGCAGATTGAGAAGAAAGATCAACGAAGAAATAAGAAAAAGGCCAGCAGAGCGAGAAAAAGAGGAGCGAGAAAATCGTATCATAAAATACCAGCTTTAATTTCGAGATTGCCCTTGCCTGGAGCTTGTGATTCGTGAAGGCTGTGAATGCCGGTCCTGACGTCGATGTGGCTGTCTGTCAGCTCTAATTTCCTACTAAGTATGAGAAAGGGTACGCATAACTATCATGCAGCGGTTCATATAAACATTATATAAAATTGTTAAAAGATATAGAGATTTAATATAATAAAAATATATATTTTTAAGTTTCAATTTTTATAATTTTAGAACAAAATAATATTTACACCTTATTAGGTAGAGACTAGAGTAAAAAATGCTACTACTAGAAACAAAAGAAAAACAAATCATGATTATCAATATTTGCTTTAAAGGATAATAAAAAAATGACAAAAAAAAATTAGAGACCAAGAGAACAAATGGAGTGGTTTGGTGAGCTACATATTGTAGTTGATGTTTTTTGTAATAACTTTTAATGATAATAGTGCAACACAAAACACGTTACGTGCTTCGAAATAATGATTAATTTGTCTGTTAATTAAAAATAATTTAATAAAAATTTTCATCTCCTATTAACACAAAATTTAATTTTTAATATCAATGAAAAATTTATCTAGAAAAATTTACTCTCAAATTTAACAATTATAAATCAAATTACTTTATTAAACTATAGAGTTTGAAATAAATAATTGATGTTACAAATCTTAATAGTCAATAATGAAAGAGCAATGATAGAAATAATGATTAAAGTTTCATCTTAAAAAACAACATTAAAGAAAATCAATAAAAAAGTTAGAATCAAGACAAAAAAAATAAAGAGATTTGGTGACCCACACATTGTAGCGGATATTTTTTATAATAAATTTTAATAATAACAATGTGACATAAAACATGTTACATGCTTCAAAATAATGCATATTTTATTTCTTAACTAAAAAAATTCAATAAAAATTTTCATCTCCTATTAACACAAAATCTAATTTTTAATATCGATGAAAAATTTACTTTCAAATTCAACAATTATGGAACAAATTGCTTTATTAAACTATAAAACTTGAAATAAATAATTGATGCTACAAATCTTAATAATCAATAATGAAAGAATAATGATAGAAATAATGATTAAAGCTTCATCTTAGAAAACAACAATAAAGAAAATCAATAAAAAAAGTTAGGATTAAGAAAAAAAAAGAAAAAATTTTAGAAATTAAGGATTTAACATTTGACTTAATAAAGATTAAAAAAATGGTTTAACTAAAAAATAAATAAATTTTAACTAAAAAAACAAATTATGGTCACCAATGCCTTACTTTAAAAGATAGTACATAAAAAACAACAAAAGAAAAACTTGGGAGCCAAGAGAACAAATAAAAGATTTAATTAAATAGTTATAAAATTCAGGAACTAAAATGTAACAGAGACATAACTCAAGTCCAAAAAATAAAAAATTAGAAAGTTAGAGAATGAAATTGCGTTTTAACGGGAAAAAATGTGGGACAGATGAAAACTGGGAAAATTACAACCTAGGCCCTCAGAAAGGTAAGCGCTTTACGAAATGAGACAAAACTAAAAAAAAAAAAGTAAATCGCATCCTAAAAAAACAAAAAAAAAAGTCAAAAGAAAAAGAAAAAAAATGCTGAATCATGGCCCAAAACAATTGCTACTATTCATCCAACAGTAACCATGTTCATCTTTAGAATATAATGTAATATTCATGTTTTGCAACAGGCTGATATAGTCATCGATTTTTTTTTTTCGTTAAGTAACATCAACTTGAGTTCTGGAGATTAGGGATGTCAGGATGCCGGATTTTAGTTAGATGAGGGCATTCTCATATCTTACCCATAACCTTAAATACTCTATCCGCATCTTACCCATTATCTATCAGGTAAACAATTTTTACATTCATATCTTACACCTTTTTAGATGGGCTGGGTCGAGGTAAAATTCATCCAACCCACCACACTTCCGCAACCATAATTTTATTGAGTTATGTCATATTTAATCTTACATTTGTTACTGTTAAAAACATTTATTATACCTTATCTATTAAAGTAACTCATGCTTGTTTTTAATTTCATATAGCTTATCTATTATACTTTTATTTTCATCACATAACTAATGCTAATATGTTATACACACACACACACACACACACACACACACATATATAGGTTGAATGTAGGGCAAGGTGAACCCTAAACCCGCATCATACCCAAACCTCGTTAACGAGTGAAAAAAGAAAAACCATATTCGACCCAAATCTAATCAATTGCTAAAAAAATCCAACTCATCAAATTGAATGTAACCGAATGCCTATCATATTATACATCCATTGTCATCCCTGTTAAAGATATGCCCTATATTACACATTCAATTCATCAAAATGTTGCACTATTTATCATTGAAATATATAATTATTATAGGGCTGAGGTTAAAATACACCTGCATCACCCACTGCATCTAGAGTTCGCATTTATTCATAATCACTTCTTCCTCCCCAAATTGCACCTCTCAACACTTTCTGGTTCAATCTTTTTTTCTTCTATCAATCACCACCACACCAATTCTCACCCTTCAAGCTAAAATCAACGGTGCCTCAACGTCTTCCTTATAACAGAGAAGCCCAATCTTGAAGAGATGATTCTGACGATGAAAGGATACTACCCGCCCATAATCTATTTCAATTGGAGAAAATTACGGCGACAACAATAAGGAAGGTGAAGCTGCGAAAAAACCTGACATTCTCTGCCAACCTTCCTTCGTTATTCATCCTTGTTTTCAATTGTGTTTGTGCCTCATTAAAAAAAGAACTGGTGTCTTTGCCTTCATTCCGTAAAAAATGTTATTTCATTTATACAAATGTGTTATTTTGTAATGCACTCCGTTGTCTGTTCCTACCTCTAACAACTTCTATACTTTATTGGATGAAAAACCAGTGTCTTTGTCTCCAGTAATATCTGTACTATTTCGTTCAATAAAAAATGTTATGTCTATTCATACAAATGTATTATTTTGTAATATGCTCCATTGTCCATCCCTATCCCTAGCAGCATTTATGTTCTTCAGTAAAAAGTGTTATTTCATTCATACAATTTTGTAATACGCCCCATCGTTTGGTGCATATGCCTCATTGAAAGAAGAACCAGTGTTCTTAACTCTAGTGGCATCTGTGCTATTTTATTCAGTAAGAATATTATTCAATTTATACAAAATTGTTGTTTTATAATACACTGTTCATTTCATAAGTTCTGTTCTTCACAAATAATCTTGCTCCATTCAATAAAATGTAATGTTTCATTTATGCAATTATATTTTTTTGTATTATGTCATTTATTTCATAAGTTGTGTTACTCATAAATAATATTGTTTCGTTTGATAAGAAATATTGTTTTATTCATATAAATATGTTATTTTGTACTATGTTATTCATTTCATATGATGTATTGTTCATAAATAATGTTATTCGGTTTAATGGAAATGTTTTTCCGTTCGTATGAATGTGTAGTTCATTTGTTAAAATGTGTTGTTTGCAAACAATATTGTTCTACGCAGTAAGAAGTGATATTTCATTCATAAAATTGTCTGTTTTGTAATATGTTTTGATGTGTAATTTTTTTCAATAAAAAGTACTATTTATTTTTGTAAGATGTTCTGTTCAAGTGTAGTGACATTTTTTGTAAATAATTAAAAGTGCGAGTATACACTGGTGTACCGGGTGTACGTTATAGCTATTCTTATTGTAATGTCTACATTCCATCAACTTTTGTCATTGGAAAGGAATGAAAAACTAATCTAATTACTTAGATGTCGTTAGGTGGGAAGTGGTAAATTTCATGAAATGTCCTTAAACTATGCTACATATTGCATTTTCATCCTAAAACTATAAAATGTTGCATTGATGGTCCTAAACTGTCGCTAACATTGCATGAATGATCACAACTTGCATGAAACGGACAAGTTAGTCCATAAATTTGGACTCGGTGAAGAGAAGCCCTCAGATTTGTGAAAATAGGGTGACAGTCCATTTTACACCACTTCAGTCATCCTTCTATGAGCTAAATTGCACTATTGACTTTTGAACTCTTCTAGTTGTTCAATCTTCTTTTTAGATAACTTATACTTATAATTTAGTCACTTAGGTTAATGTTCACTTTATTTCATAGTATAAAACACCAATCCTAATATTTTTAATTTTTTATCAGTTTACCGGCGATCCATAAAAAAATCGACGATCAACTTTCTGATGACGACGGGTGCTTTGTTTTTCAAGTATTTTTAATACAATATAAAGTTTTTGACAATTTGGAACAATAGTTCATGTACTACTTTATAATTGACAATTGAACAATAGTCACTTTATATAGGAATAATGCACAATAATATATTAAAATTAAAATAAAACAAAATGGCCCGTCACACTTCAACATATCCTAGCATCATCATTATAATCATTATTATTATTATGCAAAAACATGTATTCTTTTATAATTTTCTCCTTTTTAATCAAAAGAATATGAAAATTTTATGAGAAAATGAATTCTTTGCAAAGAAATTCTCAAGTGATAATAAAAAGATGAAGTATTAATCTGAAAATAATATTAAATTCACATAAATAAATTAAAAATGAAAGTAATCATCTTAAAAATTGTCCAAATCTACCCTACTTAAATCTTAAATAACAAATCAACTACATATACCTAAAGCTAAACATAAGAAGGTATTGAGAACATTAACAAAAGCAATATTTGTGCAAAATACGGCCCCATGCTGCCGCATTTTATTAACCTTGTTTGGGAGAAAAAACATTAACAAAAACAATACAAAAATACTTGGTGCTTTGTTTTTCATGTATTTTTTCAATACAAAATATATTTATTTTTCAATTAAATAATACGAGGAAAACTTTTAGTAAACAAAATTTTCCTTTCAATAGAGTACATGAGCCCGTTCCATGGAGTGCCGTTTGGCTTTAATATTCCAATTAAGCTTAGAATAACTATTAATTTAGTTCTTTTATTTACTCTGTTGGTCCCCAAAATTTTTTTTTTGTTGGTTTATAGCTAGTATATTTTTGCAATAAAAAAATATCATCAAGTCATGTACTTTATGCAACAAAAAAAATACTAACTTTACTAAAACATTTGTTTATTCTTAAATGCAAAATTATACTAGTATATATTTAAAAACACTAGAGTTTTATTCTTTTAATGTAATAAAAAAATATATTAAAAATACTAGCATATCTTTTGTATTAAAAAATATACTGATGTAGGATGTTATTGATTAAATGGACAAATAGTACAAGATGATTATTGATGATGAAATCATATGGATCAATTGTTTGAATAAAATGGTGGACACAACTTGGATTGCCAGGGGCCTATTTTTTTATTATTGACGGTGAAATGCAAAGAAATGAAACAGTTAGGAAAAAAAAAGAATCTTGTAAAAAAATTTTATAAATTGCATACAAAATTATTTTTAAATTCAAGGTATCAATATATGATTTGTTGAATGGATAGCTAGTAATTGGATACAAAGAAAAAAAATCTGCAATTTTTATATCTAGGTTTTTCTTTTTCATATTTTATTACAAATAAACTAGTGTTATTTTATTGAAAATGGTCTAATTTAATTAAAAAATAATATATTTTGTATATTTGAAAAATATATAAAAAAACAAAGCACCTAATTTTTTTATGGACATAAACCGATAAAAAAATAAAAATACTAAAATGGATATTTTATGTTATAAAATAAAGTAAACATCAACTAAAGTGACTAAAATATAAGTGTAAGATATCTAGAAAGAAAATTGAACAACTAAATGAGTCTAAAGGCCAATAGTGCATGTTAGCCCATAAAGGAATGGTTGATGTGGCACAAAAAGGATTGCGCTGCTCTATTTTCACAAGTTTTAAGGTTACTCTTCATTAAGTCTAAGTTCAGGGACTAAGTTGTTTGTTTCATGTAAGTTGGGGGGTTATTGGTGCACTTTGGCCTTTTTAAACTTATATGCTATTAGTGTTATTCAACATAAAAGTTGCTATGGATGCTTATATAACATTTTTTTTTCAATACACTTGAGTGTACATCATCTATTATAATGATTTCCAAGAAAGCAAATAAAAAGCAACTTATATTATATGATTAGGTAAATTAATGATATATACTCTGTAAATTTTAACACTTCATATGTTATAAATTATAAAAAAATACTAAAGGACGGATCTTCATGACCATGGGTGCCTAGTTTCTCTTGATTTTGTCAATGTTAACATTCGAGACTGAAAACAAAAAAAGAGAACCAAAAAAATCATCTTTTAAAGATGCATTCATATCATTTTTCATTTGAGAAGCATTTTGCTACGTAGAATATAAATAGGGATAAAATTGTAAATTTTCTCATACTTCTACCTATAATTGACATAAAATTCTAATAAAGGACCGTTTGTGCAACATCTATAAGAGTCTAAGGACATCCATGACATGTGCGCTATCAGGCTAGTTTTTTGTTACTTTCGAATGGTGGAAGTTTACAAAAGACAAACATTGTAACAATTGCATATATACTTTTAAGATAAATGGTATAACATTTATGCTTTTCTGGACAAATGTGTAATATAGAGCATACTTCCAAAATGTTTGATGACATTTACCTTTTTTTGCTATATTATTATGCTTTTTTTTTAACATAAAATGATGCTTTATTCAAATTTGGATGAATTTTAAGATAGGTAAGAACTAAGTATTTTAAATTTTTTTAAACATTAATAGAAAAATATTTACTTTTCAAAAAACAAATCTTGAAAGTTACCTTTTAAACTTCTTAACACATAATGTTTTAATAAATTGATAATTTGGACCACCAATCACTTTACATAACGATAATGTATTAAAATTAAAACAAAATGAACTCACCGAATTTTTAATTAGGTAGTGGTCCGCACAATAACCAGGACTCATTGTAAAACATTGATCATGTGGGACCCATTTGATTTAAATGATTTCATTACATAATTGATTGTCTGGGATGACTCAAATTTATTGGCCACTGATGATTTTCCTTTTTCTTATATTATCTCTTATACATCCTAGTCCGTGCAGGTAATGACAAAATAATAGGAAAAATATGCAAGGAAATAAATCAAAAGATAAGAACAAGATGATGGTAAAAACTTAAAAGAAAATATGAGTAAAACCAATGTCTACAATAAAGAAAATGGCAAAACTTGGATTTGAGGCCAACCTCATACCTCAAATGATCACAAAGAAAGCAAAATTAAGAGAAGTAAAAAACACTTTTTAAATTTTCCATCAAAAAAGTTAAACAAAGTCAAAGCTGGAAAAAAACATTTCTAAGTAGAAGCTCTAGCTTTAGAAGGAAATATGAGTACCAAGAAAAGAGGATGATGTTTAATGTGAGAAACAAGAAATCATCTTTGAATGTTTCACTTAAGGCGATAAAAAAATTTGTTGATGTCTTAATCTGTTCTAGTTATAATCTCATCAACATATGATGGTAAATTAGGTGGACAAATTTGCTCACAGAACGGAAACACAATATCCAACAGTTAATGACACCAAACATTTGTATACTAGTGCTTTTAAATAGGTGAACAATTCAACCACAATTGAAGGTTTGTTTCATTATACCAATACTGTTCATAAGGCATTTGTTAATAATATAATTAGGGGCAAATCCATATTTTTATAAAGGATAGGCCAAAACAAATATTTTCCTAAATTATAATCCTTAAGAAAAACTTTGGCAAAATTTTAAATTTACCTTTAACTTCTAAAAAAAATTACAAGTATTTTACAATTTTAAGAGGGCTAAGCCCCTACTAGCTCCCTTTTAGTTTACACTCTTGAATATCATGTTGCTTCTCCATTATCTTCTGGCATTCTCTTTATTTTGAATGAAAATTTAAGTGATGTTAGGTTATACACTTGTTGCTTTATCAACAACTTCTAATAGATCAAACATTAGTGTTCTTATATGTATGGATCATTTGAAGAGAGTTTTACAGTTAAGTGCTTCATTATTCTGTAAATTGAAATCAAGTATTCTCATTTCATAGTTTAATTGCTATATTACACTTCTAATAAAAATTCATAGATCCAAATCATGATCATAGTTACAATTTTTTAATGTTCCTTAAATATCTTCCTTGCTAGTGAGCCATATGTTTTTTTGCAATAGATTAAAAAAAAATTAAGAAAATTTTTTTCCCTCAAACACCATCTAAAATTTCCTAGAGCTTTGGCACAAAGAGTTTCCAGCTTTCCAATACATTATGTAAATTGAAACAACAATATTTACATGGTCAATAGCTTTCCTAATTTGTTAAGATTAGAATTTTTAACGACCTTAGACATGCACCATAATTTAGGGGGGGAAAGTGCAAATCAAAGCCTGGTCAAGTTGTTTCAACTTAATAAAAAAAATAATTTACTTTTATTTTTACATATTTTTTTATCTATAATTGATTTCATTTGAAATCTAATATTATATAGGTTTAATAATCCATTAAAAATATAATTTTTATAATCTTATTAACTTTTTAGAAAATTTTATTTTTTAAAGCCTAAAAATAGAAACAAATTGTACAAATTTAATAGGCTCATAAAAATTTACTTTCAAATGGATTACTACATCTACATAAAATATAGATTGAGTTAAGTTAAGTTAAAACAAATTGTTACTTAGATAATAATATAAACATGGCTTGCAGCCGAAAGTTTAACAACCCAAAGTCAAATTCACTAACGTTTGAATGTGAAAAATAGTTTTTATTTTTCATTTATGTTTCTAGTTTTCATTTCCTATATACAATTTTCTTAAATGCATTTCAGAAAATATGTTTTTTTGTTTTTACAAGAAAATAATTTTTTGAAAATGAAAAATTGAAAAACATGTTTAGTTGATAGAATTTTCTTCACAACAAGATTCCATATTCTTGCATTATTAAAATATTCAAATGCAATACTCATATAAAAGGAAAAAAAAAAACATGCTCATCTAATAAACAGACCTTTTTCAGTCATAATATATTTCAACGCACAATGCACTTTCAAAGAAAGTATAATATCAAATATAACTAAATATACAAAAATCAATGCATATGAGAGTTAATTCTGCGCTATTGGTAATTGTTCTACATACGATTGGCAACCTCATCTCTCACATTAGCCATTTAAGTTGTTTGAGGCACATTAACCTTAACCATTTGCTATTAAACACCCAAATCTTCTTTACCTTCAACTATCATACCTCCCCTTTCGAAATGAGTAAGTATTTCACCTGCTTTCTCTTGTTATCGGATAAAATTGTGTAACACACAACAAGTAATAGGGATTAAATGCTATGTTCCAAATAGATAGTTGGGTATCCTCTTTAAAATCGAAAATCTAGCTTTACATCCACCAAAAACCCTCTTCACCACATTAAGGGAAGAAGAGTATCAATAATTGAATAATTATTCTATCCCTCTAAATCTAGTTCCCCTACAAAATTTTTTCAAGTAATACCTTTGACCTCTATAAAAAGCTAAAAACCCTAAAATATTTGAAAAACTGAAATCCACCAAATAAAAATGATCTGGATAAACCAAATCTATCAACTGTCAAATACAAGAAACTAGAAAGGTGAACTTATCAATAATCAAATACAAAAAAAAGTACAACAATACCAGTAGCAGTTTAGCTACACTGCAACTAAGCAGTTCAAGAACAAAAATTGAGCCATAAACTCAATATATGGTCTATTCATATGGTTATTCACAAAGAAACAGAGAAAAAATGCAACAGAGACAGAAAGAGAAAAAAATACAACAATTTTAGTCATGCTAATAAAACTGCTGCCCCAATCACCTTGAAACAAAAATTCAAAAAGTGATCACAATCGAGAAAATGAGATCGAGGAGATATCAAGAGGAGAAAGAAGATAGATACAGAGAAAAAAATCATACCTAGTGCAGAAATGAAGATTGGAGGCATCAACATCCTTGGTGTGGAGAGGAAAAAAGTTGAGGGAGTTGAGAGGACAAGGTTAATCACACAATTTGCGAAAGGGGAGGCGGACGGGTTTTTTGTTTTAAAAAAAATGGAAAACAAGTAAAAGCAAGTTTTATAACTCTTACTAATGTGAAAAAATATTTTCTAATGCAAATGAAAAATAAAATTATTTAACTAAACATGTTTTCTTTTCATTTTCTAATTTTTAGAAAAATTTTTAAAAAAATTGAAAAAATTTTAGAACTAAACACAACCGTTAGTTCTTTCCAAATTAAGGATACCATATATTAGTCATGTAGTTCATTTCCCTTCTTAACCTAAAAGCTAGCAGCTATACACATGACTCAAACATTGCAGATACCCTCGACTAAACAAGCTTTAATAAGGAAAATTGACCGAAAGCTTCAGTGGCTACCTATTTCTAGTATGATAACATGCAAGCATTATATGGTATTTGGCTGACAAAATCATAATGGTTCGGGTAATTGCTTTCTTGAATGCTTTTAAAATCTTCTCCCTATGGAGTAATATTTTACTCCTATGTCCTAAAACAACAAACTATACTTACGTTAATACTTTTTTAATTTGAGTTTCAATATTAAGACTCCAATAGCTACTCAATGTTGTAATCGTAAATGTACTACCATTGCATATTGATTTAAAACAATGAATAGAATTAATAAATTGAAATCATCACAATTTAGATAATCACGTTCTAATGTTAAAAATCACTTGCTTGGAAATAATGGCATTGATCCTTAACAAACAACCAAGAAATTTAAAACGTGTACAAAATTAGCTTTTAATTCGAAATCAATACCAAAATATCTACTAATACAAAATCTAAGAAGTTAGCATAAAATACATTATAATAAATCATATGAAAAAATGAATGTGAAAATCTTCAATAGATTAAGATACCATATTGATCAAAGTAGAAAAAAAAATCAAACTCTTCGAGTTGCAGGATTTTGATCCAAGAAAGTAGGGATTCTTTCCCTTAGCAAATATACCATCCAACCTATAATATGCTCCTTGGAGAAATCCTCTAGTATGTTCATTCTATCTACTAAATCCCTTATATTTTTCTCAAGTTAATTACTGGCATAAGTATTGAAGGATTTTTCCAGGATATGCAACTCTAGGACTTATAACTTTGTCTTTATTTCAGGTTCAGCTCGTAACAATGATCTTTTTCAACCTATACATCTACATTAAATATCAACTTGACACTATTTATTAGAAAATCCCACAATGGTTGATACTAGGAGGCCACGTATAAACAACCCCACTGGCCGTGAAGAGATAAGGGACAACGTTGCAATGGAGCAAACCAAATACTCCTGTCAATTTTGGAAATTATGATCAGCAGTCTGAACGCTGAGAAACTGACTTGCCTCCTCTGCCTTGTGACCTAACATGAAGAGATGCCCCTACAACCATGACTAACGACCAATTTAATGCCTTGAAGTGTACCTTCACAAAGAAGTTACGTGAGCAACTATGGCAAGATATATTCCTTGCTATCCCCCAACTTTCGTATGATGGATATGAGAGCCATCAAGGGGGTACGCATCATTAGTTATGGCAACCAGAGAAATGACAAAACCCACAAGAGAATTAGTGTTTGAGGTATAGAGTGTTGGAGGAGCTACATCAATTTGCTCATCCGTCACTTCAATTAGGTAGAGCAATAATTAAGGGATAAGCGATCAAAAGAGGAATGCAAAGTCATTAAATAGCCACTTACATCAGTTACATGTGCCTATACCTATTCATGAATGAAATCCAGAAACCCCAACTCCTCTTGGACTATGGATTGTCAAAGCTGGATTAGTATTATGCCAACAAATTTTATCAATCATCTGTAAATATACATCACTATGACAAACTTGAAAGGGCCAACGATGCCATCATTTGCAAGGCGCTTAATTCAACACTATTAGGAGTAGCTTCAACATGATTTGGGATGTTAAAAAGGGAGAGGCTCACATCTTCAATGAGTTATCTTAAGAGTTTTTACAGTGGCTTATGAGAAGTCACCTCTTGAAAAAAAAAACAGTGAACTAGCTTTTAGACGTTAAGCAGGAGAAGAATGAACTCTTTTAGGACTACTTAAGGCAGTTTAACTCAGAGGCTCTCATGATCCTTAACCTTTCTCCGAAAGTGATGTTACACCCTTACCTTACATAGGCCACATGCTGGGTGTTTTAGAGGTAATAACTTGCAAAACAAGTTTCTGTTAAATACATTAAGACAACAAACCAAATTTTGGTGACTTGTATGCAAGGGAAACAAGAAATTGTTTATTAGGTTCTTAAAGTTGAGAAACCAAATTACACCTTTGTTAGGCCTTAAGGGCTAGATTGTACTTGGTAATTAACTAAGCTACTTAATTGAAACAATTAAGGAAAAGTTACTCTATTACTGCCCGAGATTACTACCAAGTTTGTAAAGCCCAATACTATAATAAAACATGCTTATAAGACTAAGTATCAATCTTCGAGTTTTATCAGAAATAGGGAGCACTCATCATCCTCGTCTTTCTTGCATGGTTAAAGGTAAGGGAGTAGAAAAAGAATATGGATTCATTGTTAGGTTGTTCCCAAAGTAATTACTCTTTACGTTTTCCACATCCTTGAAATTGATAGGTCTGATCTCCTCTATGTTATAAACATCTATGTGCACAATGATAAAAATAAGTGCTTAGAAACGGAAAGCAATCCTGTCGCCGGTTGAGGAGGGTCAATGACTCACTCTCGGTATGAAGACATTTGACCCCAGATGACAACAATATGATAAATATTAGTTACACACCTTTTTCAACGCTAAATGTGGAGAGAAATCTTCAATGGCAGACTGTGCATGGCAAAGCAACCATTGATGAGTGGAAGGAAAGCAAAAAGATCTTTGGGCTAGACTGAAGGCTGTAAAAGCCTTCTTTTAGACCGACAACCTCTTAACCACTCCTAAGCATCCACATGTCCCACACTCAAAAGCTTCATAGGCAATTTTGAAATGTATGACACCATCTTCCATCCATTTTATCTTAGGGAAGGGGCTCGTTGATAACATATTACATTTAGGCCCACCTTCTTGCAGCTTATTCGAGGCATTCTCAAGCGCTAACCCAGTACAACCTCTGTTCCAAGTTATTTGCATCATTTTAGTTTTATTTACTTATGTTTATTTATATTAATATTTGCTAATTTTTTTTTTTAAATTACATTTAAGAACTATAAGTCTTGTAGTTTCTAAATATAAAGTTTTTAAAAAAATTTAGCAAATATTAATATAAATAAATTTGAGTGAAAAAAACTAGAATGGTGCAAAAAAATATGAATGGATGGAGCATTAATTACTACTATTGATAAGATGAATTGAAGGAATAAAGCTCCCTGAGCTGCGATATTCTAGTTTGAGAAAGTAAGGATTTCTTACCTTGCAAACATGCCATCCAACCTATAATATGCTTTTTGTTAAAATCCTTTGCTATTTTGTTCCCCTATTGAATCCCTTATACTTTTCTTTGGCTATTATTGACTTAAGTATTGAATGATTTTCCCTGATGCACAACTTTCGAGCCTTTAACGTTATCCTTGTTTTAGGTGTACCTCATAATAGTGATGTCCTTCTAACCACATACCTGCATTTTGAAGAAAATCCATTAAATCTAATGTTTGACTATTGAGCTTAAGAGAAGGCATCTATAAGCTTTGTAACACAAAAGATCTGATTGCTTCAAACATAATTTGAGCAAAACCCAAAAGGAAAGTATTTCATATGTGTGCCTCCACATAGCTCATTCTTTCACTAGATTCAGCTTGGTGCCCCTTTGAATTGCTTAAATAAGAGAAAATATTTACAACGCTTTGGTATATATTTCTTGGAAAAATGCAAAAGTTAGGCAAATATTGAATTCAATAGTTATGATCAAGCTGTGTCCAATAACTAAGATTGGTAGCCTAGTAGACTAGGGGCAAACAGAATACGCTCCATGATAATGCAATATGACTCCCTTACACAAAAAAAAAAGAGCATTACAATTGATGAACCATAAGCCATCTATTCCCTCGGTAGTAGGGGTTCCAGTACATATAATCCAAAAAAGAGTTAAGCATCAACTAGTCTTGTATATGTTGGTTCAAATCAATGTTTTATGTCTTCATCATATCCATCACAACTCAAAACATTTGCCCAAAGGCATTCGAGTCCACCATTCGGCATTATTCAAACATCACAATATTGGGCCTGTATACATTAACACATGTGACTTCACCTTTGTAAAAACACAAATTAGCCTTAAAGTCCCCCATACATTGGCCCAACAAGTAGATTTTTCTGGTTTAAACTTTAATCTTTTGAAATAATATGAGATGTTATGGTCTAACATTAGTTGTTTTTTCATGCTGTGGTTAGGTTAGGCAAGTGAGACTAGTACAATCACACATGTGGGCCTTGAGACAGCACTTCATTGCCAGTGGACGCAATTCTACAAAAAGAAGAGATTATATACACTTAAAATGATTATTATTCTTGGAGGAAAATAAAGAAAAAGCAATACTAGTTTGTCTTTAAGATAGAGGTGTAAGAATGTTGTGGCTATATTTCAAGTAGCTTCAATTCAGGAATCAATTGATTGAGCTCAAGGCAATTAATGATTTAAAACCCTATTGGAAATTTAAAAGAAAGAAAAAAGAGAAAAATTAAAAATGGAGACGAATTATATTACTTTCCATTGATAATCCATAAACAAGAATGATTATATAATAATAATGTAGTGTCGTTAGGCTTCTACACTTGATAAAGGCAGCCTTCAGCTTGACTTCTTCTTCCAGCTCCCAGTTCCAAATCCAAATCTTTGAGCACAAGCCTTAAGTCTCAATTTTCAAGCTTTAATTCCAAATAACTGAGCTCCATTCTCCAATTTCAGTTTGAGCTTCGAGCTTTAAGTCTAAAGGGCTCCAAATACTCCATGAGAGTAGAGCCACGAGGTTTAAAAGACTAATAATGCTTAAATTAAAATTTTTAGCTAAGATCTTTGAGCTAAAAAAACAACCTGGTAGAAAAAAAAAGAATAAATAAGGGTATATACATTTTGGTGCTAACCAAGATGTAGAAAGATGTCTTTAGATTCCATTACTTTGTGGTATTGCTCTAGGCTTAAGCCTTGATTTGATGTGCATTCTTAAATAAATGACCATGCAAATGCCCCTATCGAATTTAGGGAAACACTAATAGGGTCATCTTTCAAGAAATGCACGTAAGATTGAGCCCAGAGCTCATTACTGACTTAAGAAGTTAAACACTAAGAATTATATAATCTAAGGACACATGTCTACGTCTTGGTTAGCGCCAAATAGTATTATATACTTTCATTTATTCTCCCATTGATAAGTTATTTTTATTTTATTTTTAGTTCGAAGGTTTTAGCTTAGAGTTTTGACTTAAGCATCACTAGTCTTCTAACTTTTTGGCTCGATTTTCACGACGTACTTGAGCTCTTTAAACTTAGAGGTTGGAACTCAAAATTGACTTGAAGCTTAGAGCTTGGTGATTTGGATTTAGAGCTCAGAGATTCATACTTAAAGCTTGAAGTTTCAAAAAATGCTTAAGTTAAAGGCTTTCTCCATTGTGCCTAAAAGTTTAATAGCTCAACATTATTAGGGTGTAATCATTATCTGCTCAAGATCCATAATGTAAAGTAATAGCATTCATCTTCATTCTTTTTTTTTCTTGTTTGCCTTAATCTCTCAAATTTCCTGTAGGTTTTTAAGTCATTAAATCACAATGAGCTTAATGCTTCAACTCCCACATTGGAGCTGGTTACAACATCTTTACACATTTATCCCAAAGACAAACTATCATTATTTACTCCTTATTCATTCCTAAGGATATCATTTGATGTATCTAATCATTTTTCTTTTCATAGAATTTTGTCAACTGATTAAAGAGTTTTGCCTCAAGACCCATTTATATAACTATACTAGTCCCATCTAATCTAATTCAACCACAACATGAAGAAACAACTAAGGTTGAACCCTAACATCTCCTATTATTTTAGAAAATTATAATTTAAGTTAGGAAAATCCCAATACATAGGTCTATAATGGACCTTACAACTGATATGTGTTTTTGCAAAGGTAAAATCACGTATGCCAATTTATACGACCCAAAAAATGTGATGTTTGAGCAATGTTGAATGGTAGATTTTGACGCCTTCAAACAAATGCGACTAAGGCATAACATGTTGACCTGAATCAACATCTACAACATCCAATTAAGATTCAGCTCTTTATGGATGATATGTACTAAAACCTTATTGATCAAGGAATAAACGAGTTTTGGTTCATCAATCATAATCCTTTCTCTTTACTATATAAAATAGTACTACTACATCATTAAGAAGATATACTAATATAGGATCCATACTTGTGTAGCACATGATTATGCTTGCCTCCACTTAAGTAGGGATATCAATCTAAGTAATTGGACACAACTTGTTTGTAGCTCTAGGATCCATTATTTTCAAAACATTCAAATTTTCTCAAGAAATAAATACCGAAATGCTGCAAGTGTTTTCTCTTATCTAAGGAATTCACAAGGACATTATGCTCATTTTGGTGAGAGATTGAGCTACATTGGGGCAAATATCTAAAATATTTTCCACTTAAGCCTTACTTAAATGATGCTCAAAGCGGCCAAAGCTTTTGTTTTATGGACCTTGGGGTTGTCTTCTTTCAAGCACAATAACCAAACATTAGATTTGATGGATTTTCTCAAAGATAGGTGATATTCAATCTAGATGTTTGGGCAAAAGAACACTACTAAAAGTTGAACCTAAAATAAAGATAAAATTAAGGGGCCTAAAGTTGTGCATCTAAAGAAAAACTTTTGATACTTAAATCAATAATAACTTGAACAAATGTAAAGGATTTAATAAGGGGAATGAATATAACAGAGGATTTTCTTAAGTAACCTATTATAGGATGGATGACGTTTTGTTAAGGGAAGGAAATGCTGCTTTCTTAGACCAAAATTCTAAAGCTCAAGAAATTTCATTCATTCTCTAATTTGATCATTAATAGAGTGACTCCAATGGGCAAATGGGAAGCTAGACATAGGCCTAGTATGATAAGAACAAGCCTTCTCCTAAAGGTCAAATGAGGGAAGATTGTATCCTACATTTCAAAACTGCCAACAAAGTCTTTAAAGCGTAGGGCACATGCTGGATTAAGAGTGGTTAAGAAGTTGTCACTATGAAAGAAGGCCTTTAAAGCATTCGCTTGATTCAAAGACAAACTTTTTGCTTTTTCTCCACTCACCAAATAACTCTCCACCACTTCTGCTATTGCTCAGTTAAACTAGTCTACTGTTGAACATCTCTTTTCGCATTCATCGTAAAAAGAAGCATGTAATTGAACTTTCTTTGTTGTAGTCATCTAGCGTCAAATCTCTTGTTGTCGTAAATGGACGGTTGGCTCAATTTGGTAGGCAGCAAAATTTCCTTTCTCTTTTAACCGCTTACTTTCCCCGTCATGCTCACAAATTAGGAACCCGAAGAAAGGCAACCGCTAGGACTTAGGAGATCATGCCTTTTAATTTTAAGGATGTAGAAAAATTTTGAGAGCAATTTGAGCCCCCGAACCCTAGATACCATCTCAATAAACACCTACATGCTTTCTTCTATGAATGTGCTCAACTTAGGGGCTACAAGGAGAGCAAGCCAACCTAGAAAAAACCAGTTTGCCATTTACATTGATTAGGCTAAGGTAGGCCTTAGATTCTCCATTCATCCTTTGATCCCAATTGGCCCCTTACTCTTTCCATAATCAACGAGTTTCTGCTTGCCAATTTAATGGTCGAGGTAGGTTTTTCTTTGAATCCGTCTTCTTTTTCTTCTTCTTTTTCTTTTTCTTCTTTTATTCCTTTACCCTCAATAAGGTCAACCCTTACTACTTCAATCTCATACCTAATTACTTCTAGCACAACCTAGCATTCCCTACCACAACCACACCAAGAGTTGAAAAAGTTATTGCCCTTTAACAGGTCTTAAGGCTTCCCTTGCAAACGGACAGACAACCATATCCCCGAAAAGGTTGCTCCTCTCTCTAAAAACTGAGTCAAATACCTTTAAAGCCACCAAAAACATCATCTTGTATTTTTTGGCCTTGTGGAAGACTCTAGGTTACCCTAGACACAAGAGATACTGCTTACAAGTCCTTACTATCCATCCATGTGTACAACAACCATGTCCTTAGAAAACAATTGAAAATGAAAAACATCGACACAACATAGTTACCCTTGTTGGAATATGTGAGAGCCCATCAGCTGATAAAATATGTAGTGGATTTGGCTGTTGGAAGTCCTCCGAGTAAGCTCCACATTACCCTTCACAATGTTCATCCTTCCCACTAGTGACTAGGGGTGGAAATGAGCCGAGCCGTTTATCAAACAGTTCGGACTCAAGCTCCATTTTTTTGTTATTGAGTCGAGCCTAATGAGCCTCAAGCCGAGTTTCGAGCCATAAAATAAGTTCGAATCCTTAACGAGCCGAGCTTCAAGCTAGGTAGTATTCGGCTTGAATCCTTATTGAACCTGAAAAGAAAATTAATATAATACTCCCTCAATCCCAAATTCTTTGTACCATTCACTTTTCAGTAATTAATCTATGATTATTTATTTTCAACATTTTAGCATATGGATGAAAAATTTTTATATATAAATGATAAATCGAGATCTATGTGTTCGTCAAAACGAGTTCGATTTAAGCTTCGAGCCTATTGAGCTAACGAGCTGAACTCGAACTTTTTCAAGCCGAGCTTCGAAACTCATTTTCCAAGCTCATAAAGCTCAAGCCGAGCTTCGAGCCTATGGGTGTTCAAGCTCAGCTCGGCTTGTTTCCACCTCTATTAGTGACAGCACTAATTTGGTAATTTGTTAGAAATTAGGGACTGATTGTGAAATTTTGCCCCTCAAATATAATGAAAGTCTATAGAAAGGAGGGGACAGGGCGAGCGATGATGCATACCACAATTCTACTTAAAAATCTAATAAAAAAGTAAATACAATAATATTTTCATGAAAAAGAAATTATGAAAATAAAAATATGAGTCACTCATTACAAAATATTTTTTTTATCATTCTTTTCTCTTATTCTAAAACCATGACTTAAATACAATATTAACTCCGACTTCACTTAATTAGCATAGTTAGCCCTTAGAAACAAATCAGCCTATTTTAGTCATTAAATTTCAAAAATCAAGTTCAAATGTTTCAAATGAGTTGTCAATTCCTAATAAAATTGTCAATATCATCAAAAAAATATGCTTTTTCTTTTTTGTTAGTGTGAAATTATAAACTTTTATATCTTTTGATTATTCTATTCTAAAAAACTAGAATTATTATATTTCTAGGTAATCCATTTTGAAAAGTTTATCAGCTACCTTGAAGCAGATTTGCTGGATGTTCAAAACCAAAGGCACACAAAAGTCAACCTCACACGCTAGTGCTACCGTGCAGAGAGGCTGAGTTCACACTATAATCCAAGATCCATTGTATGCCTTGCTATTGTTGATATTAACAGAGACAGTCGCCACCCTTTGTGTTGGCTAACTTCCGCCACTAGCTTCTGTTCGCTACTCGTACACCACGTCCGAGAGAAACTCAGCTATTGTTTGACTTGATCATGTATGAGTAACTCCTTCCCACTAAGGGTGAAAGAAGTTGGTCTTAACTCGAAACCCGACCCTATTTTACGTGTTAGGGTTGGGTTGGAGATATAAATTAAGGGAATTCGGGCCAACCCGAACCCGAACTGTTTTGCAAGCTTAAAATCAGGTTGGTTCGGTTATTACCCGAAACCACCCGAATCTAACCCGAAAAGGCCCAATTCCCTTCCCACCAATATTAACAGTTGGGCAACCCAGCCCATTAAGTCCTAACCCCTTAAGCCCAAACTAAGTCTTAACCCCTCAAATCCCTAATTGCTCCTAGTGCTAGCATGTACCGGCACCACACCAGGCAGCTAAACGAAATCGCGATTCGCGATTCAGCAGTGACAGCAATCACCGATCAGCGAGGCAGCAAATCCAGTGATTGTTTAACAAAATTGCGCGATGGCGCGAGCGGACCAGCGACAGCATCAGTAAAGCAGCGAACATCGAGTCTCGACGCCGTCGGTAAAGGGCCAGAGCCAAACCAGAGAGCTCCGCCTTCGCAACTGCCGCGAGTCCGCGACCGCTGCAGCTCTGCTCGTCTTTTGTCGACGTCGGCCTCACTTCACTCCTCAGCCTATCATACGCGACTGCTGAACTCAATTACGACAGACTTGCGGTGTGTTTGTGTGTTCTGCGGAAGCAGTCCACGCAATGGCAAGAACCCCTGCTACCAGCACGCTGCTCTTCAGCTTGCCCACCAACTGGTACTCTCTCGAGCCTCTCCTGACCCTTCACCTGTGAGCTTTCTAGCCACCGCACGCTAATTAGGATTGTTCAGGTAGTTAGTTTCATTTCGTCAAAATTAATCCGACAGAGACTCGATAAAACATAGGTCTTATTTTTCTAGATTAGAGGTTAGAATAATAGGTTGTATTGGCATAATTATAACTGTAGTATCTAGGTACAAGTGCAAATCCGTACGTGGAAAAAGAGTAGTAATTAATTGTGAGTGATGAATGTACAGACTCTTTCTTTACGGTAATTGTATTGGCATAAGAAAAACTGTTTGATTTAGAAATCATGAAGATGGTTTGATATTCTTAATTGCATAAGAAAAGCAGTGTTCAATAATTATTTTTCAATAAATTTAAATAGTGAAATAATTAATTAAGTGAAAATCTAGAATGTTAATCAAATTATGTTTGTTTTATTTTCAGATGGCAAGTAATGTTAGTGGGGAAGATGTTGATGTTAGTGACGGAACAAGCATGGACATGGCCTAAACGCGAACTTCTACTACTGCTGAAACTGTTGCCAATGATGATGCTAGTAAGCCAAGCAAGAAGAAGATGAAGTTGAGTAGGAGTGGGGGCGGTAAGAGAGTTGATTATTGGGCTCACTTCAAGTTTGTTGAAGGCAATAACCAAAAGAAATGTGAGTGCATCCATTGTGGTTTTGTTTATAGTTGTGATGGTAAAAAGCATGGCACCACTAATTTGAAAAATCACATTGAGTTTAAGTGCAAGAGAATTGAAAGGAAAAATCAAGCAACTATTAATTTGTCAAAAGGAATTGGTGGGGATGCTGTCTTGAGTAATTGGAGATTTGATTTGGATGCTTGTAGGAAAGCCTTAGCTTATATGGTTATAATGGATGAACTTCCTTTCCGATTTGTTGAGGGAGATGATTTTAGAAGGTTTTGCAATGTTATCCAACCTAGGCTTTAAATACCATCTAGGATAACTATTGCAAAAGATTGTTATCAAGTCTTTGTTGATAAAAGAGAGAAACTGAAGAAGTTTTTAGTGTCTAATTCTAAATGGGTGTCCATAACTATTGACACATGGACTTCAATTCAAAGAATTAACTACATGTGTGTAACTGCTCATTTCATCGATAATGAATGGACATTGTAAAAAAGAATCTTGAACTTCTGCCTAATTTCTGGACATAAGGGTGAAACAATTGGGAAGACAATTGAAAAAGCCTTAGGTACTTGAGGCATTGAGAATTTGATGACTATCACCGTAGATAATGCAAGTTCCAATGATACAGCTGTTGTCTATTTGAAGATGAAAATGATGAATAGTCCTAGGTTAAGAAGTATTCAAAATGGGAACTATTTTCATATGAGGTGTGTGGTTCATATAATAAACTTGGTTGTGAATGATGGACTTAAGCTAGCTTCTGATTCTATTATTCGTGTCTGCAATACTGTGAGATATGTTAGGCAATCTCTAGCACAGTTGTTGAAGTTCAAGATTTGTATTGAGGATGAGAAAATTCAGTCGAAGAATTCACTTTGTCTTAATGTCCCGACTAGATGGAATTCAACATATTTGATTCTTGAAACAACCTTGAAATTTGAAAGGGCATTTGTTGCATATGAGGATCACGATCCTTTTTATGTTCGTGAACTTTTAAACAGTGAAGGTTTAGGGAAACCTGAGAAAGAGGATTAGGACAAAGTAAAACATGTTACTCAGTTGCTTAAAGCCTTTTATGATCCTACTTTACGTGTCTCTGGTTCTCTTTATGTCACTGTAAATACTTAACTCAATGAGATTTCTTCTGTTGATATCTTGTTACATGACTGGGCTGGGACTTCATATAATGATAAGAGCTTTTCTGATATGGCTGTGAAAATGAAGGAGAAATGTGATAAATATTGGGGTAATCCTGAAAAGATTAATATGATGATCTTTTTTGCTATTGTGCTTGACCCACAATATAAAATGGAGTACTTGGATTTTGTGGTGGGAAAGATGTATCCTAAGCCTGTGGCAGATAAGCTCATTGAAAAGGTGAAAGTGGGTCTAAAAGAATTGTTTACTAAGTACAAGTCAATGTACTCAACTCAGAGTGATCATTCAAGTAGAAAGGAACAAATTGGGAGTTTAGATGCCACTGCCAATGTTATAGATTTGGATGACCATCCAATGAGTTCGTCAAGTGCAACCCTAGTTCATCAGTGGAAGCAAATGAAAGCCATTAGTAGTATTAAGGCTAAAAGTGCATTAGATAAATATTTGGATTAGAACTACGAAGATGGAAATGAGGGCTTCGGTGTTCTTACTTGGTGGAGAGTCAATAGCCCTAGGTTTCCCACATTTTCATTGATTGCCCGTGATATTTTGGCTATTCTTGTGCCTATTGTTGCATCTGAATCAGCTTTTAGTACCGGAGGTCGAGTGCTTGATCCCTTTAGGAGTTCAGTGTCCCCAAAAATAGTAGAGGCGCTTATTTGTACACAGGACTAGATGAGAGCTGCATTGAGGAAAGAGCCAATCAATATTGAAGAACATTTGGTTGAAATTGAAAAGCTCGATCAAGGTAAACTTTATTTTATTTTTTATGATATTAATATGTAACATTTAGATTTATTAAGTGCCTAATTTCTTTGTTTCATTTTTTCTTTTTTCCAAGAATTGGAGTCCATTCCATCTGCACCACCTATTGTTGACATTGCTTGATGGTTAGTTTATGTTTATGGTAATTACCTTAAATTCGTAAGTTTAAATGTAAATTGATTTCATACTTGTCAATTATTGTAATTACGCTAGTATAATCTTCTACTTATTTCACTAGCTTGCTACTGGTGGTGATTGTTTCCGTGGATTTTGGAGGATTGCTAGATTTGGCTACTGCTGTTGGTTTTTTCTTGGTGCTTGCTTGGTGGACCGGTAGTTATCCTTTTGTGCTTAGTGTTGTTTAGTTTGAGCCACTTTGTATTTGTGGTTTGTTACGTATGGACTTGTAGCTGTTGTTTGTTGCTTATGGACTTCAGGACTTGTAGTTGTGGTCTGAACTATTTTTGTTTCTATTTGGCTTTGACTGTTGCCATGCACTTGGCACTTGATGCCTCATATGTTTGTAGCAAGCTAATTGACTTAGAATTAGCTAATGACAATGTTGGCACTTGGCAAATGTAAGTGTATCTGTATGTGTTGGATTGTTGACCATTATGTGTTATGAAGTTACATTCAGGTGTAAAATGTTCATTTTTTTATACATTTTTGTTTTGCATTTTTCAAAGTTTCAGACCCGACCCAACCCAATCTGATCCGTTTTTTTTTCCTGGGTTATGGTCGGTTCGGGTTGGGGCGGTAAATCGGGTTAGCTCAGGTTTTGAATTTCGGATGTCTATCTTAGTTGGTTTTTTCAGGACCCAACCCTAATCCGAAAATTACACCCTACTTCCCACCACCATTGAGCTGCTGATTGAGCTAGCTGATGAGATCTTCTCCTTCCAACTGTATGTACTGTTCATTAAACCCAAAAATAAATGAGACAATGGACAATGGACAATGGAGAGAATGATGGTCCATAAAAAAATAAACACTCCGGAGGCAATGGAAACTATATCAAACAAATGGGAATCCATAAAATAATAAACACTCCGGAATTAAGACCAAAGATCATCCAGATATACACATTCACATAGGATAGAAAATATAAATCCTGATACAAATAATACACCAGCAAAAATGCACCAAAAATCACAAGTTCAACAACATAATATATACTATATTTATGTGATTCGTACTTTAAATATCACAGAGCATAATAATACTAATATCTATGTCATTACAAAGCAAATAAGGGGTTGACCGACAGAGCATGATACTACATTTTAAAATGCAATACAAAGGACCCGTCTGTTTCACAACAGCCACAGAGAACTTAACACTAAAATGAACTTGACAACAGACATACTTTATCCATGGCACATCATAAACGAAACATGGTAGCAGAATGGGTGCCCCGGATGGAACAAGAACCAAACACGGCATAAGTGGCTTGTCAAACAAAACTCGATGGATTAATTAGCAGAGAGATTAAAGAACTACCCATGAGCCGCCGTATTCTGAAATGTAGGCCAATTCAATTAAGATTTCATTTAATAGCAGATCCATACAAAAGAAGTGGAAGAAGCTGCTGTACTGTTCCTCGGTTTGAACCTCCCAAAAATCTGCTCACCAATGTCCGGCCAGAAGTCCCAAGAACCCGGTCTGCTTGTCACAAGTACGAGCAATGTGGGGCGAATCAGCTTTCAAAGGGGCAGAGAGGGACATTCTTGAGTGGGTAGGAGCTAAATGATGCCGGTTTGAACCTCTGCCTCGACTTCGAACTGCAGCTGCTGCCACGGACCCGACAACCGAAACCCAGATTTGCTTCTACAGGCCGACCCTTGAGAGCTCCTCCTAGCATCTCAGATGGCCGTACACCAGAAATTCTCACACAGCCTCAGGTTCCAATCGCCATTTCTTTTTTAGCTCAGCATCCGGTTCATACGGATATGTGTTTTACTCCACAAGACTTACTTCCAGCTGTAGACAAAAAGTTATGGCCAGTTCGATTGTAATTTTTTCAACTTTCAGAGGCATGTTTTGGGTGCAATTCTATGGAGCACGTGGGAAGAAACAATATCGTGTTAACACACTTGGGTTAAAGCCAAACGATCTGGCCCTTACTCTTTCCAGCAAACAACGACTTCAACAAGAACCGGGGAATCCCATTACGCACACTGAACATGAATGAGACCGATGAGAAAATGCTTGCCAATTTAAACACTCAAAAACCTAACTGAAGATTGAAAATCACGCAAACTACAAAGCAAGCTCAAGAAAGCAAATCCATTCGGATATAATAGCTACAGGAACATTCACAAGCGATTAATTACTACTAGCACATTTTTTGAAATTGGCCAAAATTCTTCGACGATGAAGTTAAAAAGGCTAGTACCTGACTGGATCAAACGCCGTGACAGAAGGCGCTTGTACTTTACCCGCCCGCAGGGCATCCGCGAACCCCACACCGCTGGGACCATCCCACTGAAAACAAACTCAGCAAGAAATCTCTGAAAACAAAGTATGTAATTGTTCTCCGAACAAATCGTCCTAGCAGTGCCATTCAGCCATTGCTGGGAAATTCATCGTTCCAGTGGCAACATGGCGAAATGACGGAAACCGGAGACGAATTTCTTAGAATATATAAGTAAAAAAAATATGAGGGAAAAAATAGAGCAGATCTTGTGAAGCCTGATATAGGAGAAATGCTTCACTTTCTGAAGCATTGCCTTCAGAGAAAGATAACGAAGGGGAAAAGAGGAGTTGAATAATGTAAAAATTTTTGAATTCTGGAAAAAAAAAAAAAAAAAACCTCCGCCGTCGCCGGAAAATTCATAGAGGCGGCGTACTGTTGCCGGTAAATTTATGTCAGCGGCAGCACCGCTCCAGAAAATTTTTCCGTGTGGAGGTGCCACCGCCGAACCTCAGAAATCGGCGACATCAAATTCAAAGAAGACACAACTTGAGAGAGTGTGAGAGGGGCCGAAGAGAAGAAGAGCAGAAGAGGGGCAAGACAGACACTGACAGTTCAGTTCAAAGGTCTGCCAAAATATATACCAGGTCGAGTATCGGCCTCAGTGGCGGTCTGGACCATTCATTTTGGGCTCCAAAAACACAAGTTTATAATTGATATTACCGAGAACAAGGGAGTCAAAACAACTTCCACGATTTCAAAATATTGATGTTAACAAAAATACTCCATTTGGAAGCCCATTTATCTTTTTTTGTACAAGCCCAATCCACTGAAACCATTTTGTGGGCTTTCTAACACATATTACGCCCGCATCTCAAATTTTTTATTTCATTTCAGTTTCTTGAGTAAATTTGATTTAAATTTATGTATATTATTATTTGATAATTTTTTTTAATATATATATATATATTTTTAAAAAATTAGTAAATAATTATATAAATGAATTCAAGTCAAATTTAAGTTAAAAAACTGAAATTAAGCTAAAAATTGGAACGTAGAGCGTACAATAATTTTTTTTTTTATAATCAAAATAAAACATATGAGGAAAATAAGGGAGAGTAAAGGATGTAAGTGGTGCACAATTAGCACTTTTTGCCTTGGCACTACTAGGATCAAGCAATGCTAGAAGAAATCCATGATATCTATGAGTAGGCAAACAAGATGGAGAAGATTCATATTGAGGTATAATGTGTCTGAGATTATCTGTAACACCTGTGAATAATCAGTAAGAACTATTACCAACAAAAGGATTTGAGTAAATGTAAAAGATATTACCCCCATAAAAGATATAGAGTTCTATGACGGTGTCTTGCGGGGTGTTGATATCCAACTATACCCAAGTAACTACACTCATCCATATTGAACTCCGTTAGGCATTATCAATGACAAAGATCCCTCGACGACAAAGTATATTCTAATTTTGATTATGACCCTAAGAATGAGATAAGGTAGATGGGGTTCAAATAAAAAATAGGAGAATCTTTGTTGAAAATCATTGGTCATATATTACGTACTACAATATTCTTATAATTTTACCAAATTCTTAGTTTATATATGATTTTAATATATTTTTGTTTTCAAAAAGTATTTTTCATGTAAAAATAATATTTTATATACTCTTTGAAAGTGTTTTTAAAAAATATTAAACAATTAAGAAAAGTTTAAAAATTTGAGTTACTATTTCAAAGTCTTTTAAACCATACTTTAACATTAAATGAACTTCCAAAAAAGGGTCACCTTGTCCTTCAAACTTTACATTCGATTGTTTGTATATTATATTTCACATTACTGGGATTAACCCTTATTTATTTATGAAATTGAAATTGAGCTCGGAAATAAAGATAACAATTAGGCTTCATAATAATAGATAGCAAGGAATCGATACGTACCCATACTTTTTTGGTGGACTCGTCGAGATTCCAATTCTTTTTGTTGTTAATCATTTGTTAATAGTTATACTTTTACCTCTTTGTATTTTCATACAATTATTAATTATTTTCATTAATTTTAAATATTTTGTTCCATTTCAGTTTTAAATTTTTAAAGCATAAATTTATGAAACTGAAGATATATGAGAAATTGTTACGTTTGTGATGATTTACATACCCATCAATTCATAGCATTATTTTGTTTTGTTAAATTGAATTACACAATTGACACATGCTACTATTAATTACACGTCCATTTTCTTATCCTCATACATTCGAGGGTTCTACTTCAGCAACCTCAATATACATTTCGTAGAATTTTATTTCCCTTTGATTATTACTTGTCACATATTTACCTCACTTATATTTCTTATTTGAACATGTTACACCTACTTAAAAACTGTGACATTCCACCTGAATTTTCAAAGATAAATTAAAATTTCAATATATGGTGTCATTTTGTGACATGTCACATTAATAATTTTGATTATCAAACAGCTACTCATCCGTTTAACAAGTTATAAAACTAGGTGAGAGAAAATATCAATCACTATTAGAAAAAAGCCATTTAGCGACGGCCATTTAGTGACGGCTAACCTTCGCTAAACATGAAATAGCGACGGCACACCGTCACTAAAAGGGCCGTTGCTAATTTATTCACCGCTAATTTTTTAGCGACAGCTAAACGTCGCAAAACATACCGCCACAAATTTTCCGGTAACAACATCGGCCGGCGCGTTAGCGACATTTTGCCGTCACCGTCACTAGTTAGTGACGCGTAGCCGTCGCTAGTTAATGACGCATAACCGTCGCTACCTAGTGACGCCTAGCTGTCTGTAGTTAGTGACTCATACTCGTTGCTAGTTAGTGACTCATAGCCATCGTTAGTTAGTGACGCACAGCCGTCGCTAGTTAGTGACTCGCAACTGTCGTTAGTTAGTAACTCGCAGCTGTCGCTAGTTTGTGACAGTTGGCCTTCATTAGTTTTTGCAAACAATTCTCAATAACTCATTCTATCCATTTCTTAATCCTCCTACATACATTCTAATATTGTCATCGATTTCACACAAATGCAACAACCAGGGTGCTGAATTATTTTTCATTAATACAAAATATGATTTAACACAATGTCATGTCATGTCATTCGACAATTAAAACACATAAGGTTACAATTTCCTTTACAAGACAAAAGCTGAGTTCAAATTCTTCGTACCGCGGGATCGAGCAAAATATTCTTCAGGCAAGATCATGAAAACAACAATGAACAACTTGGGTGCCCAAATTCCTCTCCTTGCTGCCCTAAATCCTGAACTGATCTTTCTGCTTTTTTCTGGTTCAATTTCTCTGTTTTCCTTAGGTCACCGAACTTTTCAGCCAGTCCATTGGTAACTTTGTTTGAGCCACCATAATGCCCCACATCTTCACCCATCACACAGACTTTAGCTATCATTTCTTTTTTTTTTTTTTTGTTCCATCTCCACTTCGTTATTCTTTTTTTCTCCTTCTTTTGTTTTTTTTTTTCATTTTCTTTCTTTGTTTTGTTATTTTCTCAGTTTTTTTGTTTCATTCACTTTGCTTTTATTTTTTGCTCCCTCATTTCTATTGTCTTTTGTTTCTTGTACGAACAAATAACAATTATCAATCGATAAATGAACGTGTTCTTTTTAATTTTATTTCTTATTCACTTCACAATTCTTTAATTTGGTTTAATTTTTTACGGTGTTTCTAGTTATTTTTCACATTATTTTGATTGATTTTTATATTTATTTACATTTACATTCGTATTCTTCTCCTTCTTTTTTTTGAGTTTGTTTCATTATTTACATTTACATTCGTATTCTTCTCCTTCTTTTTTTGAGTTTTTTTCATTTCCTTTTATCGTTGTTCATTTGATAAAAGTGTTTATTTAAACTAATCAATACAAAATTAACATGGTAATAGAAATTTGTAAAGATAATTAAAACATAAAATTTTAAAAGAACACATAATTATGAGATAATAACATCTAGTTTTAGTAAAAGCAAAATGTTAATGAACAATTAAAGCACATAATAAACAATCGAAATGCATAAATAAATTGTAATATGAAAATAGTAAACAAAAATTTTATGGTATTTTTTTACATTATCCAATAACAACTTCTAAAATCTTAATTTAAGTTGTATGATAATTATATCCTAATAACTTCAGCCTGTGTGATCCTTTTTTCACAATTAGTCGATATTTTAAATTATCAATTTTTTTTCTATAAATTTAAATCAATATTTTTAAGAGGGTAAAGTGTAATGTAAGAGGCAAAGTGTGTATTTCTAAAATGGGAGGTGACAAAGTGTAATATAACCTAAATCTCAGGGGTCAAATTCTAACTAACCTAACTTATTTTTTAGAACTTTTCCTCTATAAATATAATTAGCATGAAAAAATTGTAATTTCATTGATCACCTTACAACAAACACGGGTTACAACATAGTTCCTCACTGGCCATAGTGATCCTTGGTGACGAGAACATTTCTTTACATTTTAGATAGATACTTTTACGTGAAAGCAATTGCATTTTCAATATTGATGGTTTAGATGTGTAATGCTCTTGACACTAACCATGCCTTAAAACTTCTCCTTGAGTTTGGACTCCAAGGACCATTGGTTGCCAGTATCAAGGGAGTGCTATTTACCTCCTGTTGCAATTACCTTATATGTACAAAGATATGAGGGACCTTATTTTGATTCATTTGGGTTATCATTTTCCAAAGTCGAGCTTGATCGTTATCAACAAAAACTTGTCTTTCTTTTGCAGCAATACCTCCAGCTGAAATAAAACATATTGAAAACAACTGCATTCCAGGCAATCCATATGCTCTACATAAAACCAACAAGTGTAATGACTCTCTAAAACTTCAGGGTGGATTGCAAAGGTAAGTAAGTTTAAGAATAATTATTTTAAGCTTAAAAACATCAATTGCAAGCTAAGTCCTGAGTTAAGTAAGTTTTGGTAGCAAAAGAAAGATAATTTGGTTAATTGAGCAAACTAAGGCTAAGAAGGGCAAAATTGTAATTTTTTAAGTGTGTTATATTTACATTTTAAATGAAATTGGAAGGGGAAATTAAGTGGATTAATAATTTATAATTCCAACAGCATTTAAAAGTGAAAGAACAAAACCTCAAGAGACTTAAAGGACCAAATTGTGCAACTAGCTAAGTTGGAGGGCTTATTGAGTAAAAAGGGGGAAAAGAGACAAGATAAAATTGGGAGATTGTTTTTCTCCTTTCCAAATCTCCTTTTTGTGCCATTGATGAACCAAGGAAGCTCCAAAAATGTTTCATCCTCAATCTTACAAAAAATCAACCTTCTAATTGAGATTTTATGAAGTTAGTAGCTTGATTAAGCTTGTAGAAACTAGGAGCCACGTTTTAAGCTTGGTAAGTTCTCAAACCCTAGTTTCTTTGAGCTTAAGTAGTGTGGGTGTGTTAAATAAGGTTTGGGTAAGCTATATCACTCATTCTTTAGCTTAACTCTAGCTTGAAAAGGTGGAATTGCAAGCTAGATACTTGCTTGTGCATAAGGGTCTTCTAGAATTAAAAGTTTTGTGTCTCAAAGGGGTAAGTATACCGATCCCTATTTCATTGTTTCTTTGCTCAAATTGAACCTTAAATATGTGTTTTTTTATACTTAGTAGTCAATTTTCTTGACTGGATATAGATTGATACATTGAATTTGAGAAGATTGTTTGTTCGAGCTTGTGGTCACATATGATGTTCAACAGTTGTGATCTTCTTTAAGGTAAGGGGTTTGTTTGTTTTAAAGTGTTCAATCGATGCTTTTACATGTTATTAATCAACTAAAAGAGTTTATAAGTGGATTGGAAATGGTTTTAGGGCAAGACAAGTGAGAAATATGCAAGAACAGAGCAATGAGGCAAATTGCAAGGCACCTAGGCAAAGCCCCTTATGCCGTAATAGTTGGTTGGTGCTACCACGACAAGAAGGTCAATCTAGACAAAATGCTTTTTTGCCACATTTTTTTCTTAAAATATATGAAACAGTTAAAGGGCTAATTTGACACAAAATAAAGTTAAGAGGTAAGCGGGTAAAAAAATGAAAGTTTAGGGGCTAACAAGAGATTTATGCCTTCTATGCTATATACTAGCATAGGCATCTCTCTTTTAGTCTATATCCATGATTTTGTAAGTCACGTTAAAATCGTTCAACCATGGCTAAATAACTAGATTTTAAATTAAAGCTATTTTTAAGATGTTTTTAAATAAAGTTTTTTCTCTTACTATATCATGTATACTAATTTACAAGTTTCATCACTCAATCTTAGTATGGATATGACCTCTTTTAAGAAATCTTGGATGCACCACCGCTTATCGCATAAACTGCCCAAGTTAATATAGCTAATGGATAAAAAGTGTACTTAGGCTAAACTGAGTGCAAACATTAGGTCCCACATTCAACCAGGGGTGAAAGGATGACCATGTAAGCCGATTACTAAATCGAGCCCTTCATGAAAATGTCAAATTTGAGTCAATTTTAATAGTGGAATCAACACAATATGACCTGACCCAACCTGATTTCATTTTAGAGTGCAAAGGTCAATTTAGTTTGGCCCTCAACCTAACCAACCTAAATGTGGACAAGTCATCTCTCCCAAGCTAAGTATGCAAGCTCAATCTACCCTTACTATCCCTAACCCAACCTATTTACTTTAAATCCTTAACCCAACCAAGTGCCCAAGCCCAAGCCAACCCTTACTAAACCTAATTCACATTTTGTCTCTCCCTAAATGCATGCCTCACTTGTTGGTGCTGCCCTTCGTGACTTCACTCACCCAAGCCCTAACCCTACCTCTCTGTTGCCCATTTTGTCTTTGCCCTCATTCTCACCGCCTACCAAACTCACCCCCATCCTCGTTACTTCACCTCCATTGTCTGTCAATCTCTCTATCTCTTCCCTTCGATTTGTCTCACCACCACCACCCACTATTCACTACCACTAGCAGATCACCCACCTAACATTTGCCTATCTAACTCTTAGCCTCATTTCCTTATCTCACTCTTAGATTGTTGAATTAGTTCCATTTCCTTTGTTTTTTTTTTGTCCTAGGCCACACCACCAAATGAAGATCCAATTTTAGTCAACCCAAGCCAAACTATTTTGGTTTGGGCTGAGTCAGGTTTGAGTCTAAATTAGGTCGGGTTGAGTTTAATTTTAACAAAGAATAGTATATATATACCTAGTTAAGTTTAACCGAAATCGAAAAATATGGCTTGACTTTCACCCACACATTTAGCACATACTGTGAGATATAAAAGCATTGATGTTGGCAGATGTCCATAAGTCATTTTTCAAGTGGTGGGGATAAGATAGTTTAATCATTTAAATTTTACCTTTAATTTGGAGATAATCACATTATCTTTAAGTATATTTAAGTGGAAAAATCATGTAATATTATTTGAGTTCCCTACATGTTTGTGTTTTGTCTACATATAGATAAACATGGATATATTCTATATAAAGTTAGATACCATGTAGATATAATTTGACATTTTGTACATAGAATTAGGCATCTCATACATAAAAATGAACATTAAACCATTGATTTTTATACTATGTATAAAGGTGTCTAACTCCTACCTTTCTTGGTATTAGTTAAATAATTAGCATTGGAGTTTTAAAAAAAGGAAAGTTACAAAAATCCCCCTGTGGTTTGGTCAAACCTACAGTTTGCCCCATCTATTTTGAGAAGCCTACACTTTGCCCCCTATATTTTTTATGCTGCCCGATAACAACTTCTGAAACTGTATTTAAACTGTATGGTAATAATGCTCTAGTAATTTCAAGATTTTTGGTATTTTTTTCACAGCAGACCGACCTTTAAAAAATATTGATATATAATTACAGGTGAAAAAGTACATTTACAGAAAGGAAAAACTAATAGTTTAAAATATCTATTAGCTTTAAAAAAAATACTGGACAGATTGAAATTACTGGAAGATGATTATCGTAGAGTTTAAATACAGTTTCAGAAGTTGTTATCAGGCAGTATAAAAAACATGAGGGGCAAAGTGTAGGTTTCTCAAAATAGAGAGGGCAAACTGTAGGTTTGACCAAACCACAGGGGGTTTTTTTTGTAAGTTTCCCTTTAAAAAATGCTATCTAATGGTAGCTTTTAATTTCAACAGCTTCACCATTAAATAAATTACCTAAAATTCAAACACTAATCACAAAAACTTTTCCTAAATGAGACCACCATCTTTTTTTTTGGCGTCTCCATCTTTTTTTATTTTGTGTTATCTAATTGTCTAATTATGGCAGTTGGATGTCTAGTATAATTCATTGAATGTCTATATCTAATAAAAAAGTGTTTTGTCAACCTATTTGTATATATGTTTTAGGTTTATATAGTGTCCAAGTGTTTGATTGTAGCATCCAAGTGTCCCGTTATTGTGGTTAATATTTAATATAATAGATTAAGTGTACAAATTTGGTAAAAAAGTGTACAATCTACATTATTGTAGTGTCCAATTATTTAATTGCAATGATAAAATTTCTAGTGTTATATGTTAAGTGTACAATCTATATGGTTGTTTAACATTAAAAATAAAAAAAATAGTGATTGATTTAGATTTCTTAAAAAGAAAAGATAAATTTTTTATCATAAAATTATTATTAAAAATAACATGATTATTTCACAGTTGAACGCAAAATAAACAGATAAAAATTAAACGGATTTAAGTGTCCACATCGGACGCACCAAATGCAGACACAGTAGTCTGATTAACCAACTGAACGACAGGACAACATCACTATGACGGTTTATCCATTTCACCAAATGGGGCAAACCCAATTTTTATATTGACACAAACCGCGGAATCTTAGGTACTCGAAATCTTGAACTGGACCATGTGCGCACCCTGTGCCATCTCCGCTCAAATTTGACATGTCAAAGGTTCTGTTTTACAGGTGCAATCTTGCAATGGAAAGAAATGTTTTGTACACCTATTCACTGAAAATGTACCTTACCATCGATAAAACCATGCAAAGCATTAATAAAATATACTTAAATTAGAAAATCACCAAGCATTAATAAAATATACTTACCCCTTATACTGTTATCCACTATTCCTTTTTTCTAGATAAATATAATCTTTTTTTTTCCCTCAATTTCTTTTCATGTAATATTGTTTTTCACTATTTAAAGGAGAAAAACACTACTCTAATACTGAAAAACTCACATATCATTCATTTCAAATTCTAAAAGCTCCCCCCCCCCAATGAACCCTAAAACTCTAGTCCTAAAACTTCTTATTATGTGGTTGATGGAAAGAAAAAAAACTACTTGTAATAATTGTGGGACATTAATTTTTTTAAGTTATAATTTAAATTATTTAGTAATTATCTTATATAGTAAATTTAAACTATTTAATACTATTTTTTTGACAATTAATAAGTTATTTAAATTATCAATATTTTCACTCTATGAATTAGATTCGTACTCAATAGCCATATTCTAGTAAATTTAAGATTAATTATTTATACGGTTACAAGTTTTTAAACTCATTTAAAAATATCATAAATTTTTATGATTGAAATAGAAAAAAATGTAAAAATTTTAGCAATAAAAGCTCCCTCCACGTAAATGGAATAACTAAAATCCAATTGAATAATTTCTACGCACTGCTATTTATTACAAAAAAAATAATAATAATGAAGATACATATTTTTTTTTATAGCCAAAAGCATACAAAGAAGAGAGTTCAAGAAAAAAGAGAGATAGCAAAATCATGCGTTGAGGAGATTCGTTCCTGATGTATAACTACTACCAAGCAACGAGTAAATTTTTTTAACTCAGCTACAATTTGTTGAGTCATACTTACCATCATAGGACTAATAATCAAAACACTCCGAATTGTAGCAACAGCTTGTGAACAATTAGCTAGAAAAGTGACAAATTGGAGATCCAGACAATAAGCCACTTAAATTGCTCTGGCAAATGTACTAAGTTCAGCTTGTAATGAAAAGGAACAATTGAAAATATACATTGCTTGTCCTTAAGTTGTTGAGGGCCATTGATACTCATCCAAACCCAGACAGCTACTCTAAATCTTAAAGCCTTACGTCAAGCTCTATCAACAATAAAAATGTCTTAATAGTTTCATATAACTCTTTTAACTGTATTAAATGATAGATTATGTAAAAAAATGTTTCTTCTTTAAAATAAGGAACATGGTAGTATTATGATTAAACCATAGGCATAACGAATGAAGGCCAAATACCCTACCATCTTACTTACAGCTGGTTGATTAAGAAAAAAAAATGTAAGCTCGAAGCAAAATGAACTAACATTTACACTACTAAAATAACCGACTTTACTAACTGCCATTTACCAACGTGCAACAGTTGGTAAATTCAATTTACCAACTGCTGCACGTTGGTAAATGACAGTTGGTATTCGATACGTTGGAAAATTTTTTACCAACGCGCAACTAATAACACGTTGGTAAATTCCAACGTGTACACGTTCGTAAAATACACGTTGGTAATTACCAACGGTCATGAAAAGGACTTGGTTTCCATCGCGTAGTTGTAGTTACCAACTGCTGGCAGTTGGTAAGTTACCAACTGCTCAGCCGTTGGTAACTTACCAACTGTTAGCAGTTGGTAAAGTTACCAACTACCAGCAGTTGGTAACTTGCTGCAGTTGGTAAGTTACCAACTGCTGGCAGTTGGTAACTTAACTGCCAGCAGTTGGTAATTACCAACTGCCGGAAGTTGGTAAGGTAGTTGTTATGAAGCAGTTGGTAACTGTCAGCAGTTGGTAACTTGCATACAGTTGGTAATTACCAACTGCCGGAAGTTGGTAAGGTTGTTGTTATGAAGCCGTTGGTACTGACCCTTCGCGGAAGTTGGTAAGTTCTAGCATTTGCGCGTTCGTTATGTATATTAAACGTTCCAGGTTTCGGTTGTTTCGTATTTTTCCCCGTTTCAATCCACATTCAAAAGTAAAATACCAATTCAAAAGTACGCCCGGCTTTACTCAGCAATAAACATTACACAACTATGCCAACGTAATTGAAATAAAATATTCTCAACTACAGCATAATTAAAGCAATAACAGATATGTCTGAAAGAAAGCATTCAACATTCAACGGCTTACACATTTCATAAATATCAAGTCAGTCTGATTTAGGTCTAAAAATTATTATGTCTAGGGCTCTAACACAAGAACTTTGGAAATGCGCTAACCTGTTGATGACGCCCATCACGGAGTCCCGACTATCTCCTCATCCTCTGAGTCCGAGTCATCAGGATAATGTGGAACTGGTTGTGCCGACGGACATGGAAGGTTTAGCGAACGACAAATAATCTCCAACTGAGCCCGGTTTGCCTCCAATGCAGCTCTCTGAGCCTCCATCTCTGCTCTCTGTCTCCTCTTAATCCTCTCGAGCTTCCTCTCGTACTCCGCATCCCTTCGCGCATTCTCCTCCGCCATCATCTTCTGTACTTGCTCGTTGAATTGCGGTGTCTGTGTGATGTCGATAGGCGGGATGAGACCTGGCTGTCGGCGTCCCGGTATAGCACACTGCTCAGATCCTAATCCAAATACACGGCCTCTCCTTCTACCGCCAGATGCGGTACTAATGATTGCTAGTTCATCAATGGCCTCTATTCCATCCTCTTGCTGTGTTTGCTCCTCAATCTCTGCACTGATACGAGTCTACAGAAACGTCATAAAATACATTTAGTCATGTCATAATTTGTAAAACATAGTAATTAAGTTAAGAATATTCTGCGACCAAACAGTTGTACTACTTACAGCAACTTCTTCACAGCGCTTACTAACATATTTCCCATTCTTCATTTTATGTGTCGGCTGAAGGACTTTAAACAAGCCAGGGTCCTTCTTCTCAGGATCTCTCTCTCTCTAATTGAATGAAATGTAACATTAATATGTAATTTAATTTCATTAGTATCTGAACTGTTGTTTGAAAAAACATTAGCGAGATACATACCATTTGCTCTCGATGTGCAGACATCGAGATAGATCCCCCAGCATATGTCGCGCTGCAAGAGCCAGACTGTGAATCCTCGTCAGTCATTGTTGCTCGCATTGCCTTGAACTTCGCTGACTTCTGAATGAACTCAGGACTCGCCCAATATGCCTCCATCTCCGCATATGCAGCATCTGACATAAAGTTCGCCTTCGCTCGACGTTTAACTGGATCTTTCACACGTCAAATTTTTGACATCATGCTTCTGTAATGCTGTGCTCCTAATATATTCCAAACCCGATACACCTCATTATGGTGTATGAGATCCCACTCACAGCTCCTCTGTACAGGTTAATATGTTTAAACTATTAGCATGGGAAAATACAATTCTATATCTTATAACATTATTACATCATTATCATAGTAATATTATTGTCATACCTCAAAAACACGCCACCATTGCTGCAGGTCTGATGGAGAGACGGAGGACCAATCAGCATATGGCTTGAAATGTGTGGTGAAACATGGTGTCACTAACCGTGTCGCCGCAGCTGGAATGAATCTGTGACGTTTAAATTATCGGACTTAAGTTTCAAAGAATGATTCCATGTAAAGTATTCTATCACTAATATTAATACTTGTGTCTGGTATTTATCACTTACGTGTTACCATGTGGGGATATCCTTATCCGCGGTCGACCTGCTGTCTGTGACATCGATGATGGGATGTCATCAATATGTATATCATCATCTGAGGGATGGGTCGGCACTATGGGGTGCCTCAGGTGCCGCGCACCAGATCCATGTCCAGATGGCGTGCCTCCACCGCCGTCTTCTCGGTGCTCATGTGAGGGGACCTGCGTGGGTGGCACTGTTGTCCCCTGCGTCTCCACACCGACATCCTCCTGTGCCCGGGATGAAGAACCCATCCTATGTCGTTCATTAAGTATTGGTTCCATTACCTCCTTAAACTGCGCAAATGGTCCTTTCCCAGGTCGGCGTTTATACGTGTTATCCCCTTTACGAGGCATCTGCATTTATTTTTCGGTAAGTTGGTGAATTAAACATAACATATATCTACTGACATATATTGTGCAGTATTAGGGGTACATAAACGTACTCAAATATTTCCATGACATACATAAAAATTACAGGTTACCATTGTTCCTAATACATGTTATCTAATCATTCATTCAGACCCACTGCTGTCATTCGACTCAAACTCCTCGGACTCTTCAGAGTCACTGTCATTCGATATAAACTCCTCACCATCATCTGTCTCGCCATTAGATCCCCCCTCCTCAAGTACATCTTCTTCAATATCATCACCGACACCCGGGTCAGCTAACTCCTCAATTGGGTCATCTTCAATTCTTTGACAATTAACGGATGAACTGTCTTGATACACGTCATCCGTGTCCATAACTGCAGCCTGTATTATCCATCGAGGTTTTATCTTCATAACAGCTGACCACCCGTTTCTTTCACGTGACTTACTCGGATATTGTGTGTAGTAAACTTGGTCAGCCTGTGATGCTAGAATGAAAGGATCAAACTTCTGATATCTGCGGCTATTCCGGATCTCAACTAACCCAAACTGTTTATGCATTCGAGTTCCACGTTCAGGTGTTGGGTCAAACCAGTTGCACCTAAACAAGACAACATTCTTATGCGGAAAGCCGGGATATTCGAGTTGAATGACTTCTTCTAATATACCATAAAAATCACATTCAACTTCACTTGCACCCGTGCTGCGTATGCAGACTCCACTATTAAATGTTGATTTGTCCTTCCCCCATTCACTTATGTGAAACTTGTACCCATTTGTGAAATACACCGGCCATGTCTGAACTCGCCGTGAGGGCCCACATGCAACATCCCACAAGATGGTATCGACAATATTGTTACCTGGGTCATCAACCTATGTAAAACATATTTCAATTTAGGACAATATATATGGAGACTTTTATAACTTAACATATTACAATACATTCTGTCCTAAAAGCACACGTACATATTGTCGGAGCAGGCTGAGAAATTGTTTTCAATGTGTATGTCCATCTCGGACATTGTTATCTCGGGTGCAGTTTCCCTGACCATGTCCACAAACATACTGTCGCCAATAACAGAAACAATAAAAATTTGTTAGTTTTGTTTGATGAGTAGTACTGAATTTCAACATAATCACAGTTGGAATGGCTTCACATGAATGACAACTTACTTTAGGTATGGCCTGATCTGAGCACAGTTTAGAAGAACGTATGTGGTTGCAAGTCTGAGTTCATCGTCCGTGAGGAATCAAATGACTTACTTTAGGTATGGCCTGATCTGAGGACAGTTTAGAAGAACGTATGTGATTGCAAGTCTGAGTTCATTGTCCGTGAGGAATCTATATCGGCATGCACCATATGGTCGTCCTTGAAAAGTGAATGTGGACCACAAGTCACCATTACATTAGACAGGACCACCATCGTCATTTCTTGGTACACGGTTCATCATTGAGGGAACATGGGACTCAAAGTAATGAGAGCAAAAGATGGAAGTCTCCTCTATAAGGTATGCTTCACATATCGATCCCTCAACATGAGCAGTATTAGAAACCTTCATTTTTAGGTCATGCATGCACCGCTCAAATTTATACATCCATCGGTACTGAACAGGTCCTCCAACCCTTGCTTCAAAGGGCAAGTGAACTGGGAGATGCTCCATGACATCAAAAAACCCTGGAGGGAAAATTCTCTCAAGCTTACAAATTATAATTGGAATATTTTCCTCCAACGCAAACAAGTGATTTTCATGCAACTCTGGAGAGCACAAGTCTCTAAAGAATAGGCTTAACTCCGTTAATGGCTTCCAAATATTGTCGGGTAGCGCTTCGAGGGCAATGGGGAGAAGCCTTTGCATCATAACGTGGCAATCATGGCTCTTCATACCATACATATTGCAACCAGCTGTATCAACACATCTCCCAAGATTCGAGGCATATCCATCAGGGAGTCGTAAAGATTTTACCCAGGCGATCACATCTTGCCTTTGGTTAACATCCAATGTGAACCTCGCCTTTGGTTTGAACGAACGACCATCATCAAGTGGAACCATGTTTAACTCCTGCCGATTACAATAAATTTCCAGGTCCTTCCGTGCTTTCACATTATCTTTGGTTTTGTTCTTAACATCCATCACAGTATTCCATATATTCTCAAACACGTTCTTCTCAATATGCATAACATCAAGATTATGTCGTATTAAGTTCGTGGCCCAATATGGTAACTCCCAGAAAATGCTTCGCTTCGTCCAATTATGTGATTTCCCATAATCACACGGTCGATTTTGTGGACCATCGTTACCAACTGATGGTATCCATGAGATTCTTTCAAATATATCTTCACCTGATAAGCGCGGAGGAGGCAATGACTTTTCTGATTTCCCTTTCTTAAAGCAAGTACAATTCCTTCTATATGGGTGGTTCCGGGGGAGGAATTGCCGATGACAGTCGAAAAAAGAAATTTTCCCGCCATACTTAAGTTGGAATGCCTTACTTTCACCCATACAAATAGGGCAAGACAATCGCCCATGTGTCATCCACCCTGATAGCATGCCATAAGCCGGAAAGTCATTTATGGTCCACATTAATGCTGCTCGCAGAATAAAATTTTGTTTCAATGACACATCCCATGTTTCGACGCCATCAAACCACAGATGCCGTAGCTCGTCTATGAGAGGTTGTAGATAAACATCAATCTTATGATTTGGGCTACGTGGACCTGGAATCAGCAACGAAAGGAACATATAGGGTTTTTTCATGCACATCCAAGGGGGCAAATTATACGGAGTAACGATCACAGGCCAACAAGAGTATTGTTTCCCAGATGGTCCAAAAGGTGTAAATCCATCGGCACACAACCCCAATCTGACATTTCGTGGTTCCGAAGCAAACCATGGGTAGGTCTGATCAAAATGTTTCCAAGCTTCACCATCTGATGGATGTTTTAACACACCTGGGACCTGTGTTTGCTCCTTATGCCACCTCATCTGCTCAGCTGTTGCCAATGACGCAAATAAGCGTTGCAGACGAGGGCTTAGTGGTAAATAATGCATGGTTTTCCTCGGTCGATCTTTACCACGACCTCCTTTTTTTGGCTTATATCTCTCAGACCCACAGTACTTACAAATACGATTGGTACTGTCATCTTTCCAGAACAACATACAATCATTCACACAGACATCAATCTTCTCGTGAGACAGACCCAACTGGGAAACTAATTTCTTAGTTTCATACCAATTTGATGGCATCTTACTATCTGTTGGTTGGGTCTCCTTCATTAGTTGGGCAATGCCATTAAATCATCCTCGTGACATGTGATACTCAGACTTAAGGTTGAGAAGGCGGACAGCAGCAGATAACTCAGAATGACTTTCGCACCCATCCCATAAAGGAGTTGACGCTGAATTCAACAGATTAAAAAAATTTTGAGCACTTTCATTAGGCTCCACAACATTGTCTTCCGGAAATTGATTGTAACTAGGGCCAACGGCATCTAATACCATCCTTTCATATGGATTCGTCGAACACCCCTGGTCAAACTCCTTAAACCCACCACACCTGGAGCCGTATCTGATGCTTCATTAAATGGCTCACCATGTGCGGTCCAATTCAAGTAAAAAGGCGTATACCCCCATTTGTACAGATGAACTCTGACCTCATCAGCCTGATTAAACCGCAAATTCTTACACTTCCGACAAGGACAGCGAATGCATAACCCGCTCATAGTTTCAGGGTGGGATACAGCAAATGATATAAATTCTTCCACCCCGGACTCCCACTGTTGTGTGTAACCAATTCGGCCAGGCAAGAAACGGTTACTGTACATCCAACTACGGGCTGATTCCATTACACACAAAATCTGTTCGTAATCATAAACACCTCAATCTATTAAATGATATACGTATTCAAGTTTTAGGTTGAGTTACTAAAAATAACAAAAGTATGCTTCAATGTTTACGTACTCAAGTTTACAGTATTTTTAGATAGACAAAGTTTATTCTCAATCTAGTTGTTCTTATGATTAACGTACGGTCATCATTATTGTTCTTATTGTTCTTATTACTGTCATTGTTCTTAGTACTTAAATTCATAATTTTTAAAGGATATTTTATTACATAGCCAGGATTTACTAACTTTTAAGGTACCTTGATAAAGAAAGCTATTTTAGCTTAATAAGTTAACTGTCCATGATTATTCCCTTAAACTTGAGACTTTTAAGGTTATAGTTTGAGGGTTTATGATTTGAATTATGAGCTTATAATTAAGGACAATAATTAAATCTAGTAGTTAGAACATGGGGATTATTTGGGTTAGGATTTGCACAATAGCGTTCCTGGTCTAGTAACAAATTGGTGTTAAGATTACCTTAGAATGTCTTTAGAGCTCTCACTTAAATAGGGTTCATATGCTATATTTTGTTATATTTAGGTTAGATCCTGTCGTATTTAGGGTTTACAAGTTTAGGTATATTGTGTTGGGTTTAAGTGTAGATGTATGGTCTAAGGTAAAGGTTAGGGTTAGGAAGAAGTTTGCGTTAAAGTCATGTTTGGTACAATCAGGCTACCTGGATTTCTTCGAATGACAGTGACTCCTCCTCTTCAGTGGTCCTAATTTATTTGTTTTAATATTTTCTCTATTGGTCTCCAAATTCCTTTACGAGGTATTTTTTCTGCATTATTATTGTCATATTACTAAAACATGGTTTTAATTATAATGAATAAAGTTTTATTATCAATACACCATGACATAATATAACCATTTACACTAAAGCACTCCAACTAAACCATAACTACACCTATTACCATGAACTTATACAAATAATCATGCCATAAAATAATATACACAACGCACAAAGAAATTACATATTGACTATAATACAGAAGAAAAAATATGCACAGATAACAAATAATTAACATAAATTGCATATTCAAATCTAAAGCCACAGTGTTCAAACCATAGTGAGAAGTATTTCCGTTTTATTACCAATATTAGTAATTAAAACAATTTCCCTTAAAATCATCCCGTTCTCAATTATACACGAAAAGAATTATAAACTAACCTCGAACGGCTGCAAACGGACAGGAGAAACAATGGGTACTTCTTCACGCTAGACAGATGCAGGGAGGAACTGAAAAAGGGGGAAAATAACTTAATATCCTGGTAATATAATAAATTTCTTCAAATGAGACAAAGTATCATTAATGTACACGATCAATTTAAACAAAATACGGTACAGAGATTATTATATTTTTTCATTATAGTTATGTATAACCGTCATGTCATTATCTTTTCTCTCTTAACGCATCATTTATTTTTACTTATGTATAACTGTTTTAAATTGAGACATTTTTTTAAAAATTTCAGATAAGGCCAACACATATTTTGTACATATCTAGTTTCCATCGTTGAGTATAGAAATTGAATGATTAGAACAATAAAATGAAATTGGTAAACATGGCATAGAAATCTATTAAGTGAAAGAAGGGCTTGTCATCCACATGTAATTTTTTTTTTTTGTAACATCACGTTAAAAGTCCACTTTAAATGCCTTGCCTAAAATATGAGAGTTACACCCAAAGACAACATTTGCAAATGTAAGAGTTTCATAGCAATAGTGTTAACATATTTGATGTTCCTCTTTTGGTAATGGATGAGCCTCACAGATAACACAAACACATCACCCCACAGGTAATTATTTTAAAAGTACTTTTTGAAATTCTAAAGTGTAAAGTTCCAATAATTCTATAATTGTTGAAAATAATAAATTTTAATGCAAAAAAAGTTTTGAATTATTGATTATTTCGACAAAAAAGGAACACTTTATGACAAAATAATTCTAGTTTGATACTTAAACGGCTTACTTCTCTATTAAGCTCCGATCCTTTTAAGAACTTATGTTAATAAACTTAAGGAGCTAGTAAATTTTTAATAAAATTTGTTCTTGCCGTTAAATAAAAATTGTTAGGTTGGCCATACATTAGTCTTGCTTCTAATAATAATAATGTTAGTAGTATTATCATGGTCGACGCATGCAAGTGTTCACTAACTAGTTGATCATTACTTAAATTTGGGTTTTTCGGGACAATGAAAGTATTATTACATTAAATTCTGTAAATTCGATATAATTATAGATTAATCTAGAACATTTATTTGATCACATTGTATTGCATTAATCATAAATCCTCATTTGTTTATTTGTTTCAGAAATGAGGTATTAAAAGTTCTAATGCAATAGTATATGGTTCAACTGAACATTCCCTAATTAAAAGTAGTTGAGTATATTCCTTTGGGTATTTCAAAAAGTGATCGAGTTTCATTTTAATTTTTCTTCACTATTAAGTATTTTAATTTGTTAGTTCATTATTTTAAAAATGAATCATAAAGAGTTGCCATAAAAAAGGGAACATAAAGAAGAAACATAGGTCAGCATCCACAAGAGTTGCACTCAGACACAGTACCAAAAAAATACTTATTATATTTACATAAACAAATTTAAATACATTGGACGGCAATATTTACAATTTAACGTTATAGGTGAGTTCATGGGATTATTAATAATACGTTAAATACATTAAATGCATTTACTTCTAATAAACTTTATCTATCTAAATAATTTATATGTTTGTAAATTTACCAATAATTTCTATATCTATTATGGATTTTAATATTTATAAACCAATAGTTAATGCTTGTGATTAATATTAATATTAACTTGTTTAACATTTTATTCATTTTTCAATTACTTCAAAAAGAGAAATATCATTTTTTTTAGAAAGATTTTAGCAAATCTAATTTTATTTTAAAAATTAGTTTTCACCATATGAAAAATATATAAATATTCTACAGTATTTTGTCATTGCAAAATGTAAATATACTACCTAAACAAATCACTTAAAACTAATTTTTTCATAATTTCTAATTAATCCCGAAAATAGACAAAAAATTGTAAAAAAATGCACATAAAAAAACAATTGTAATGGGTAACCTAAAAACTAAATCTCCAACCAAATGCAACACAAAATAACAAATATTGCACATATTTCAAACCAAATTAACACAATATAATCCGAAAATACGTAATTATTGCGGGAAAAAAAAGCAAAAAATATGAAATAAACGCGGTTACCTCAAATCAAAATATTAACTTCCTTCAAACACCTCCAAATCACTTCAATCCTGCAATAAGAACCAACATCTTCAACCCATTATCAACCAAGAAGCTCAAATAGGGAGAAATACATCCAAAAAAATCAAAAAATTCCCAGAAAAAATTAATTAACCTTCAGATATTGCGAAACGACAGCAGATCCACGAATCTCCGACCTCAAAGAAGATGTTTCTGGTCCCAATCGACGCAAACAAGTGAATGTGTGTGCTGTGCCAGATTCGAAGCGCAGGAGAGAGAGAGAAACGAAACCAGCGCCCTGGAGAAGACGAGCTGCTGGGGGGCATTTTAAAAACAAAATTTCCAACGGCCATAGCCGTTGGAAACATAAGTATCAAACGCACCGTTTCATTTATTGTGTTTCCAACGGCCAAACCGTTGCTAAATGTATAGGGATTTTTTTTTTCCAACGGCTGAAGCCGTTGGAAAAATTGCACATGATTTGATCCAATTATTGTAATCCCTTACCAACGCGTGACACTTGGAACTTTTTACCAACGGTCATAACCGTTGGACATTGGTAACGAAAAAAAAAAAAAAAACACACCAACGCGTGCACATTGGAAAAATTTTACCAACGGCTCCACGCGTTGGTAATTACCAACGGGTTGACCGTTGGTAAAAAAACAGTTGGAAAAGACCAGTTTTTTAGTAGTGTTAACAAGCTATATTTACCACACTTGATATACTTACTAGACATATATACATTTATAGAGTTTTACTATTAGTATTTCCTCCATCTCAGAAGTTTTGATACATTTGACTTTTTATTGTATTTTGACTTAATTTTATTTATATTATTGTTTGTTAGAAAAAATCTAAAAAAATATATTTAGAAACTACACACCTTAAATTATAATTTATATATAATTTTTTTTATTATATATAAATAAAAAATTTTAAATTAATTGTAAAAAATAAATGGTGCACAACTTTTGGGAGAGATGAAGTATAATTTAAAAGAAGAAAAAGAAAGTGCGCGTTCACGGACTCCGCGCTCGTTAGCTTCCCAACTTGCCGATTCAGTCTTCACTCTCCATATTTTATTTCAACTTCCCACCGATTTCCTCCTCTCCCGTCTATCCATTCGCATTCTCATTCCTAAGCTTAATGCTTCAACCTATATCACTCCATGCAAAACCTATCTGGATCCTTTTCGGGATCGACTCGCCAGTCGCCTGATTTCTTCTGATCTTCATATCTTCATATTAGTTGTGGATTCGAGCGGTAGAAGGAATAATCGGCGACAGAGACGGCCGCCATAGTCAGCTCTAACGGAGGCGCGTGCGGTAATAACGCCTTGAGGCTCGTGAAAAAAATGCCTCACCGAACCACCTACTTCTTCCCTAGGCAGTTTCCGGATCGACCTATCGATGCGTCTGCGAAGCAGTTGCTGGATCACGAGAAGAGGAACGCCGTCGCGAGCAAGGAAACGACCGCGACTTCGTTTCACGCCAACGAAAGCGACCCTCATAAGTCGTCGTTGAAGGAACAGCTGGTGACAGCTAAGAGCGGCTCCGCTTTATCGGATATTCTCACGGACGAGAAGTTCCGGACCAAGAAGCAGCAGTTCAACGTGTTCTGTGATTGGCTGGCGGATAAAAAAGGTGGCAGATCCGCTCATCACGTGATCAAACCCTCCCGCCTCTCTTCCAGCGATGACGATCGTGAGTTGCTCCTCCCTACGGAATCTCCGGCGCCTCCGCCGGAGGATACGGCGGAGCCGGTGGTAGAAGACCGAAGCGTCGACCGCAACTTCGATCGCCATGTCTCGCTTCCGAGGTTTTCGAGCGGGAGCAGCTATGCCGGGAGCTTGTTCTCCGCAACGACATTGGACGGAAATTGCTCCAGCGACGTCAAGGACAGTTGCACCACCAAGGATTCCCCGACGCATCTCCCGACAACGGCGCAGGTCGCAGTGGCGGCGGAGGTGGAGGAGGTTGAACGTAGACAGGAAAACGCGGCGCAGAAGTCTAGAGAGAGTTACAGCCTGCAGGTTATGCTGGCCAGGAGGCTTGCGCACCAAGCAAGCCTTGGTGGTGAGCCGTCTCTTTTGCAAGGGTGCGGTCCTGACGTTGTTGATGCTGAAACCGTTTCTTATCGTTTTTGGGTACTATTTACGTTGATCTGTTCTATGTGTCCGTGAATATGTAGCAGGAATTGTTTGTGAGCTCTGAAATTTTGGATTGCTTTCGCAGGTTAACGGGTGTTTGTCGTACAATGAGAAGATATCAGATGGATTCTATAACATTCTTGGGATGAATCCGTATCTCTGGGATATGTGCAATGACGCTGAAGAAGGGAAGCGGCCACCTCCTCTGGTGTCTCTCAAGGATATTGAGCCGGAGACATCGAATATAGAAGTGGTCTTAGTGGACAAGCGAGACGATTTGCGCCTCAGGGAGCTTGAAGATAAAGCACAGGAGCTGCACAGTGCTTCTGAGAATACGTTAGTCTTGGTGGAGAAACTTGGGAAGCTAGTTGCCATTTACATGGGGTGGGTTCTTGTTACTGCCGTAATTTAGTCAGTAGAATTTTCGTGGTCCTTGGCAATTTCATTGAGCTGAGTTATTCCCTATTCAGGGGTACTTTTCCTCTGGAGCAAGGTGATCTCCAGAAACGCTGGAAATTGGTAAGCAGTAGATTGAAGGACTATCAGAAGTGTATAGTCCTGCCTATTGGCAAACTCTCTATGGGACTTTGCAGGCATCGGGCAATTCTCTTCAAGGTAAAACCATATGCCTTTTTCGATTTTTTATTTTTTTTATTTTTATTCCTGAACTGAGCGATCGCTTTATTCAACTTACAATGGAGCCTAGAATCCATTTGCTAGTTGCTACATTATGGGCCTGTATTATTTGCATGTAAACTCATCCAACTTTGTCGCAACTGACAATGGTGGCTCCCCCTCACTGGCCTTGTTCCAAAATTTTAAAAAAATCAGCTGAAATTAGCCAGAAAATATTATTGGACAGGTGGATTATGCCTGTACACTTTATTCTGTTCTTAACTGGGAGCTCTATGGTCAATGGACCATTTGCTCTGGTAGTATGTTTTGAAGAATTGCAGTCTGTGAATCTCAAAACCCCTTTTCAGCTATACTATGTGATTAAAAGTTTAATTTTGCTGGAGTTGCATCGACATGCAGTACTGCTAGGATTATTCTTGGTGCAAGAATGACCGAGAATATATGAATGTCTGGACAGGGAGCATTGGTAATACAACAGAAATATAATCATGAGAGAAATGTCACAAAATCGACAAAGTTTATATGATTCTCAAGAGCCTTGAAGGGAAGATCAGATCAGGCCGCTTTCTCATCTCTCATAATTTTCTTGGTTTTCTAAACCAGGTCTGGCATCATTTAAGCTAGGTTTCTGAAAGTCATACAAACTTCTTCACTTAGTGTTGAAAATAGCATGATGTCAATAATTTTCTGATTTTTTCCCCTTGGACGGTTTGTCTTGTTTTTGTTTGAGAGAAGTAAATCATAAACCAAATGCAGTGCAGTTGAGCAGTCAAATTTAATTGGGGAGCATGAGAGAGTAGAGTAATTGTTCTTGGTTTATTCATTGGAATGTGATAGGCCTTCCGGCAAGCCGATGTCCTGATCAAGTGATTATCCTGTGAATACAATGGAACTGTTACAAAGCAATGTTTCACGATGGACTGCTAACTTGCTTTTGTGTTCACAATGTCAGAAACTGGCAGATTACGTAGGTTTGCCATGTCGGATTGCTCGCGGTTGCAAATACTGTGTTGCAGATCATCGGTCCTCTTGCCTTGTTAAAGTCGAAGGTGATAGACAAGCCTCAAGGTCAGTGCTTTATTTGTGTTTTCTGGTGTAATGCTTGTGGATAATCTATTCGTTGATGCATATTTTAAATTTTGGCCAAATTACAAGGCTGAGAAAGAAACAGATCAACATCTAATTGGTTTATTTCGTCAGTCATAAGTGTTTCTTCCCTTAATGAATTTTCAGTTTTTATGATCTGTAATGTTTGTGGACCTTCACGTACTTGGTTGTTACCGACTGGCGCTGTGTTATGACTTGTTACAGTCCAGATTCTGGTTTTACATAATTATATTCTTTACTTTGCTTTATGCTTCATTAAACTGCAATGACGTTTGGTTTTATTGTTCTTTTCTATAAAATTGGTGCTAAGGTTTGTTGAGAAACTAGTTATTTGCAAAGGTTCTATGTTCAACTTCCCATATATTTATTGGTAACGTCTTTTGGTCACTGATGATTGCGTTTCTTAATAGGGAATATGTAGTCGACTTGGTTGGGCAACCCGGAAATCTGCATGGTCCAGATTCCTCGATCAATGGAGGATTCCTTTCTTCTATACCTTCTCCGTTTCAAGTTTCGTATCTAAAAGAGGTCCGGCAATCTTACCAGGACAATTCATCATTTGTTCAGGGTTTAGACTCAAAAACTTCATATCATCCTCTTGGTAATCATCTAAATTCAGGTACGTTGTGCTTCAAATGAAGAACGCTTCCTGTAGCTTAAATTTTTAAAGGCCAAAAGGATATCAATGTATTATGGTATAAGAATTAGTACAAATGGATATGTGATGCCCAGAGCAGTTTGTTGGAATTCTCCAAAGAAGGCCTTTTACCTGTGAACATCATGTGGGAGATGCATTAATTTTTTTTTAATCGACAACAGGAGATGCATTAGATGGTCAACCAATTTAACTTGATATGTTCTGTATGAGGTAGAAGATGGTTGCTGCTCAGACTCGAATAGTTTTCGTACTTGTTTTAGCTATCAGGAATGAAATAAGGCCACCGTAGTTGTAACTTGTAAGAAAGTACATGGCCAACTGATAAATAAAAAGGAAGAAGAAGAAGAAGAAAAGATTGATGACTTCTTGCTTCCTTTGTTTCGATGGAAGAATGCATGTCGATAACTAGCAAATTCCACTTATTGCAGAAGAACGTGAAGATTTGATGGATAACAATTCAAAGGGTGCAAAAAATATTCCACTTTCTAATGGTTTTCATGGAAAGGAATCATCTTTTATGCTTTTGGACGCTACGACCATCCAGGAAAATTCCAAATTGAGTGGCGAAGTAGTTGTTATGCAACAATCAGGCGAGAAAGAGTTGATTGTTGCTGGAAGCTCAGTTGTGTGTGCGAGCAAGCAGCCTGAGATAGTTAGCTTGCCTTGCCATTTGGATTCAGAGGATAGTGAAGCTGGATTTTATAGAAAGGAAAATGTTCCAGCTGTTGGCGGATTTCCCAAATACTTGAATCTTGAACCATCTCTAGCAGTAGATTGGCTTGAGATCTCATGGGAGGACTTGCATATCAAGGAGCGTGTTGGTGCTGGTACTTTCTCTACCAATTGGGTGAATAAGAGATCTTATATTCAAGTGTGAACTAACATGGAGCTGACATTTTCTTTTTCTACCTTTTCCCTAATTAAAAATTACTCTGTGGTGGCAGGTTCATTTGGGACAGTGCACCGGGCTGAATGGCATGGATCGGTTGGTACTTCTGATCTGATAACTGAAATATGTAGGCAATTATGCTTAGGTCATAGAAAAAAAAAATGGCATATGTAATGATACGATAACCATCATGCTGTTGAAAAACTGAAAGCATGAGATAAAATATCAAATGGCATTGTTTCTGTTATGCCTTGACATCATACACTTGTATGAGCATAGATATTTGGCGTCTGAGGCTGTGATTAAAGTCACATATATCATCCTGTTGGCTTATTAAGATAGCTCAAAGTCTTCAAAGCTATTTACTGGAGAATGGCTTGTTGGCAAGACAAAAGGGATTGAGACAATATGATCTTTTTTGTCCTAATGTTGAACTTTTATTTATTTGTTTTTTTTTTAAGGGAATAGTGATGAAATTTTAGTCAACAGTGAAGTTCATTGTCGGGTGCAAAACTCAATATTGTACTTGACTCGTGCATAATTGAATACCCTAGACTGTGCACCACTACTTTGTCATTGTCAAGCTTTCAATTCTTGCCTACCTGTTGATGTATTAGGGATCAATTTTGCAGGATGTTGCTGTCAAGGTTTTAACAGTCCAAGATTTCCATGATGATCAATTAAAGGAGTTCTTGAGAGAGGTATTTACTGCTGAAAAGAATAGAATACTTGAGAAGGAACCTAATATTAATACATATTGTCATTATATGTTACCGATTGTTACATTTCTGCCATTGTCATGCAATTAAGGTTACGGAGATTATTCAAACAGCAGTAGTAATGCATGCTTAGATTGGGTTTGAATGGATACAGAATGAGTTCTGAGTCTTCTGGCTTAACATTGTTCAGGTTTCTATAATGAAACGTGCCCGTCATCCAAATGTGGTTCTGTTCATGGGAGCAGTAACAAAGCAGCCTCACTTGTCAATTGTGACTGAATATCTGCCCCGGTACATGATTATTATTATTATTATTATTTTTTTGTAGTAGCAGCTGTAGTTTGCAGTAAGGAATATGAATTACTGAATATCAGAGCTTTCTTATCTAGGGGGAGCTTATATCGAATCATCCACCGGCCGGCTGTTGGTGAAACGCTTGATCAGAGGAAGCGATTACGTATGGCACTGGATGTGGTACGTACCAGTCATGTTTTCTGAATATAAATCTATTTAACTTTGGTCTCACAACCGCTTACACAAAATTTTTGTTTTCATTGCTGCAAACAGGCTAAAGGAATCAACTATCTTCACTGTCTCAGCCCTCCAGTAATTCACTGGGATCTTAAATCTCCAAATTTGTTGGTTGACAAAAATTGGACAGTTAAGGTAATTAGGAAAATGGAAAATGGTTCGAAATAATGAGTAAATTTTCTTTCCTCCACATAAATAATCAATTTAATACTTGTGATGCCCAGGTCTGTGATTTTGGGCTATCAAGATTCAAAGCAAATACCTTCATACCCTCTAAGTCTGTCGCTGGAACAGTAAGTAATCCTGAACCTTCATCCCAGCAGGCACCAGAGTTCTCATTCCTTTGTCTTTCCTATGCTTTTTACCGCAACCTTGTGAGTCTCTAACTAATTACAAACGCACAAACATGCCAGTGTGGTTGTGCTATTTTGCATTGGACATAGGCATCATTCCTTATGGTCTCTGAACTTGGTAGTCGATTGCTTTGACAACTTCCAAGTATCTGATTAAGTTGCAATTACTAGCAACTTGAAGTGCCAGCTGTTAACAAGAATAAAGGATAGAAGCATAAAATTTCTCAGGCCTTCATTTCTATCTTCTATTCTGTATGGAACTTTTGACTTTTCTGTTATTGTCTCATTGATCGGCATATAATTTGTTTGCATTTTCAGCCTGAGTGGATGGCTCCAGAGTTCCTACGTGGAGAACCTTCCAATGAGAAGTCTGATGTCTACAGTTTTGGCGTAATTTTATGGGAGCTTGTAACCATGCAGGAACCTTGGGACGGACTAAGTCCTGCCCAGGTATCTTATAAGTTGACTTACGGTAGTTTTATGGAAATTTCATTCGTACTGGTGGGTCTTGTCCAGATAGATATAGCTATGTTATATCAAAATCTACAGCAGCATGCAGGAATGGTCATAACTATAGTATAGTAAAATGTACTTTAGTGTGCAGAAGTGGTTCGATACTTCATGAAATGCAAAACCTGTTACACATATCCTTTTAACCTGTTAGACATACCAGTATGATACAATGAGCATGGTTTGATCGTATGTCAATAGTCTCTTGTTTTCTTTTTCTCCTCTCCACCTCCCCTCCCCAAAATAATATAAACAAATTTAGAAGAAAAAGGTAGCATGGTCTAATGGTGGTGCCAACTTCAGGTTGTTGGTGCTGTTGCTTTCCAGAACAGGAGGCTTGCAATTCCCCCAAACACTTCCCCGACCTTGGCTTCTCTCATTGAATGTTGCTGGGCAGAGTGAGTACCACTGTCTGCTTAACACTTTCTTCAACAGTTCAAGTGCTATATTTATATATATGATGAACCCATGGAAATTGGGGCGCAAATTCTAAAGTCTAGACATCTGGACTTTGTGGTTCACAGACATTTGCAATCTGATGTCTGGGAAGACAAGAGCACTTGCATGCACATGGTGATACAATACATACATATATGTCATCATCTTATGTTTCACTTGCTGTGGGTTCACTCACATGAGACTTGCCGTTTATATATGAGATATGTCAAACGGTCTGCAGATGTTCTTTTTAGGCTTCAATGTGTGCTCATGGTTTGTTTGTGTTCGCAGTGATCCTGCTCAGCGTCCGTCCTTTGCTGACATAGTTGAGGTGCTGAAAAAGTTGCTCAAGGCTCCAGTCCAATCGTTGCAGATGGGAGGCAAGACTTAATTTGAGGCTCACTCTGGAACCGAGGATCAATAAGTCCACATCTTAAACTTAAACTCGGTGTTGTCCTACTGACACTACCCCAAGGGTTTGGGTTGCAGACAAGACAAACTGTAGATTTGTTGCTCATTTAAGTTAAAAATCTAAATCTAACCCTCAACTCTTGTAATATATTAAAAAATGCGGCGAATTTTATTTGTGCTGCATTTGGGCTGTAATCCGTTTGGATTGTTCTCATCCTTATTTTTGCGCTCTTTCTTGTGTTTTTGGTTGTTTTTGCGAAGCATTCTCATGTCCTCTACGTAGTTAAGTTAGGGGGATAATTTCCCGGGGGTCCGGTAAAGCCAACTCTTGAGAATGGTCCAGTAAGGTTGCATGTCTGTGGCTGCCTGATGATAACTGGAACTAGTTACTGGTGTATGCTTGGGGAGTCGACTAACTGACAATGGCAATTTGCGAGGATTATAGAAGTACGATTGGCTTTGCGGATTCTGTTATTTTCCTTCGGATCCGCAAAATTAGCATATAACTGACTGTTTTTCAACGAGGCAGAACTTTCAAAGACCACAACGATCGATTTCAGGAGAACTGAAATGGATCAATCAAACTTGGCCCTTAAAAGATTCTATTTGCTACATTACATATATATATATATATATTGGTATTCAGAATATATTTTCACAAGTAGAGGGTTGTTGGAGAAAGTGGCATAGGGTATCTTGAACTCTATTCATTCGGATTTGTGATAGGTCAAAGACTCAAGTAAATGGATTGGAGTTCGGAGACAAATACTTGCTACATTATAATGGGTCTTATGTCCCAGTCAGTAATAATTTCACTTGATTTTTGTTTTTCCCATATTACTTATTCATTTTTAAATTATAAATTGTCCCATGTTTCGTCCTAAGAATATAAATATAAGTACGTCACACGATTTGTTATCTACCACACCTATTGCAAAAAAAGGTGCCAAATTGAACAAATTAACTAAACTGAAGCTCTAAAAAAGAAAATTGACCACAATTATGAAAACGTGAACAAACCATTCTTGCTGTTCCTTTTGACGTTCAGAGTGTTCATTGCTACAACCTTCACAACCGCTGGAATTGATCTTATCCCGGTGGTTAGCAGTCGTCACAGAACATTTTTCCAACAACCTTCTATGGTGATTGTAACAAATTCTCAGAATTCAAAACTACTTATGTCATTCAATTATCTCTTACAACTTCTCAGATAAAACTGAAATGAAAAATCTTAGTCTATCCTCAAAATAAAAAAAAATAAAAAAGGAAAAAAGAAAAACCTTTTGAAAAGTTTCATAGAGGATTTGGAGGTAATATACTAACATTTAATTTGTTTTAAGTTAAGTTAATTTAATCTAAAATAAATTATTTTATTCTTACATCTTTTTCCTGAAACTAATTTAATTTTAAAGTTAATATTATCTAGGTGTAATAAGCCATTGGAAATAAAACTTTTACACCGCTATTAAATTTTTATGAGTTTTTCTTTTAGATTTTAGATTTGGTGCTTTAGTAAAAGTTGCAAAGAAGATAGAATAATTTAATCATGGCTAAATTTAGAAAATATGGGAAATTTTTTAGTGCTATTCACCATGGACAGTGCTTGGGAAACGCTTGACACCAAGGTTTGTGGTAGCTTGTGATGAAATTTTTCATACTTTCAATATTTTTATATGGTTTAATTTCTCTCTCTCCCTTCTATAATTCTCACTAAAGCACCAAATTCAAAATCTTAGCCCATCCTGATAAGCAGTGTTATTAATATCGGACTAGTCTGGCCAGTTTGACATGTTAAACCGTGAATCGTCCATCCCCACTAACCTAGTTATTGGGCCATTGCGTATGTGATCAAAAGCCAATAAAAAAGGGAAAAAATAATCTAAAACCATTGAATTGGTGAATTACCAAATCAGAAGAACCGAAGGTCTAAAAGTAAATATTTAAGAATTGTAAAAATAGAAGAAAGAATAAGAAGAAAAAAAACAAAGATCAAAACAAGATGAGAAAAGAAGATGAAACAAAGAAAAAGATGAAAAGAGAAGAAGAAGAAGAAAGAAAACAAAAAGAAAACAAAAGAAAGAGGATGAAAACAAAAAAGAAAAGAAAAAGAAAACAATTTTGACTACTCTATGTGCTATCATCAATGATCTAGTAAGTCTTTCTATTCAGACTATGACTACAGGACAGGGTTTTTTGGGGTTTGTTCCTTAACAAACCCCGAGTCACTATGAGGGTTGTCAATTTTGATTGTCAAAGCCTGGGTCAAGATACAACAGTTCACCATTTACAATCCCTAGTCCGTTTCTATTGATCCTATCTTTTGTTTATCATAGAAACAAAAATGGATGCTAATAGTGTAAATAGCTCTTTATGATGTCTAGGTTTTGATCAACATGTAGTAGTTGATGCTTCTAGCAGGAGTAGTGGGCTATGGTTAGGATGCCATTCATTTTTTTGTAATAGTCAACTTATGTTTAGTAATAACCATATTATTTTGTTGAGTATCCGAGATGAGTTAGGGCGTTAGTGGTATATCGATTATGTGTATGGTCACCCTAAGGTCAAATTTTGTCGTTAGACTTAGGCTATTATAATGGAAGTTGCTTTCTGTTACCAAGGGCCTTTGCTTCTGATAAGAGATTTCAATGAAGTCTTATGTATATAAGAGAAAACAGGGAAACATGCCCATACATTTCTAGGGGCAAAACATTTCTAGTCTTTTTTGGACTCATTATCTCTCATGCAACTCCCTTCTAGTGGTCCTCGCTATACTTGGCCAAACTTTCAGCAAGGTGATGTCCTAGTTATGGAAGTTTTGGATAAGACTTATGCTAATTCTGATTGGCTAGATTTGATTCCTGATTCATCTCTCTTTAACCTTGGCATATATCATTCAGATCACGCCCCTATTCTATTGGATACTAACCCTTATCAGCCTTTCCATCATCGGCCTCGGTAATTTAAGGCCTTTTGGCTACATTATGCCCAATGTGACCAATTGATTAAATCAACTTGGCTTTCTAAAGTCCATGGTTCATCTATTTTTAAAGTAGTCACAGAATGTAATGCCATAGTTCCAATCTTCCATCAGTGGAGCAAATCTTGTATTAGTAATATCCTTCATCAGCTTCGCCAAATTGAATAGAGTCTCAATGATATTCAACTTCTTCCGGACACTTTTGTCCAACAAGCTAGACTATTGGAACTCCATAAAAAGCATATTGAATTGCTGGCAGTTGAAAAAAGTGTGTAGGCTAAAAAATTGAGGATAAAATGGCTTGTTTGGGGATATTCCAATACCCATGTTTTCACCAATCTACAAGGAATATGTCCATGCGTTCTCAAATCTCCACTCTTCAAGTTCATGATAGTCAATAGCTATATCGAGAAAAAGACATTCGAGATCATATTAGAACTACATTTTATACATGGTTTAACCCTCCCTCAGAAGATTATGCTCTTCATCAAGACTCATTTTCGCAGATATTACTAGAACATTATTTGATCAACAATGTACTTTGCTACTTGCACCCTTTATGAAAGAGGAGATCCAAAAAGTTGTTTTTGATCGAAGAAATTTTAAGGCCTCAAGACCGAATGGTCTTCAACTGGTCGTCTTCAAAAAGTTTTGGGGCACTCTACGAGAAGAAGTTATAAACACCATTTTGTCATTCCTGAATGGTGGTTTCCTTCTTAAACAGGTGTATCGTACCTTTATAATTATTATTCCTAAGTCATATGAGATTTGCTCTATGGAAGATTTCAAGCCCATCAGCTTATGTAATACTTTATATAAGGTAATCACTAAAGCGATGGTTAACTGTGTTAAATCGACTTTACAGACTTTGGTCTAACCTTTCCGGAATGAACTCCTGCATGTTGTTTCTTGTACTCCACCTACCACTAGGCCATATGGAGATAAAACAATTATGAAATTAGATATTAGGAACACATATGACTCCTTACAATGGTCCTTTATCAAGAAGATTCTTCGTGCTATGCACTTTCAGGACAAATGGGTTCACTTCATCATGAAGTGCATAACAACGGTGACCTTTTCAGTGCTTGCAAATGGCTGCACTACTAATTGGTTCTTCCTCTCTGTAGGTTTTCAACAGGGAGATCTCTCATCTCTTTGCATTTTTATTTTGTGTACGGAAGCTTTTTCCAGCAGACTACAAAAATCTCCAATCTTTAAGAATTATGCATGGGCTCTGAGCTAGTGGGGGTGGTCCAGAAATTAGTCATCTATTATTTGTTAATGAGTGCCTTGTTTGTTTTTGCCCTACTATGACAGCAATTCATGCCTTGAGCCAGACCCTTCAAGACTTTAAGATTGTAGCAAGTCAACGCATTAATTTCTATAAATCAGAATGGTTATTTAGCCAAAATGTGTCAGATTCCTTTCAGAATGACATCTTTTAGACATAACCCTTTTCAAGTTAGTAACATCATCCCCTCATACTTTGGCCTCTCTTTCACTCAAGATCTTTCACGACGATCTTTATTTCAGTTTCATGTGGATAAAGTTTATCGTCAGTTAGTTATCGGGAAGGGAAATTTATTGAACCCAGCAGGGTGTCTCACACTTATTTAATCTACCTTATTTTTCATTCTCATTTATGTCATGTCTCTACTCAAGGTCTCGGTAGCTATGCCTAATGACCTCTCCAATCACTTTATTCAATTTTGGTGCTCGGGCACTTATGACAAGCATAGTATTCATCTTTGACACCAAGGTTCACTTCACCTACCAAAAGGTCTTAGCGGACTTGGAATCAAGGACCTCGGGCTTTTTAACCAAGTTCTCCTTGTGAAAACCTTTTGGAGAATTTTTACAGGGCCTAGAAATTCATCAGTCTATCAAGTTCTTATGGCCAAATATAGAAACACTCATTCTATTTGGTCAGTTAAAGCAAGTGGGAATGCAACAATTATTTGGAGAAGTCTTTTGCATGGCCGTGCATTATTGCATGATCATATTTAATGGAATATTGGTGATGGTTCCACAATTAGAGTATGGGAGAATGCATGGATTCTGAGTATATCGCCCACCCATATTTGTACCCTGATGAGGGATTTGTTTAAAGATCCTAGCCTTAGGGTTGTAGACCTTTATGATTTTTAAAAGGCCATTGGAAGCTGTAATTGCTTTGGAATCTTTTCCCATTACAGATTGTGCAACTTGTCTTAACCATTCACCCTCATTCTGGTATCGATTCTTAAGATGCCATCTCCTTACTCAAAAATATTTCAAGCTCCTTTTTTGTTAAGCAGGGTAATAATTTGGAATTGCACAAACAATTTTCATATCTTCTGGCACCTACAGGTAATGCTCTGAGTTACTCACCACATCCTAATTTTTTTTTATCAATTCTTAAATCTATATGGGCATCCTACATCCACTTGAAATTTAAATATTTTATGTGGAAATGTTTATCCCGAGCCCTTTCAACAAGGGCAAACCTTGCCTCTCACAGGGGGCTGATTAACCCTTTATGCTCTCGATGCCACTGTTTGCAAGAGACGATGTTCTATCTATTTGTGGAATATATGATATCTTAAGATCTCTAGGGCAATTTTTGTTCACGCTCAGTGCTGTTTGGCCATTTGTCTTTTAAGGCATGACTTACTTCTCTTTTAAGTCACCTGAAGTGTCACCCTTCAAATTGGCTTGTGTTCCTCCTGCCACCATCTGGACCATTTGGATTAGTCAAAATGAATGCCCTTTTCGTCAAGCTATATTTCATGCCCATTTTTAAATTGTTAGAAGGGATGAACTCTTCTTTCAAGTTTTTATGGCGAGGGATTTTCAACAAAAGTTTTCTTTATTCCCCTTTAATCCTCTTTCGATGTTATGTGGGACTTGGGGTAAGGGTAAAAACCACCAGCCTCTCTTCAAGCCAGAAATCTTTATTAAAGATGGGGCATGGTGAAGCTCCAGTAGCCTCAGTGCAACGGCTTGGTTTGGCTAGGTGCAAGCAATTAGTCAAAAAGGCATTCTTCTCTCATAATGTGAATCGGCACTAAAGGCAAAACTATGGGTGATCTATAAAGCTATTCTTTTTGTGGTCACCCGCTGTCTCACTTCTGTAATGATTTTGATAGATTATTCGCACTCTCTCTAGGCGCTCTTTGGTGCATTATCTCTCAGTAACTCTCTATCTGTTTCCATCCACTAGAATGTGCAACTATTTAACTCCTTTCAACATTGCTTGTGATCGTGGTTCCAAGGTAGAACGTTATCGATGCTCATTTCCTTGCTACTTCTATGCTCTCTTAACTCTCCCATGTTTTTTTATTCTAACTATAAAAAAATAAAATGTATAATGAAGGGGAGAAAAGAAAAAAAAAAAAAGACAAAACAATAAGACTTAAGAGAGGGAGAAAAGCAAAGCTCAACTGGTAGGGAGGGGAAAGAAAGTTTATTTATATTTAAGGTTTGTAACTTAATATTTTAGATAAAATGCAAATTTAGTCCTTATTTTACGTATAAAATTTTATTTTAATATTATTCTTTCCATTTTTGTTATGTCATTCAGCACTCATGTAATAAAAATGTAAATCAGCAATAAATTCGACAGTTCAACAAGTTGAATTGGTTGCACCATGACCTAGAGAGCCTAGTGGTTTGAAGTGCAGTTTGGTTTTAAAAATGTTGCCTACAAGTCTTTATTGAAACTTTGAAACGAAAAACTTTTTTTCTGCTTCAGAATGAATATTTAGGATTTTGGATTCTGTACTTTTGTAAAAGTTGCATGTGAAAGCAAGAGAAATTGAACCGTATAAAAAAAATTTGAAAATATGAAATTTTTTTAACGCTGTCCGTCATAAACTATCGTTTTATGATGTTTCCCACCCACTGTCCATGGTAAACAGTGATGAAATTTTTTAAAGTTTTTTAATGTTTTCAGGTTCCAATTACTTTTACTTTCCTCTATAACTTTTACTGAAACATCAAATTCAAAATATTAACTTATTACTTCCAAATCCTTGTTGAAAGTTTGAAACAATAAGCTTTCCTCCCGTGTTTAAAGAAATAGGTTAAGTTTTTTGATGTAGTTCTCTTATAAATGTTGTATAGGAGAATGATAGGAATTGGATGGTATAAATGGTTTTGAATTCTAGGAAATTTTTTCATTGGCCACTAATGGTTGCGGCAAAGGACAAATTAGACTAACAACTAGAATATATCATTATCTAATGGAATATTTTATGGAATATGGTGATGACATGAAATGGTAAATTATACAATCCATCCTTGAACTATATGTTCTACCTCTAATACATATCAATCCTCCAACTAAAAAATAAAGTATAAGAATCATCTTCTTCTTGCAATTGATCACCTTGTTTTCCTTCCCCCAGTCACATTTTTACATTATACTACAAATCATGCTTTTTTGATTTTACTACATGCCCAAAGGATAATCCAACCAAATTCAAAATCAAACAAGTCCAACCCTTTTATATAAGAATCCCAAATTTTCCACGTTAAAAACAAGTTCAAAAAATTAAACAACGTTAGCAATGATTACAAAATACAACTATAATTCCCATGATGATCACCACCACCACAGTAAAGGTGCCAAACATCTCCCTTGCTGAATAGTCCTAGTCCATTATGGCTAATCCAAGGGCAACCTTGACACTACAACTTGACCCATTTCCCAAATCCTGGCTCCAGTCTAATGATGGAGTAGCCTTCGTCATCAAATCGAAAGGTTTCAGTGTTGTTGGAGGTTGAGCTATTTTGTTCGACAAATTAGCCAACATACCTAGAATCAAGCAGAAATACTTACTTGGATGAATTAGCATCCAATATCTAGCAAGAACAACCTTTGCATCAAAATTTGACTTCGATTGATGAATACTCATAAGTGTCTTGCTATTAAGGATTTAAATTATCATTATACATTTTGAGTATGATTAATTTTTCTATTCTGAGCATTTTTTCCATCGGGTTACTATTTACACATTTTTACTAGTAACTGAGTTACTATTTACCTGTTACTATTCACTAGACACTATTCACTGACTTACTATTCACACACGTATATTTACTGTTCATGCGTGTTTTCACTATTCATTGACATTAAATAATTATTTTTTTTACATAGGTAAAATCATCACTTGACGATCCTTCACGAGAAAAATCATATCTGGAGCTGTAAATGTCGGAACTGAGTGATTCCAAATCAACTTAAAGCTAACATATAGATCTTCAACTATACTTCATTCTGTGAGCTAGTTTGATCATTTTTATTGCCGAAATCTGATTATAGATGAAACCATTTGTTCTTTCATGTGCTGAAGAGCAGTTTCGGTAGAAAAAATCATAACTTGAGCTACAGATATCCGATTTGAATGAGTAAGCTATCGATTCGAAGCTAAAAAAAAAATCTACAAATCTTGTGCTCTAAGAAAGAGCTGATTTGATGTATACAGTGGTTGAAAAATTAAAAGAAGTTGCAGCCCACCATTGTTGATTTGTATTTACCTATATTTCACTATTTCATTTTACCATTTCACTCACCTCCAAAACTCTATAAATAGGCACCTTGGAGGGAGGGTAAAGGCATGCCTTTTCTTAGGCTATTTTTATGTTCTTGTATCATCTTTAGCTTTCTTTCTTGTTTTCAATACCGAAACTCTGTCCAAATGTTTTTTCGTTCTTCTTCTTGTTCTTCCTTTGATCTTTCATTCCATGTTCATTTTATCTTTCTACATGTTGTTTATTTTTATTATAGCTAACTAATCTTCATTTTGCTAAGGTGAAAGGGTGAAGCTTTTGGTATAAATGTTATGATTAATTTGAATGGATCACAACATTAACGGTATTTTCTTTCTTAATCTATTTAACTTTCCTTATTGTTAAGTGAGAGTCTTGATTCATCATAGTCAATCATTGACACAAAAGCTACTTGATTTCCTCTGTAGAACATAGCTCTGCAGTTATATTAGAATCTTGATTTATTGTAGACAAAGATTGACATGATGGATATTTGAACCCATTAGTAAGTGTTGGCTTTTTAAGATAAATGAAAGTTAATACTAAATAAATTCCTCGATTGGGACCTCCTTTATGTATGGATCCCAATTGAGTGATAAGATGAGCTAAAATTAATCATAACCGATATACTAAAAGTGAATCTCCTAACTTTAGTTATTTTATTTGAATTTGAATTTTTAATCAATACTTGTTCACACCTTGAACCAAAATATTTCCTTATTAAAAATCTGTAATTTGTATTTCTTAATTCACTTCCCCATGGTTCGACATTCAGACTTTTGAGATTTTATTACTTGCGACAACCTACACTTGGATTACAACTGCTAAAGTGTAGTATCGATCATCATAAATAGCCTGTAATTACAACATAGGCAACCTAATTAGTCAAAACCGAAAGTTAAACCACTAGTGGTGTGTTGAGTCCCATTGACCCACTACATGTCTACATCTAGGCACAGCAAAAACATTCAATTTTGATTCAGAAAAATCTTAAATTGTATTCAAAAGAATAAGCGAATTAGAAGATGAGCAAACCAGGGTTGGCATTATGAATTATAGTGCTAGTGAAAATGACTATCCCGGCACCGATGCCTAAAGGGATGAGCTCGAAGATGCCGATGTGGTGGATGAGGGTGCCACTAGAGTCAAGGCAGTATGATGAAGAAGATAGAACTTTGGACCAAAGAGTAAAGGCGCAGAAATGTGAAAACTACGAAGATTCAAAGCTTTAACTATCCATCACTTGGAGTGAATCATTGTGCATTTGGGTATCTCAAAATAGCAAAGTTTAGGAGAAATTTGTAGTGTCAGACAAAAGTTTAAGAGTTAAGTTAGGTATTTTATCTTTTTTTATATGCCACATATAAATGCCAAGTTTATTGTCATATCATCAAAATACTCCAAATCATCATACGACTAGATAAAATAAAGAAAGTAGCCAATATCTGCTGATAATGGAATGTTAATGAGCAATTTAACTATTAAAAAAACAGTTGTTAGTTGTTTATGGCATAAATATGAATAGGTAATTTGCCTATTTTACCTTTATTTCTCATATCATTAGTTTAGTTCAATTGGTCAGCTTGGCCAACTTTTAAGGGTGGTAGTATTGATGGACAAAGGACGCAATATAATGACAGTATCAAAACAACTAGTATAATAATTCACAATTTAAGAACAAAGTAATATGAATCATAGTCCGTGGATATTTGCCCAACTTCTTTCAAGTCCAACCAGAAGCTCACAAAGGAAAAATGATCCAAAACTGAGGGAGAAAAAGTCCTAAATGCACCAACATGCCCCGAACTTTCCCAACTCACATAAGTTGGCCCTCAAACTTTAACTTCACTAGCATAAGCCCTCTAACTTTGCAATTTGGTATGTTTTAGCCCAACTCATTGACTTAACTTTTTTTTTTAACGGCTTAAATACATGAAGTGCCCTCAAACTTTTACAACTCATTTAAGTTGGTAATCAGACTAAAACTTGAATTGCACTAGACCCTAAATTTTAGAATAAATAATAAATATTAAAAAAATTCATTAAATTAATTAAAAATTATTATAAATAATTAAAATTAATTTTTTAGGTTGGTGGCGAGAGAGATTTTTAAAATGAAACCAGAAAAAAACCATTTTCGGCCATTTATGGCCGTTGCATGTCACTAGAGAAAAAAAAGCAAACCAGAAAAATTGTCCTCCCCTACTTATTTCCGGCCACCATATGCCACCAGATCCTTTGCCCAACTCACAAGCCATCTGTCGTCGCTGATAACCATGGGAAAGAGAGGGAGTCAGAAAGACAGTGGTGACTCGCTTGCTCCAACATGCGCCTTCTCTCCTCCTCTATTTGTCCTTTCCTCCTCGCTCGTTCGTCGGTCTTCAGGGCGATGGAAGTGATGCAATTTTGACGTAGGTGTAATGTGACTAGACCCATTCAAGTACAGTGATGAGAGGCCATTCAATGACCTAATTTGAGATTCGGCTAAAACTCTAATAGACGGTCATCGGCGAGTGAGGCAAGACAGAGATGCTGCCCGGAGGTTTGGAGGAATCAACTCAATCAACGAAGAAAAATCAACCTAATCACAAAGAGGAGATGATGAATTCAATGGTAGCCACTGATGATGTCTCCCAGCTCTGGTGAAATCGACTACTTCATCAAGTCTCAACTGCTCCACTTCTCACTGGCGCAACCGATATATTATTTTTATTTTTACCTTTTTTTATCGAGGACCAAGATCATTTTCATAGCAAATTCTATATTTACTAGATAAGAACTTGAATAATATTTTTTGTGAATTAATTAATTTTAATGAATTTTTTATTTACTTTGCCTAAAAAAATCAATTTTAATTAATTTATAATGAATTTTAATTAATTTCAATTAATTTTTATAATGCTTGTTTAGTAAAGTTTAGGGTCTAATGCAAAAAAAATTCTAGTTTGATGACCAACTTAAATGAGTTGTCAAAATTTGAGAGCTTTAATATATTTAAGCTATTAAAAATGAGTGTCAAGTTAATGAGTTGGACTAGAACACACCATACAGTTGGAGGGCTGATGGTGACTATGTTATAGTTCAGGGACCAACTCGTCGAGTTTTCAAAGTTCGGCGCTGTTGCATTTAAGCAAAAAAAAAAAAAAAAAAAACCAACCCGGTCATTAATTTATCTTCCCTTTTCCTTAAACTCCATCTTTGATTTTTGCAGTCCGATCCTGATTGAGCTGCCTGTACCCACCAATTTCTTCTCCGATCGGACATCAATGGACGGCATGTGGAGCGACATCGCTTTACAAGCGGCTATGATTCTTCTTTTCATCTTCATGTTCCTCCATATGCACGACGTCCCCAAGAAGCTCCTCAACAAATACCGCTACCGGAACCGCTCCGAATTCCAAGCCAAGCGCCACTTTGTCCTCGGCGCCCAGCTCCTCTCCCAGGCTCGAGCCGCCAAATCTCGCTCTTCCACCATTAGCTTTGCCAAGCAGGCCGAATCGGAAGCCGACAAAGCCATCCCCCTCGATCCCAAAGACGCTGCCAATCACATCCTCAAGGCTCTTGCTCTCGATCTCCAAGGATTCAGATCCTCGGCGCTCGACTCACTCGACACGGCTCTCGCCCCGCTTGCCGCCAAGTCCCTCAGCGACAAGGAGCTAGGCGACGCGCTGTTCAAGCGGGCAGAGATCAAGATGGGGATGAATCGGCGAGGGAGTAGAGTTGACTCGGCGATTGAGGATTTGACTCGGGCCGTTGAGCTGAGCCGGGACAACGCCAAGGCCTTCTGTTTGCTGGGAGAGTGCTACGAGGCGAAGAAGATGCAGGCGGAGGCCAGATCGGCGTACGAGGAGGCTCTTAAGATCCAGCCTGGCTCGGATACGGCCCGAACCGCACTCGAGCGCTTGGACTCGTAGTGGTTAGGCCTGCGCCGGCGATTGTCCCGTGAGACCTGGAAATGAAAAAAGCAGACTTTTGACGAATTTAATTTTGTCAATGAGGCAAGAAAAGAGGTGAATTGGAATTTCTGCGTTCGTAATATAAATTATTACTGGATCCTGATTATAGTGTTTCCCATGGGCTCCTTTTCCTTACACGAACCCTTCCATTTCCATGAAAAACAGACGAAAAAAAACCACAGCCCATCCCTTTTATTCTCCCTCCATCGCCGATCATATCTTCTCAAGCCTCGGCGAATGCAAGTGCTTAAGCGTCTGACTAATCTAGTCTGAAGTCAGCAAGTCAAAGGCCCAAAGCAGATCAAAACAGTGACATCTCAGGTATATACGCAGAGAATCTATAAATTCGCCTTCCATCAATTTCTCCTGCTTTTTCACATCTTTATTTTCCCCTAAATTTCGGATTCTGGTCCGCGCTTGGCTTCTTTGATCCTCAGGTACTTCCGCCTCCAACTTCATTCGATTCATCGTTTTAAACCATAATTTGAGTTCAATTTCATCTCAACTTGGTTTGAATCGTCCCGTTGCTCGCGATCTGTCCTAGTGTTTACGTCTTCCTTCGGTTCTTTGATTTCAGTCGTTTGTCTTCGAATAATTGTGTTCCAAGCTGGGAAATTGGGGGAGATTAAAATTATTGCTGATATACATGAAATTGGGGATGGAATTTTGTAGTTCTGGGTGGTTGTTTATTGAAACTACAACTTTTGATGTTATATCGTGATAGGTTGGTTTGGTCTGTTTGGAGAATCATTGTTTCCCTTTTTTCTGTCTATTGGTACCGTGTGTGATCGGAGCTTGTCGAAATCTGTAGGGATGCACTGGTTTTATGTGAATGCTTTCACTTTTTGTTATTGACCGTGAGATTTTTTTTTAAAAAAAAAAAAGAAAGAAAATTGTATGCTTGCCCTGCTTTTAGTTGAAGGTATTCGAGTTTAGGCCATGAATTTTTTCCAGTTCCAAGTCCCTCTTTCATGCACTTCTCTGTTACTCTGCTTGCGTAGCCAGTTCATGAATAAACTTGTTTTATGTTTCGTTGAGGTTAGAGAGATGAGTTGAATTGTGGATAATGGAGATTTTGCGTCGCCGGGCTTCCGAAGAAGTCACAGTTAGTCGGACATAGCCTCGACGCCTTGCATCTCTGTTCTTCCGCCATGGCCGATTACGGTTCCGGTCAAATTGGAGAACAAGAAAAAAATTTTGAATATAAAACGAACCAGAACCAAATTGAAGCAGATTTCAGAAAAAAAAAATTCCAAAATTGTACCTGGCTAAATCTGAATTCAAGGATTGAAATGAAGATAATATCAGATCTGACAACCAAAGCTTCCTAAATTGAGCTAAGAAGATGATTGAATTGTTAGACCGAAAAATTTCAAAGTTTCTAAGACAAAAGGAAACATTTTAACGGTTAAAATTGGACTTTCACTGTTTTCTGTCTAACTTAATGAATTCTATCTATGAAAGATCCAAAATAGAACACTAAAATGAGGTTGAAGATTTTATATATAAGAAATTGAGGTTGGGGTTTAAAAGGGTACAATAATAAAATAATGGGCTAAGATACAATTGACCATTGTAGTTAGCAACCAAATAAGTTTTGAGATTAATATCACTAGTCCTCCTTAAATTGTTCCCATTTTGCTTAATTGTACCATAACTATCAACTGTTGATCTATCATTCTCAATTATTTAATTGTTACATCGTCATCTTACCGTTATACCAGCTGTTAAAAAGAGACAAAAAGACGGGGAAAATATACAATCAGCCATAAAACTAAGAAAACTTTCTATTTGAATTATAAAACTTTACAATTTTGTATTTCAGTTATAAAACTGTGAAAACATGTATAGTCTCTTTAATTTTTCTCTTGGTTTCTTCTAATTAAACATGAATTTATTGGCTTTGATTTCATAAAATTTTTATAAGTGAATTTTAGTTAAGTATTTAGTTCAGTTTTTTTAATTGTTTTTTCTTTGCTTCAATTTTTAAGTTTTTTTATAAGGTTTTTTTTTATTTTTCTTGTTTATTTCTTGTTATTACCTCATCCTTACCACTATTTTTTTTCTTTTATTGATCTTTTATTCTCTTCAATTTTCCTATTATTTTTCTACATTCCTTTTGTGAATGTCTTTTTAATTTCATATTTCCTTTTTCATTTTTTGAATGTTATTATTTCTTTTGCTTATTTTTTTTTTCTATAAATAACCTTTCACAATGAAACATGTTTTGTTGAATCTTATTCAAGTTCATTTAATTTTGGGACTTAGACTAATTTTAAAAAAAAAATCATTTACTCATTCCATCTTGCTCTTTTGGATGTGCTATATAATCTATAAAGGAACTTGGAAATTTTAACTTTTTTTTTCTCCTTTTTCATCGTTTGCTAATATAAGTGAAAGGATGAAATTGACAAATAATATGCAGAAAAAGACAATTAAATTTCATTATAGTTGTAATCAACAACATAGCAAAGAGGTGCGGGAGAGATTCTCTTTTAGTTTATAATTAGTTTTATAATCTGTCTAATGGACGGGAAAGTATTTTATATACAAACACGTGCTCTCATGTGCATATGAAAGAGATAATTAGCATTTTGTCAAATGGCATTAGCGTAATGATACATAAATTGCAAAGGAAGAGAAATCATATATTAGGACACATAAATTTTTATGCAAAGGATGGGAAAGTAAGAAGAATGAATTTGGTGACAGGTAACAGTGTTTTAAAGAAAGCAATTAAGTACAATAATATATTAAATTAAGTAATGGAAATTAGTTTGACTCATGGATTAATGTCAAAAATAATATATAAATGTAAGAGCAATTCGTGAAGAGGAAGACTGAAGTGAACATTGTTTTTAAAATCATGCGAATATAAAATATAACGAATATTATACTTTATTGTTTATAAAAAAAAGTAATGTGTTGTTGTTAACTGTGTAAACGGTTAACATAAATATGTTCATAAAGAAAGTCATTTGTATGAATCTTATAGTATTTGAAATAACATTGACATAAACAAAAATGGTGTAGTATTACTGAAATAAGCGTGCATGTTGATAATTAGTTAATATGTATTAAAGGGAATAATTATGTCAGTTTTTGGTTGGAAAGAAAACAATGTGGCGCAAATATAAATCATAAAACTTGGCCCAGAAAGGGTGGAGTATAAGAACAGTAGAGTGAAAGGCTCAGAATGGAATGTAGTGGCCCAGAATTAGAATGAGCAAAAAACATAGACAAAACGAGGTGTATGGAGGCTGCACGTTACAGCGGTTCATATAATCATTACATAAATTTTTGGAAAGACGTAGAGACTTAATATAATAAAAAAATATGTTTTAAAGTCTCAACCCTTGTAATATTGAAATAAAATAATGTTCATACCTTACTAGGTGGAGGCTGAAATAAAAAATGCTGCTATAAAAAACATAAGATAAACAAATCATGTTTACTAATATTTTTTTTTAGAAGACAATAAAAATGAAAAAAAATTAGAGACCAAGAGAACAAATAGAGAGGTTTGGTGACTCACACATTGTAGTAAATATTTTTTGTAATAAATTTTAATAATAACAGTGTGACACAAAATAGGTTACATGCTTCGAAACAATGCACATTTGGTTTGTTAATTAAAAGCAATTCAATAAAAAAATTTCACCTCCTACTAACACAAAATCTAAGTTTTAATATCAATGAAAAATTTATCTAGAAAAATTTACTCTCAAATTTAACAATTATGGACTAAATTGCTTTATTAAACTATAGAGTTTGAAATAAATAATTAATACCATAAATCTTAATAATCAATAATGAAAGAATAATAATATAAATAATGATTAAAGCTTCATTCTAGAAAACAACAATAAAAAAAATCAATAAAAAAAAAGTTGGATCAAGAAAAAAAAAGGAAAAAGTTTAGGTATTAAGGATTTAACAATTGATTTAATGAAGATAAAAAATTATTTAATTAAAAAATAAACAAATTATGGTCACCAATGTCTTACTTTAGAAGATAGCACATAAAAAAATAACAAAAAGAAAAACTTGGGGGCCAAGAGAACAAATAAAAGATTTAATTAAATAATTATAAAGTTCAGAGACTAAACTGTAACATGGACGCAACTAAAAAAAAAAAGTTAGGGAATGAAATCGCGTTTTAATAAAAAAAAATGTGAGACAGATGAAAACTAGGAAAATTGCAATCTAGGCCCTCATAAAGACAAGCGACTTACGAAATGAAATAAAACTAAAAAAAAGAGCAAATTGTATCATAAAAAAAGCAAAAAAAAATTTGAAAGAAAAAAAAACTACTGAACCATGGCCCAAAACCAATTGGTTCAACCAACCCAAAATTGAGTTACTATTCATCCAACAGTGCCAATGTTGATATTTAGTTATATAGTATAATAAACAAGAAGTTGAAGTTATAATAAACCTAAATGGAAATTAGACTCATACATAAATCAAAGGAAATCAAAAAAGAAAAATAGAAGGATAAAGAAAAGCACTCTTTACAATATCTTGAAGGGATGAAAAAATGGTATGAAAATTCTTTAAATCTTTTTTCTAATTATACGTTAAATTCAAACAGGAGGAAAAAAAAAAGTTAAATTTAACAAGTTTCTTTATGAATTATACAGTAAATCTAAAAGAGTACAATGGAATGAGTAAGGATTTTTTTAAATTAGTTGAAGTGCTAAAATTAAAAGAACATTAATAAGACTCAACAAAACATGTTTCATTGTGAAAGGCTATTTGTACAACAAAAAAAGAGTAAGCAAAATACAAAAGAAAAACAAACATTCTTAAAAGGAATGTAGAAAAATAATAGGAAAATTGAAGGAAATAAAGGATCAACAAAATAAAAAATAAAAAGAAAAATAAGAGATAAGGATGAGGTAGCAATGAAAAATAAACGAGAAGAATAAAAGGAAAAAGGCTTTTCCAAATAAAAAGACTTAAAAACCAAAGTGAAAGAAAAAAAAGAAAAAAATTAAATAAATTGGAACGAATACTTAATTAAAATTCAATTATAAATTTTTTTTAAAATAAAAGTTAAGAAATTCATGCTTAATTACAAGAAACCAAGAGAAAAATTAAAGAAAATATACACATTTTGATAGTTTTATGATTGAACTAGAAAATTATAAAGTTTTAGAACTCAGATAGAAAAGTTTTTTAAGTTTTTGGCTGGACTGAGCATTTTTCCTACAATTTCTGTCACATTTTAATGGCTAATATAACGGTAGGATAACAGATGTAACAATTAAATAGTTTGATAACAATAAATGCAATAATTGATAGTTTTGAGACGATTAAGCAAACTAGGAATAGTTTAGAGACAACCAGCAATTTAACCCTTTTAGGGAAAGACAGGTTTTCAGTCCTAAAATTTTCACTACTTTTGTATTCCAGTCCTAAAACATATCAATTTTCTAGGATAAACTCTATTGTGGGTTACCTAACTTATTTTCATATCTTAAATGGGTACTTGAATTTCATGTTGTCTTAGCAAGGTGTTTTGCTTTTATTGCGCATCCTAATCAACTTCTTTCCGTCAACTTAACCATTAAATTTGAAGAAAAATGTTGATGTGACATAAATAAACATTGAAATAAATTTTAGATAACAACTGATTGGTCTTCTCCACTCGCTTTTCTTGGGTTGTCGCAAAGACAACGCCTTGGCGTTCTCTACTCGTTTTTCATGCTCTATTTGCAGATCTAACTCGACAATCCCTTTACATGTGTTTGACACAATCAGATTATGGCTATGTGGTTTGGTCCCATTTCCTTGTTGTTTGATTGATGCAATCATATTATGTGAGCTTGGAGGCTACTTATAGCTTCCTATCTATGATACAATGCTCTGATCTGAGGTCTCATTCAGATCCGGTGGCCATTGTTCATTTTCACCAGCTACCCTCTATTAGTCTCACTGTGTTGTTTCGTCTACCTTATACCATAGCCATTGACATCAACTTGAGATCAATGTATGCTTTTCTCTTATCATGTTTTAGGTTTGCGCCTTTCTTGTTCAAATTTGCTAATCTATAGAAGGTGTCGTAAAGAGATAGGATTAATAGTTAGGGGCGGTGGAGGGGTTGGGTCCAAAAACTCTGACTCTACATAAACTTAGGATTTTCTTAAAATCTTATTTTTTTTTTCTAGGTTTATTTTATTTTTTTTTTAAATTTAGTCATAGTTGGTGGGATGGAATTGGCGTGTAATGGCGAGAATGGGAGGCCTTGAGCAAGGAGTAGGAAGGTGAGGAGTAGTTGGGGATAGAAAGGTTGTGAAAGGTAGATTTAGAAGTTTAAGAGGTAGAATTATTGATTGAAAAAATTATAAGATTATACCACATCAGCATTTTTCATCTAATTTAATTGTCAAATTGATGGAAAGTGGCTGTTTGGGATGTGTAATAAAAGGAAACATATCTTGCTAGGACAACTTAAAGTTTAAGTACCCATTTACAATATGAAAATAAGCTAGTTGACTCCTAGTGGATTTTACCCAATTTTCTATTGAAATCTTGTAACTTTTCTACTGCTTAATGTATTAGTCCTAATTTGAATGATTTTCTGGATGACTAACGAAAAATCTTACATGGTATTAACCTTACATAAAGTTTCCATGATGACACTTTATGAGGCACGTGTGACCTTTTTCACTCATTCAACCTTCATCCTTATGAAATGGAATTATTGGATGGTAAAGGAAAAACCCTACAATATGTGAAAAACAAATACTGCAAAACTAGAATAAATTTAAAATTGGAAAATTCTTGAAGTAAAAGGGGAATTGAAATCAGCAAAAATGAACTAAATGAAAGCTAGGGCTAAAGTAATCGATGAAATAGTAGCAAGAAACATGAGGGGAAAGAGAAGCTCGTCCAGAGAAAGTGGAAATGAAGGAATTCTATTTGCCTTGTTAGTTGAGTGTAGTTGTGAGTTCTTATTGACTCAAATAAATCAATGATAGGAAAAAAGTAATACCTCACTTAGATAAACCTTTTGCCATCATCCAAGCTTGCAGGCTTTTTGTACATAACAATAAAAGCATTGGACACATAAATAACTAAAATGAAATGCATTTCATTTCAAAACTAGTTCTGTTACAAAAAAAAAATTGATAAAGATTTCTAGCACCATTCTCACCAGCATATCAAAAATGGCTTAAGTAGTTAAGTTGGATATCCTTGAACTATAAAAGATGAATGTGTCACCGTCTATGACAACATCCAGTAGATTGCTTACTCTCCTAGTTAGAAGAAGGTTCTTTGGTGAATTCTTTAGATTTGGTGAAAGTCTTGACCAGTGAAGAGAAGTATAGATTCTTAAGATCATGATAGGTCTCCTTTACTTTGATATTTTATTAGTAAAAGCACTAGCACGCTACAATTAGCTTAGCAATTTGCGAAAAAGGCTCTAGAGCCCTTACTCTTCCTAAGTTGAAGTAAGAAGCAAAAGACTACTCAATCCCTTGCTTCTTACTCCAATTTAGCAAGAGTAGGGGCTCTAAAGCCATTTTCGTAGGCTACTATGCTAGTTGTACCAAACTATTAAAAAAGCCAAAATGCTTCCTAGTATAACCTAACATCAAAGTACAAGCCCAATAAGTGTTGCATTTTAACAATTGTAACTCAAGTGCAGGTTGCCACAAATAGTAAAATCTCCAGAGTTTGAGTATTGAACCACAAGGAAGCGAATTAAGAAATACTTCATCTGTTTCTCATTAATTGACCATTTTACCATTTTGACTGAAATTTGATTTGAACATGTTTATATTAATATGTATTGAAAAAAAATTCTAAAAAATGATATTTAGAAACTATAATATCTAAAGTTTCATTTTCATATAAAATATTCATATTTCTTTAATAAATTTTGAAATAAATAAAATTATAAATTAATTATTATGAATAGTAAAATAGTCAGTTTTTGTGAGACAGGGGAAGTACAAATTACAATTTTTTGACAAAGAAAGTTTTGGTGCTAGGTCTGAAAAAGTGTGGATTGAAACTTGAATTCAAGAAAAGGTTAGGGTTTTTACTTTTTGTATATTAATTATGATTAATTTTAGCTCATCTTGTCACTCAATTGAGATCCATATATAAATAAGTTCATAACTGGAGAATTTAGTTATCAAATTTCAGATATATTAGGCATGAGTTAGTATTATTTTTCATTAATCCTATAATTTCAATACTTGGCATTGGGTTCAAGTATCAATCATGTCAATTTTTGTCTATAATAACTCAAGATTCCAATATATTATAGCAGACAGATCCACACTTTATAGAAGGAATCAAATAGCTTTTGTGTCAATAATTGACTATGATGAATCAAAACTATGAATTAACAATGAGGGTAGCTATGTTGATTAAGAAAGTAAATTCCAATAATGTTAATATCCATTTAAATTATCCATAATTAATTAGCCATGATGAAAGTAAACAACATGTATAAAAATGAAATAAATATAGATTGAAAGATCAAATGAAGAATAAGAAGAAAGCACATTGAATAAAGCTTCAAGATTGAAAACAAAGAATAGGATCAAATTTGCCTAGGAACCAACTTAGTTTTGTTCTCCCCCCACTTCTTATTTATAAAGCTTTAGGGATGGAATAGGTGAAATAGTAATGGTAAATGAAATACAAATCAATGTAGGTGGCTCAAATTTTTTCTAATTTTTTTACTACTAAACACATTGACTTAGCTATTCTTTAAAGTACAAGAATTGTAGATCTCTTCTTAGCTTCCAAATGATAGCTTTATCTTTCAAAACTAACGTCTATAGATTAAGTTATGATTTTTCTATTGAAACTTTTCTTCAGTGAGCGGTAGAACAAATAGTCCCACTTATAACTAGATTTCGGAAATGAAAATGATCAAATTGGTTTTTGACATATGAAGTATAGTTGAAGATCTATATGCTGGCTTTTATATGTTTCTAGAATCACTCAATTTTGACATTCACTGCTCTAGATATGATCTTTCTTGTGAAGGATCGTCAAGTGCATGTTTGCTGGATCTAATTCTATTTGTGACCCAAATTTAGCCTCTTTTATCTCTTAATTGTGTTGAACCATGAACCAAAGATTATAGGCGATTGAGGTCCCAATCATTAGTTCAATAATACCTTGATTTGGCCTTTTAGTTCAAAGATATCGTGATTTTATCAATTTGCATAAAAATAGTTATTTAACATACTTTGTAAATGAATTACTTTTCAACTTTATATAGATGAACAGTTACCTGTATATGAAAAATAAAATATGGTGAACAGTAACCCCATGTATAAATAATAAATATGTATGAATAGTAACCATGTGAAGCTTTTATAGATAACTATTCATATTATAAAAATGAAGCATTCTCAAAGTTTATAATGATGATTTAATCACTTAATAGCTATACACTTATGAGTATTCATCAATACAATAGTCCAGGAAGTCTCAATACAACAGTTTAGGAAGTCTAGTTTCGTAGTGGCATTCTGTCGAATAGTTATTTAACATCTATCTACTAGCTAGACCTTGTATATTTGGAGCAAGTTTGTCTCCACAAACTCGTGGTCTAGTAACCCTATCTTGACGATGTGGGCATGAATCTATCCGCTAAGACAAGGACACAAAAAAAATCAAGAATAGTGGCATGTGTGCTCAAATTTGTTGGTTATCTAAAGAGGATATGGGTTTGGCTAAAAGACAGAGTTGATTTTGAAGTGTGGAAAGCAAAGATAGTATATACCCAGAGTTTGTTTTTCCGATTTCAGTTTTTTTGCCAAGAAATTATTGATTTTGTTTTTTTTTGTAAAGAATCTAACAATTTTCAATGTGAATTCATTATTCATGGGATAATGCATTTTGTTTTGTTTACTATCTATTTGTATTTAAAAGGCCAAGATGTATGGCTAGTCCTTCATCTTTCTCAACTCAAGTGAGTTAGTCCTTTAAGTATCACGCAGTGTGACTTAGTCTCTTAACTTTGAAAAATGAAGGGAGTTAGTCCCTAATTGGATGGAACAACAAACGATGTTAGTTTTCAGCTTCAACCTTCATTCATTGCACCGCTCTTCTGAAGATCCCTTTCTAGCCGTCGTCGCCACCAAGGGAATGATCTGATTTTTTTTTTTTAAAAAAAGAATAGTCATCTTCTAACTTCCACGATGAAGAAGATTAACACTTATAAACAAGTATCGGCCCACACATTAACCAATTCAAACTATACCAAATGTTTTATATGTTTAAGAAAGGCATTCCTATCATCCGTCAAACCAAAGTTCCATAAGACAACTTTGAATAAGGCCCAATAAGCTTTCTATTGTTACTGGGTCTTGTGTTTCTTTCTCAAAAATAAACATCGATATTTCATATGCATAATTTAAATGCAAATCTTCGTGAAGAACTTTCTATATCAAAAAAATCTGTTTGCAAAATTCCCAGAGCAGCTTATGAGCTTTAAGAGATTTGAACTGATAACCCAACAATACCACGCTATCATCTGCCACTAGGGCCTTCATGGTTGACACTAAGTGGCCCACATATTTCTTAATATAAACCACATCGGTAGCAATCACCATGTCAAAAAGAGGATTAATGGATGAGGTTGTGCTTGAGCACCGACATGAAATGATGATTGATATCACCACATGAACTTGTCATGCCCTAGAGTCATTATAACCGTGATCATCTAAGATAGATAAGGGTTGTAGGAAGCAAAATCTCTGCTGGTGGGTGGGATTTGGGATATTGAGCTCGCCACCAGCCTTATCCTATCTAATGTGAGTAGCCAACCCAGCCTTGTCACCATCATGGTTCATGGCATTCAACTTCCTAGCTTTCTCCTTTGTCGTATAATTCTTGGGCTTCACCTTCCCCGTTATGTTGGACCAGGACAATAGAGAAAGAGAAAGATAGAGAGATTGGGGTTAGCATGTTGATTGTCATAAGTTGAATTGGATTCCTTAAGCCAATTGGATTTCTCACTATAATTGAATCTCCAATTTGAGAGAATTGTTGTGAATTTTGTAGATTTCAAACTTTGATCCTAGTTTCATTAATGTCATCAACTCGTTTGAAAAGAGAGAAGGCTTTTCACTGCCCTTGACAATGTCCTTTATTCATGTGCCAACATGTGCACATTTTTTTTGTCCAACAATGGACTAACTTGCACAATTTATGGAAGTTAAAGGACCAAGTCTCACAATTTTACAAAGTTTGAAAACTAAGTCATACTAAGTTAAAGTTAAGAGACTAACTCGTGCAAGTTGAAAAGTTAGATGATTAATTGTGCATTTAGGCCTATTTGGAATTAAGTTACTTTTGCCATTCCTCGTCAAACAATTTCATTTGGTGGATGAGAAAAAAAGGACCACATGTGCTATTTGAGGGATCAACGTAGACATTTAACGACAGTTAAAATGCCATCTAGACTTTCCATTAGCCATGTGACTATAGATCCAAATTAAGCTAACTGATGAGATGATAGAAAGGTTATAGGACTTAAATAAAAATTTGATAAATTTTATGATTGAAATAGAAATAATATAAAAATTTTAGAACTTAAATTGGTCTTCCCAGATAAACTTTTACCAAGTCCATGCTTTCATAAAAAAATTTATCAAAATGAAATATAGGAACATATTTCAAAAAAAATACTCAAAACTTATAACAGGTTCCGTTATGGGAATGATTTTTTTTTTCATAATCTTAAAATAAAAATGATAATTGTGTCATACAGCACATAAATGACAGCTCGATCCAGGTCATCAACTTCTGTAAGGTTTCATATAAACGAATGGCTTAAATCAAGCTGTTATATGTATAACCATTTACAATATGATTTTCCTAAAATAAGTTAATAATCAATAAATATTGTGTTCTTTTATTTATATTCTTTCTTTTTTATTTTTGGGTTTAATTTATTTTGGCATGAATTATCTTTGATAGATGACATGAATTTATCTATCCCTCTAAAAAAAATATTTACAAAAAATAAATAATAAAAACTGTATGACAGTTCATAGATGTAATAAATATGTCTGTTATTCAATGTATGAGATCCATCCCATCAAATAACATGAATGTATCCATATTTTAAAAAGAATAGCTATATGATATACTTTGTGCAGCTCGTTACTTTATTATTTTTGCATTATTTACAAAAATACCACAATATTTGAAGAGCATATTTGTTTGAATGGAACACTACTATACAGAACAGTACATTTTTTTGAAGAGAACGATACATTTGTTCAAAGAGAATAACACTTTATTGAATAACATATTTATATGAAGGAAACAAACATTTTTTATTAAATTAAATAAAATTATTTATAAACAGTATTTTTTTTCAAAATTAATAAAATTTTACAGAACAACACATTTGCAATAATAGTATAGCACTTCTTACCAATAGGAATAACATCATTTACAAATAATACATCTTCTAAAACAAAAAGTATATTACAGAATAACACATTTATCTGAATGGAATAACATTTCTTATTAAATCAAACAATCTTATGTAGGAATAGTATTTCTTTTGAAATTAACAATATTTTTCAAAACATCACATTTGTAAGAATGGAGTATCACTTTTCACTTAAAGGAACAACACTTATGACTAAAAGAAATAACACTTATTACTGAACGAAACAACACTTATCACGAACAGCACATTTTATGAAATGAATGGCATATTATAGAATAATACATTTATATGAATGAAAAAAGCAATTATTACTGAAGGGAACAATACTTATTACTGAACGAAACAATATTTAATACGAATAGCACATCTTACAAAATAAATAGTATATTACAGAATAACACATTTGTATAATTGAAAAAAGATTTATTATTAAACGAAACAGTAATTATTACTAAATAGAATAATATTATTATGAACAGCACATCTTATGAAATGAATAACATATTACAGAACAATACATTTGTATGAATAGAACAACATTTATTACTAAACGGAACAACACTTATTAAGAATCACGTATCTTACGAAATAAACAACGTATTATAGAACAACACATTTATATGAATAAAACATCACTTATTACTGAACGAAACAACACTGCAGAATAAGGCTATATTTGACTATAAATAAAGCTAAGTCATTCAGTACTATTATCAACACACTCATTCAGTCAATTCTTACCAATGGCAACCTACATAGCTAGGGTTGCCTCCATTATAGCATCATTTCCTTCATTTTCCTCTTTATTGGACATATTTTTATAGTGAATTCGATTCATGGTCACTTGGACTCGTCATCAGCCACATAATTGAATGAGTCGATGGAATACAACATCCTCTGCTATTTCATTTTTATAGATTTGGTAGTTTGTAAAATATTATTAATTTGAGAAGAAATATTGTTTGTAAATAATATTTTTTGAATCAGTATAAAAATGTTGTTCCCTTTTGACAAATATGCTATTCTATAAAGTGTTGTTCTCTTAAAAACAAAACGTGTTATTCTATTCACATAAATATGTTATTCTATAAAATACTATTTTATTTAGACAAATAAGATATTAAAGGTACCGTGACAATTTCATAAATATTATAAAATATAGATTCAGGTCCAAGTGTGAGAATATTTTATCCTAGCCTTTTGAAAAGACAAGAATGTATCTATCATATCTTTAGCATTTACATAACAATAACCGCTTTTTTTTTATTAAAAAGGAATCGTATCAGTAATTCCGTATGTCCCCACGTATTCTGATTCTGACCCGTTTTCCCCTAGGACCCACCCGCAACTAATCCTCGCCTGTATGGGCCCAGTTTAATCGGTGCTCCGAATCCGATTTCCATTCCCCGAAGCTCCATCTCCCTAGCCTCCATTTTCTTCTCCCTTCTGTTCACCGTTTCTTGTCCCTTGTTCTGCTCAGCGTAACCACTGCACAGCAAGTCGACACTTGCAATCTTCCAAGTGATCTGGCACATTCATCTCTATTTGTATTTTGGGGGTGGGTTTGCCCCATTTTCACAATATTTTGCTAGAGCAGAATTTAAAGCCTTGATCGTGTCTGGTTCTGGATGCACGGTTCTGTCATGACATCGATGTATTTCTGTTTTAGTGAGTGTTTCAATTTCTTTTCTTGTTTCCTCAGAGCAAGTGATTCAAAATACTAGTGCTCTGATGTAGTAGCTTGACAGTAACGAAAATATTCAATAAATGTATGGAAATTTGTTGTTAACTTGCAGTATAAATATTCTCATTATTGATGTTATCTTTGAATGCCTGCTGCATTGCTTCAGAATTTCAAGAATAGTCTTTCTCTGCCCTTTGTTTTTTTAAGAGAACTTTTCCTCCAATTTTATGGGTATGAATATAATAGTTGGTTTGTGGTTGTAGTGCAGGGGTCGACAGAGCATATGATGATGCCATCTTGACATTAATAACGACATCATGCCTGTCTATTACCATAATTTGGGATAGCAACTACCTTGCACTAACTCAAATCTGTTTCAATTAACTAGTTGGTTCGTGTGAGCTCGAATTAACTTAGACAAGACTAAAATTGGGTTTTGGGTCTCTTCTAATTATGCAAACTTATGTGGTGCACCCTCTTGATCATTTCCAGTTTTGGGTGTTTAGGGATTGTTGAGAAGGAGAAAATGAGTGAGACTCGCCCAGTGCCAAGGAGAGAGAGCCATTGGGGAATGCCAGAGGGAGAACATCGACAACTTAAGGCTCATTGATGCAATGACCGAGCTGAGGATGTTATCCTGGTAATGTTTGTAACTTGTTTTCTCCAAGTTACCCTTGGTCGGTGTTCATCTTGTTTTCACTTTAAAGCTGTACTGAACAAATTACTTATTTATGTAGAGTGGAGGTGGTTATCTCATCTCAATCTTTATACTGGTAATAGTCGCATTGCTTCTAATACTTATAAGTATCCAACAATATGTTGGTGCAGGCATTTGTTGAGGGAAACCCTTTCAAGACAGTTCCAGGGCCTTTTAAGCTACTCTGGCAGTGCATGCGCTCTAAACCTAGGTACGTATTTGCCTATCAATGATTTTTCGTTTCTCCAATTTTGAAATATTTATGCAATCTTTGAGATGTATGCCCTAGGCTGAGTCTTAACCCCATACTAGCTATTGTTGGTCACATGAACCCATTTCCTCCATTTTTCTATGTCTATAATGTCATGAACTTTCTGGAAATTTGACATTTTATTTAGACATACATACGTCAATCATAATGTACAGTAATGCAATGAGAACTATGTACAGGTGTGTGAATTCTGAAATTTCTATGGTGTGCCTCTTTTGGCAGAAGCTTCTTTCATATGTCTCTAGGGGAAAGGACACTTTTGGTTCTGAAACTTTGCAACTATGTGAACAGTTAGTCTTAAATCTTTTCACTTTTCTAAGTGAGTCCTAAAACTTTGTAACTGTGTACATAGTTAGTCCTAAAACTCTACTATTTTTTTATATCAACTTTTCAAAATGCCAATTCAAACTATTAAGTGAACATTTTCTAGTAAATTTAAAATGTGCGATAATTAATGGAGAGTTAATGGGCTACTTAAAATTAGTTTTCCTCCTTGTAAACCATGTTTTTGTTTTGTTCTTAACCAAATTTAAGACTAATCATTAACGGTATGTTTGTTTTAGTTTAACACAATTGTGTTAATGTGTTATTCATACAAACACTCCCAAACAAATTCTAAATGCCCCTATAGTTGCCAATATTTACAGCCATACCCCGGTGTCATTACTCACTCCGGCCCACTTAAACCGTTTGGATGATTCACTGTTCCCGCAACCCTGCTTTTCACAGCGCCACCGCCTATCCAGATTCTGCCCTATTCAGCCTCATGGCGAGTCGATCGAAGAAGAAGAAGCAGCAGAAGAAGAAGAAGAGGAAGGGGAATGGAGCTTTGTTTCCAAGTCGCAGAAGTGGAGGATAATATTGGAGGACAAAGGTGAAGCCACGGGCCTTGACAAGACATATGGCCGTGTGACGTCCTTGTCCAGAGATCGGTTGGGCGGTGGCCTTGTTGTGAGATCAAGTGGGCAGCGACCTCTTTGGGAGATCTTGCATGGTGGACAGTGATGGAAAGCAAGGGTGGCGACGGGCTAGCGAGTTGGGTTGCGGTGGTTGGGACATGAGTGAACTGTGAGGCTTTAGGTTTGAGGGTGGACAGGGTATGTAAATTAGGCCAACTTCATGGACAATTTCAAATGTTTTCCATGTGAATGGCCCAATAACATGTTAACTCGTTTACATTAATCCAAAACAAACTGGGCTAACACTTTAGCAAAGTTTCAGGACTGATTTAAAAAAGTGAATAGGACTCAAATAGAAAAGAATGGCAAATATTAGGACTAAAATTATCTTTTCCCCTATATCTAGCAAAAGCTCAAAGTATTAATTCTGAATTATGCAGGGAGGAGCCTACAGAGCCCTACACCAACTTGGAATTGGATCCACCGAAGAGAGAGGTCAAACTCGGGTGAGAATCTTGGATCCGTATGTAGTGCCTTGGATATTTTTGTTCTTGAACATGCCTCTGATCTTGGAGCAACTTGTTCTCTGTGAAGGGAAATTTTCTGGTGTCGTGACTCGTGAGACCTTGTTTTGTTTTTCTTTTTCTATAAATAAAGAAGCTAAAAACTCTTGTGATGCTAAGCAAAAGCGAAACCTGATGTGGGTGAATGAAATTTGTAACAACAAAGTAAATACTGTGTATGGGTCAAGGTTTCCTTGCGCCAACATAAAAGCTTTAGCAGAGTTGGATAAAGTATTGCTGAACTACTCCTGTGCTGCGTTTATGAAGCAATCACCGAGTTTGGGGAAGAGATTCACAAATTCAGGACTTGCCTTTGTGCGACAGTTTGATTACATTTTAGAACCACATGAAACCATGTTTCTTGTCTGGTCTGATTATGTCTATTTCTCATGAATATCTTAAAATGAAAAGTAATGCAACCAAGAACTATGTTCAAGTCTATGAATTGTGTTGCGACGAGGGCGCAGCGAAAGCTAGTAGAGAGAGTGGTGGCGAGAAATTAAGCAAGAACACAATATTTATGTGGTTCGAGCGATGGGCAAAAGAGAATAATTCCACTAGGTATGAACAGAATTTTACAAGAGCACTCAAATTTTTCACAACTATTAACCCAATTAGGCCCGATTACTCAGAATATTTTGATACAAATTCAAAAGCTTTGGATGAACTGATTTTGGTTTAATGAATTAGCTCTATTCAAAGAGCTTCGAAGCCAATTAATTGAGGATGAGAATTTTCACAAATGATAAACAAATGAAAGTCTTCGGTCGATCCATGCCTTTTCGCACCTAGCCATGCAATCTTTACTACTCAATCTCATGTGAACATGAGAATAATTGCAGCAGCCACCAATGAATGCTCCTCCTCATGCAAGGGTAAAAAATGTCTTTCATTCTCCGCAACAAATTACCATGGTTTTCGCAAACCTATAATCGGCCTATGTGGCCTATCTATTGGGTTTTAGAATTACCGGCTAAACATTCAACAAATTGAAAAGTTACTAACGGATGTGCCTCGCTCGGGTGTTCGTTAATTTCACATTGAGCAGGGAGAAACCTACGAAGCCATACCCCTACTTGGAGCTGGACCACTGAAGCACGAGTTGAGAATCTAAAGCTGCTTCTTGTATTGCCTTCTTGGATTATTTGTTCTTCTCTTTTTGATCATTTTTCCACTCATGACAACTAACAGAATCTCATGACAAATTTATTACCTGCTAGTTCGAGAAAATGTAGTAAAATCAGAAAAAGAACAAGACGGGCGTTGCAAACCAAGCTTGATCTGAACTCTTTCAACCAATTGCTTCTTCATCAGTTCCCTTGCACTTCACTGCCAGGCATACGATTATCAAACAGCTTCTGCAATGGTGTTCTCACTTGTCCTGCAACCTGCTTATTACGAGATAAACCAAGTTAAGTATGGAACAAGCATAAATGATGAGGAAATAGGAGGCACAATGTTGCTTCGTTCACCTTGTCTTCAGCTGTATTCTTCGCTTTGTCGTTAATGTCTAGCTTAGCAAGCTTCTCTGCTATAAGCTTTTTCAGACCCCTCATGCTCATATTAAACAACTCTGAATTCTCTATTTTCTTTTCACTTGCTCTAATATTCTCCTTGTTGTGATCTGCTTGGTTTATCTTTTGAATTGTGGGTTGCTTCTTTGATGAAGATCGAGGAAACTCAGACTCTGCCAAGACTGGAGGAACAGCTACTCTTGTGACCGAAGGGGAAGAAGGATCCACTTCCTTAACAGCTCTTGGAAAATTATTCGTGGATATCCATTCTGCAGATTCTTCAGTTCCATTATACTTCATACCAGTCACAGAGTTCTCAACTGCAACATCCTCCTCCTGGTCACGTGCAGGTTCTTCTGCTGGCATTACATAGATATCAACATAGGTTTCATTACAGATCATGCTGGATTCCTCAACTTCATTATTCGTCACATCATTCATGGATTTTTCAACAGCAATATTCTTCTCTTCACGAGCAATCAGTGACGAGGGGAATTCTGAAGGTTCTTCTACTGGCATTCCACAGATATCGAACAAGGAACCTTCATTACAGGTCATGCTGGATTCTTCAGCATCATCATTCTTCATATCTGTTAAGGATCTCTTACCATCAATATTCATTTGTTCATGTGCAATCACTGGCGAGGTCCATTCTGCAGATTCTGCTGCTGGCATTGCATGGATCTCAACCAAGGTATCATTCTCCACATCCCCCTCATCATGAAGAACATCATATTGATCCTTCACAAAAGTAGGGCACTGATTAGTTTCTTCTTGATCATCACTGACTACCAGATACGCAGCAGAGGCACTCCTTACTGACTCATCACATTCAACGTTTTCAGCAACACCTTCACATGCAACTGCTCCCAGGATTGGATCAAACACTTCTGTCGCAACAGCAGGTTGAGGAACTGTGGCATCTCTTTCAGCAGACAAAATTTCTTCGCCTAGAATTGGTTGAACTTCTTGAGCAATAGCAAGTTGAGGAGCCCTTTCAGAGCTATCATCAAATAAGTGGACTGATGTAAAGCCATTGATGTAACCTTTCTCTGCTTCAGATGAATAAACCTCAGAAGAAGCTTCTGTAAAAGCAGCATCACAAGTACCTGCTATATGAAAAAGCAAAAATAGAATAATAAAGCAAAGCATGAAAAGCATTCTTATCACTCAAACAGAGGGAAAAAAACCCACCCTTTGGATCTTCATCCAGATGAACATGTTTTGCATTTAAAGCTGCAAAATCATCTGAATCATTAGATGACTTCCCATAGCCCTCCATAAGATCCTTCTTTCCATCGTTAGTTTCCAATCCCCATTGTTTTTCATCATTGCTCAAGCCCCTATTCTGTCCCGTTGCAGAATCCTTCCTTGCCGATGCCTCGTAACTAAGATCTCCAACATCAATCTCAGATGCAGCATTTTCATCTTGAATTGGTTCTGAAACTTGTGAAGTAATAGCGAGTTGAGAAATCTCCATATCAGAGGATTTACAAACCAATGAATCAACTGGTTTGCAGCTAGGAGAGAAACCAATTTCCGCTGCTGCAAAGTTTCCTATAGAACTCTCTGCAACGCAAACATCATCAATACCTGAAAAATGAAGATCAGAAGAACCATCAGTAAGCTTTAGCAATTAAGAGCCTGTCACCGAAATTGAAACAAACAGTGGACAAACCTTGTGGATTTTCATGTTGGACATTATCACTTGCGTCCCTCCTCTTGTTCTCCGGTAAAAGAGTCGAGGCCTGGCCATCAAATGTTCCTGCAAAACAATTTTTTGGTTCGTAAGCTTCTAGGGAAGGAAATACTTAATAATTAATCAACTATCCTCCTTGTTGGTCACCATATGACATTTTAAAGTCACTCACCAGATTCAACATCCTTTTTTCCAACTTGATCCTCGGCCATTTGATCAATAGTCAACACCTTCGGTTGAATTATTTCCTTTTCCTTCAGACTTAAATTGTTCAAATTCTTCTCCAGCAATCTCACTGAGCGCCTAGTACTATTAAACTGTTGTGCGGACATCTCCGCCTGCCTCTTCTCTTTCCTCCTAAGAGAACTCACCTGAGCCCTTTTCCGCACACTCTGAACTGTTGGAGTTTCAAGAATGATGGCCTTGTTCCCCTCAGTTTCCATTTCATGCGCCTCCAACCTGCACTGAGCCAAGGCTTCTGGTACTCTTCTGAACCGGCTGCTCGTGATGGGCATTTCGGGGGTCTCAGCCACATTAATATGCTTGTTCTCGTCATCATTTGGTTCCGCAATAGCTCTTCTTGTAGACCGTCGAGTTTGAGTTGTCGGTTGTGTGCTTCGAGGTTCTTTAGTAGGTTTTCTTCGAGTTGAAGCCCTAGAAGCTGTAGCTGGTGGCCTTTCCACGGTTTTCTCAGGGGATTGGTATTGATTCGCTACTTCATCCAATCCTTCCACCTGAAATTTTAATTTCAAAAGATGTTAACCTCCGGATTTCATCCAATTAAGTACGATTTGCTTCAAATCAACAGTTTGATGAACCACGCCATGAATCAAAATCTGAAGCAAAATCGTACTGAAAACAAGCCGTGAATCAAACGATAAGAAACAGAAAACTAAAAACCAGATGTTTCATAGAACTCGAAAGAAAAAGAAATCTGAAGAAACTGGCATATATTAGATCAATATCAAGAAGATCATCTGATAATCAGATAATCGGCCGCATAACCACCAGAGATTTCGTTCGAATACGATCCTCGCATCAAACAAACGCAATAGCCAGGAGAAACGAACGGGAACGAAAATGAAGCAGTAGCTTACGATCTCAAGAGCTTTGAGAGCGTCGGCCATAGCGACATTGGTCATGTTCGCCACGATCTTGTTCTTCTTGCAGAGAGCCTGGAGCTCTTTCCTGGTCAAGCTGTGGAAATCCATCTCTATTTGATTTGGAACTGGCCGGAGCTCACAACAAGATTGTTGTAATGCTCAACACCAAGGAGGAAGGAGGATTATATACATTAAGGGACGGGAGAGAAGACGACGAGGTGTCAAGAAACCCTAGAAGATGTGACCGTTGGAGCCACAAATTTGAAATTTGAAATATTAACGGACACGTTTTTGCTTTTCTTTGCTTTTACTGTCTCTTTTGGGCTTATTACAAGGCCTGTTAATGAAATGCTTACAGGTTCAGCAAGATCTTGGGCTTAGAGCTTACATTCCTCAAAATATTCTCTTTGTTTTAGATGATAATACTTTACATTAATAAGGCCGTAAACGAATTGAATAAAAATTAAGTCTAAATACCTATTGCTCCCCTGTACTTTAGTAACCCGGACAGTTTAGACCTTGAACTATGAACCACACCAATTTAAATCTAGAACTTTTAGAAATCGGTCACTTTGGTCCTTCAACTCAAAAAAAGCTTCATGTGAGTGCATGTGTTATGGATAGCGTAAGTGAGTTAATGAAGGAGCAGAGTTCTTCACACATGCTCCCTCCCCCGCCCTTCCTCCACTTTTCCGGCAACCCACCAGCCATAATTCGGCCTCCACTTCCTCACCCTCACCGTCTGCTCTTACCTCTCTCTTTCACCTTCCTTTTCTCCCACCTCCATAGTAGTAGCCCCTCCCAGGCGTCCCTTCCTTCACCCCATCTCTGCCCGTCGGCCTCCACCTCCACATCAACAACAGTAGCCCCCCTCCTAGCGTCTCTTCCTCCTCCTCATCTCTGGCCTCCGATTCCTCACCCTTCCTCCTCTCCTCTAAAGACATCAAGTAGAACGTGGTGCTTGATCTGACACCACCTTCAAGCGCTCCAAGTTCGTCGCCCATGCTCCCTCCCCAGCCCCTTCTTCCAATCTTTAGTCTAATCGAGCGAGGCTTCTATTCAGGTTCCATTAGGTGGCGTTCTAATTGGTTCCGATGGCAATAACCAGTGAAAATTGAAGATTTTCCAAATAATAGTGGACGAGTTCTTCATCAATTGAATGGAATCGAAACCCAGGAGCAAGTAATGTTGCGAATCATGCCCCATGAATCAATATTCGATCAATAGCAAAGGGTGCAGTGGTGGAAGAGATTGCCAGATACATGGAGATCGTGGTTTGAGTAGTGGTGATAAAAGTTTAGGGTGAAAAAGAGAACAAATATAATTTATGTGATTATTACATAATCTTTCCTTTTTATTAATGGACAAACATTAATCACAACGTTAGAACAGTGAGTCAAAGGACTAAAGTGACCGATTCTTCAAAGTTCAGGGTTCAAATTGATCGACATTATAGTTCAGGGGCCAAACTATCCAAGATACTAAAGTTTAGGGGAGCAATAGGTATTTAGGCCTAAAAATTAAGAAACCATGTTTATGTTTGTTCATTTAACTTTTAATAAATACATACACGAACACAAAAAATAAATGAATGCAACTTATTTGTTCGTATTTGTTTGTTTATTATTAAACAAATACGAACACGAACACAAACAATTAAAGCTAATAACTGCCATCAATCTAAATATGAGCGAGTCTAATACTGGGTGATGAGGCCATATGCAATGGTGGGAGAGATTATGAGTTATGGACAATGGAACTTGACTTGATACGTAAGTAAGTTCACGTTATGAGGGGAATGATTGATCGGTCGAGAGAACACAAAGACAATAGATTAATTTAGGGGAAATTGTGACATAATCATGTGTGTAGAATATGTGGACAACTAATAAAAATATATGATATATAAAATAAATGTACAACTAATATATAAATAAAGAAACAAACAACATAAACGAATAAATAAATATAAATAAACAATAATTGAACTAATCATGACTGTAAATGAATGAACAAAACCCGATTCGTATTCAACTAATCAAACAAATAACTCATGCCGAACGGTTCATCAAACATTCAGTTCGTTTACACCCCTGTACATTCTCATGGCCTGGATCATGAACCAAAATGCATTTCCTTTATCCTTTTATTTGGATAGTTGTGCTCATTTTATAGAAACAAAAAAGAGGGGGGGGGGGGGGGTGCAATGGGAAACTTCTGTATTTCAATTCTTCATCACCTCATGCTCGTGTGTGTGTGTATGTATTTTATATACAAAAGCATCTTTACAAGTATTAGTGTAAGAGATACCTATAATATAAGTAAGAATGAAAATGTTTGCTATTTTATGATTCAAAAGGCACTCAAACTAGCTTTAAATGACATTATATGAAAAGTGATACCGGTAAGAGACGAACTCCTAACCTTTCACTTTCCATAATGTCCCTTAACCACTTTGCTAGAGTGGTTGAAACCATGGTGCATATATTTGTATGTTTCACGTAATAATCATTTACTCATATGTTGCAATTTGTTAATAGATCACTTAACCATCCATCTTTGTTACATGTTTTCGCGAACTAGTGTTACATCCGCATGAAATTGTGAAAATAAGCACCTAACTTATTTTCCAAGTAAGTGACTAGTTCTATAAATGACTAGCTAATAACTTACGGGTGAGTTAGTCGTACCAGTCAATCTACTAGCTGTGTGATGACTTTTTACTTCGACGTATATACTCTATAAATCATGCTCAAGAAGCTTCTCATACATTTGCTTGGTGGACTTGGGACGGCAGGATTGGACTTGGTAACAACTAACAAGGGGAGGACTTTTTTTACGCCCCCTAGTTTTGCTCTCCCTATTTCACAGCGAAAATTGGCAGCCCTGAAACAAGCTTGTTCCCAGAAACACGATTCTAAAGCAGTACAGGAGTAGTAGGTCCAAAAATGACAACTTTGTCAAGACCAAAGCTCAGGGACAGAAGAACCCGGTCTGTGAGCCTCCTTGCTCTTCTTGTGCTGCTCATTTCCCTTCTTATTGGTTTATATTTCATCCGCTTTTCAAAGAACTACTCGGGGAATCTAAACACCACCACCAACAGCTCAGCAACTAATCTTGGTGCGTGAGTTTCTCTTATTAAATTCTCTTGTTCTTCCTTCCTGTTAATTGATACTAGTATTTTTCTTGGGTCTATGACCTCAAGGATCCATAAACCTCAACTGGGCCCTGGCTTATCCTGATCAAGCCGAGTGCTTGTCCATGTCTAATATTTTATGGTCAAATAACAATACTTTTGTTATTGCTTGTTGCAGTAGTTGATCAAGTTCTTGGCACTGCAGCAGGAAAAGCTCAGGAGGGCTTTGTGACTTTGGCAATACAATTTCTCAACTTTTTCATAATAAAGAGCTTGCAGCTGAGACTCCGCTCTTTGTTGTTGTTTGTTCCTTCTCTTTTATTTCTGCACCTTGGTGTCGAGTCTCGATCAGGCTCATGCCTGACCCTTATTATGTAATTTGCAGCTTAATTAAGCAATATTTTTGTTTCCCTGTTTAATTCTGGCTTATCGAAAATACGAGGAAATGGGTAATTGAGGAACTTGATTCTATGCATGCGGTTGACCACACTCTTGGTCAAGAAAAACAACAGAAGAAATGTTACATCGGACAAACAAATCAATTTTGATTAGTTGACTTCTGCCAGCTGGAGGAAGAGACTAGGAATTTGGAAAATGGATTTTAAAAAGTCTAGAACTAAAGAATTTATGGTTTATATGATTGAATACAATAGCAGAATTGTTACTACCGCGTTAAAGTGACCCAACCTCATGCGAACAAGTTGGGTTCTCTTGTTATATATTAAAAAGAAAAAGAAGAAAAAAAAAAGGGGGGGGAAAAAAAGTTATGGTGCAACAGTATCGAGTCAAGCCCAAACACATCCAGATTAGAATTAAAGTGAACTCAAGCCCGGAACAAAAAGTTCAATTGACTTGATAACATTAGGGGATAATTAATTTAGTGTTTGCTACTAGTGGGCAACTATCTCCTGTCAAAAGAACGAAAACAACAAAAAATGTCTCGCTCCTGTTTCTAACAATCTCTCTCTCTCTCTGTTTTTTTTTTTTTTTGGTGGGGAGGGGGTTGCCAAGCAAGCACGTCTTGCAAATCGGCTCACTCAGATCCGTTGCCATGACTCGTTATAAATAGTTATATACCGTTGAAAAATCAAATTTACAGTCCTAATTAAGCTTCTCTCAACCCTCATAGCTGTATGACACTTGTTAATCCATACATCGGACATAATGCAGATACTTCAACGGAGAGCCTGATCAACCATTCATACAGCTGACAAATTGATACTTTTCTTTAATTTTCTTAAATAACTTGCTCATCAATTGCTATCTATAAAGCTAACCTGGTATTACATGCTCTGTAGCTCGATACTTCGTTACTGTAAGCAAAAGGTTAAGGTGAATGTTCTCCATCACCGCCCTCCAGCATGGGGATTTCGCAGCTGACTAGTCTAAAGAAGGACTTGCCATCTCCACCTGGTTCAAAGCAGCAATATTTACTATCTCAGGCATATCACCAACCTCTGTTGGTCTGGACAAAGCAGCTACACAGTCACAAACCACATGATGACTTCCCAAAACAGTTTCTTCAGAATGCATTTCTCTCTCACATGGGCTAATCACTAGCTTCCCATTGCTGGAGCTTTTAATTTCTTCTCCAGGCGGAAGTTGATGATTCAGTACAGGAACGTCAGATGTTTCAATTTGATTAAATTGAGGTCTTGCATCATCATTTGTACTGACAGTCAAATTACCACCATTTTTCTCTTGACAACGTTCCACATTTACTCTTGGCTGCTTTCTTTTAAATATTCTCTTTCTGTATCGAGCTTTTTTTGCCTTTGGAGCCTTCGCAGCATTGTGAGCGTTACAGGCCACCTCTGTTGCCCTCTTTCTGCTAGGAACTACTGTTAAAGGAGAGTCACCAGCACTCTGACCAGACAATCCTGATGTACTTGATTGGATAGCTAATAAAGCAGTTCTTGCAGCTTTGATCTCTGCTTCTCTTTTAGTTGTTGCTGCTGTTCCAATATAACGGATTCCTCCAATCTCGACAGTACATGTAAAGTTTGCTGCTCGGCCAGGTGCTTCATTCTTTTTGCAAATATACAGTGGAATTGCATAATTCATCTTCTGTGCATACTCCTGGAGCAGATTTTTGCACAAACCTGTTTCATGCTGGGTTAATCATCCAAAAAGGTCAGCTGTGGTGTGTCTCCCAGAGATAGGATGAGAAAATGAAAGAACAAGGGCTGAGTAACAAGATTTTAAGTGTAATTTTATATGTTTAAACCTATAACAGAATTCTTTAATTCCCATACACAATTGATTTCAGTAATAAAAATGGCAACTCAGTAGCTTAACGACCAACCTATTGTAAATACAAGAACATGTCCCAAGACATCTGAATATACATCCCAGTTCCGTGCAAAAATATCCATGATTCTAGCTTATCCAAAATCAAGTATTTGTTAGCTATTAAATCACACAAATCACTATCAGCCCGTACACCATCAACATGGTCATTGTTTGGTACCAAGTTCAGATGAGAAATAAGTGAACCAGAAACAAAACTGCACCAGAAGGACAAGGCATAATTTTTCTTCTCGGGCCAGCAGGAAATCCAATTCACATATTGGAGGAAGTATATTCCTTTTCCCGATCAATCAACTCTCCACCGAATACAAGCTACAGAATAATTCAATCAACTCCCCGCCCAATACAAGCTACAGAATAATTGGAAATGAAAGAGAGGATCTTAAATTTTGTGAAGACTGGAGTAAGATTGCTGATTCTGGGATACGCAGATCTCGTTCAGGATACATAAAACTGCCAGAGTTCAGATAGCCAGTCATTTCAAAATGCATAATTCACCAAGAACTACACCCATTCCTCAAAACAAATGGCCAAGCAAAAACAGAAGCAAAGGGACTTACAACGGGCTGCGAGACGCACTCGTTAACACCAGCGGATTTTGCCAGCGCTAAAAGAGCGACTTCAGCGGCTGACTGCTCGGCGGCCTTACGGTTGAAAAATCCGGGCAAGGAGTCGTATCTCACATCATTTACTATCACCGTTGATCTGAAGAATGGCTCGTGTGAAGGACCTTCTCTGGTAGTTTCATAAACTGGCGTAGTAAGTCCCGCCTTCTGGGCATACTCCTGTAGTCGACTTTTAAACACATAACAATTCGAAACACCTGAAAATGTAGGCAAGAAGAAAAGTTCCATTTTGAATTCAATCACGTCCACACTAGAGCTATCACCCATTTGATGGATCTAAACACAGAATCTTTGAACACCCAGAAGAGAAAGACAAAACTCCATCAAAGCTTTGTGCTTTGAAACACATAATACCATGGAACAACAAAAATTGATAAGCCATAGTTCAGAAACTGAAAAAGACCCAATAGAGAAAACTACTGCTTAATTAAAAGAAAAGTTGTTGAATTACCTTCGGCCGCCGGATCTTTGTGGGAAGAGACGTCCATTTTACCACGACCAGTCGATAGAGAGGCCACCATCGGATTATCTCCGAGAAATGCAAGGAAGAAGGGAGCAGAATAGAGCAGTGAGAGGAGGACACCTAGGGTTGCAGAATATGAGAGGAGCAACTGGCAAGCTTACTTCGAGAGAGAGACAGAAGACAAATTGTAGAAGACAAAACTACATACGACGCCGTTTGGATTTTGGGCTATGCTCACAGCGCATTTTTCCCTCTCTTCCTTGTTCTAAAATCGCTAGTGACAATTATTTCTTGTTTCTTGGAGCGAGACCAATTGTTTAGAAATTCATTTATAGTAAGTAGAAGCAGACTGACGTACCTTTTACAAGACATGGGAAAGGATATAAATTTCATTAGTAAGAACTCAAATTTGGTGAAGTAAGGTGAACGTTATGATTAAAACCGTTAAAATAAGCACATCTATTTTATACAAATAAAAACGTGTTTTGTTTTGCTATTTTGGCAAGCTCACTTTATAAATTGTATTTTACTTAACCATTTGTTACCATCACTTGACACTCTTTTTCGATCCCATCACATGATACTCTTTTAATACTGATAATATGGAGCTAATGGTACACAACAAATATTTTAAAGCTTTGCAAAATTCAGAAAATCGCAAGATCCATTTAAATCCAAAACATCATTGGGATTTTGTCACAGGTGTTTGCAAATTTTATTTATACATATAAAAAAGAAAAAACCAACTCTACGTATCACGCAACCTTAAACCAATGGAAGAATATGTATCGAAACGAAAGAGATTTCGTCCTACCCATTTTTAGTTCTAAGTTTTAACCAAGTAAAATGCGTTCGATCGAAACCAAAGTGCAAATCTTTGGACTTGAATAAACTATCTAAAACTGTAGTCCCACCATATAATGTCGAATGCAAAAAATATTTGATGCCTAAAAAATTATTAAGAAAAATTTACATATTCAGGTAGCTAACCTAGTTTCCAGAACCAGCTCTTTCTTCATTTACCTGCAACAACTTAAATGTGTTCCACCAAGACCCTTGCCTCCTCTCCAAGTTGGAAGGATTCACATATTGTTCAAATGCCACAATCTGTTAAAGAATTCATTCCTAGATGGTTGTGGTTGCTCACAACAGATCTCGTCCGCAAATGTGTGGTTGAGCTGGCCAGCCAAGCTCTGCGGCTCATCGATCAAAGTATTCACAAAAATGCAAACCACTCTTCTCTGATGATTTGTGGCTTTAAGGCTAAACCAAGTGAGGAACTTCACTCTGAATTCTGAATCAATGTGCCCTTCATGCTCTAACCATTTCACTGCCCTCACTGAAAATTCATAATCACTCTCCCCAGGACTCTTTTTGTAGGTTGACCCAGACACCACCTTTGGTTCGTTGAATTTACAAGGGGTGCAAGGAGACAGTGGTGCAGGCGTTGAAGTGGAAACAGTTTCAGTTAAAGGTAACTGAGGTACTTCACTTTTAGGCTTGGTAGCATCATCAAAAGATGGAAACATTTTAGCTTGTTGCCCCCTGGTTAGCTTACCTTTGCGACTAGTAGATTTCTTCACTTGCAAGTGAATCTGAGATGTCATGCGCACATCATCCTCAACAAAATCAGGCTCTCCTGATGCTAGAGAGACAAATTTTGTTTCCCAGAAGCCAAAGCTTCCGTTGCTGCCAAACAAAGAAACTTTGAAGCAATACTCTGTTGAAGGACAGAGTTCACTTATCCTGAATTTCTTCTGAGGCCTCAGTACAATGAGAGTAGGGTTCTCCTGATAATTCTCTGTAGATTTCCGGTGCCAGATCCTGCAGCCCGCAAAATCTTCTAATAGATCATGTTCATAGGTTAGTATAATGACAACTGAGGTTGGAGATAACTCTTCTACTTCAATCCTGCAAGCTGCAGAAAAGGGGAAATAATAATCAATAGTACTAGACACAATAAAGATACAAATTAAGAGTTTATATTCTAGTATAATTTGCTTATAACCAAGGAATTTGATTTTTCAAGACTCCAAAATTAGAGTGGACTAAGAAAAAGATCTGACTCACATGTTAGTTTGCTTTTTTTCAAAAAATTACATGATGAATTATCCAATTTCATATGAGTCCGGGCCAGTTCATCATCAGTAAAAGGATTCTGATCCGGGGAATCAAGAGCCTCTAGAGCAGAGGCACATAGATTCTGAACCTCAACACCACAAGAAAGCCTGTTAACAATACCACGTGCAATTTTTGTGCACAGTAAATCTACAGGTCCGACTTCATCCTTTAGTGCTTGTAAGGCCATTTCCACTTTCTTCTGCAACTCTTCATATTTCTTGGTTCCTTCTAGAATCTTCTGAGCAAGAGATATTCTTAAACAGAGAACATCAACCCTTCTGGCATCCTTTGCAATTAATAACTGTTTCTTCCAGGTCCTGTAAAATTGAACAGCATGCACAAACAGCCCATGTTCACAAGAAACACAATTAGAGCTTCTACTTTCATAAAAAATATACAAAACAATTATATCTACTGGGATAGCAGAACTTGTAAATTGTGTAAAGTTTAGAAAAGAAACTGGTTGGTCCTTTAATATTAGAACTTTTGAAATAAACAAAATTGAAGCTCAGTATTATAATATCTATGGTAAACATTCATAACTCATCACAGAAACACATGCATGTTGATTTCAAAAGTTTCTTCCGAGAAGAAAGCCCTCACCTAAAGAATTGCTGGTTTAAAGATATAGGAAGAAAACAACTTTACCTCATTAGTCCATTAATCCTTCCGCAAGATACACAATGGAAACTTCCATCTAGTTTCTCACAACTATTATTCTGACTAATGCCAGTCCGTTTATATGTCAGGGCACAATTCAAATGGCATGAGGCTCCACATGACTTGCTGTCGTCACCTGAATCAGAACAACAGGTCAACCAAAGAGTAGGGTCTTTGTTATCATCAAACTGATGACAAATACAGCAAGAACATCTCTTGCAAAAAGTATCATCCTGACAGAAAGAAGCTCTGCATGCAACATTCTGACAGATTTTGGGGCCTTTACTTTTCTCTGTCTTACTCCTTTGAGGGAGATGACCCGCATCAGTCATCAGTTCAACTGGACCTTCAGTCCCCCTTTTCCTTTTATTTCGTGTTTCAGTTTTCAATTGTGAAAAGGAAAAGAAACTGTGGGCATCACATCTACTGGACTTCTCGGATATTAACTTTAGGAGATGCTCTATCATTCTTTGTTTAGTATAGCCCGAGTATTTTCTCTCCTTCCCCATTTCTGCACATATGATTTCAAGAAGCTCTGTGCGAGAAAACGAACTAAGAATCTCTGGTGCATCTCTTGGCCATTGTGCAATCTCGTGAACAAGTTCTCTTTTCTCTCCCAAGCTCAGCTTGCTACACTTTTCTGGGTCAAGGACGAAACCTGAAACACAATTATATATCATTTCATAAGTTACACATTCACGCATAAGATACCTGTGCTGCAACTGGCAAAGCACACCAAGAAAAGATGTGTCAAGCAAAGTCATTGTGAAGGAATCAGTATTCAGAATTTAGCCTCTGAAACTCAACTAGCAGCCAGTGAGACAGAAATATGATGAGGGAAACGGGACAGGAACAAGGGGCTTAAACATTTAAGTAAGAAGTCAAACACCAGATTTTGCACAAGAGTTCACTAGTAAGCTTTGAGGAAATGTGTTTGTGTGCAACCCTTTCAGACCTTTATCTTTGAGGATCCTGAGCCTGACTATTGGGTAGATAAATAATTTGAATTAAACAAGTAATTGGAACCACAAAATCTCTACCTGCAAAAGACATCTAGACTCAGCCAACAGATCCCGAGAATAATGTTTGAAATCCAACTTTTCAGTATCTGTTCTCTCGCATATAGATTTCCGTCCCTTTGTAACCTTACTTCTCACAGGACTACTTCTCAGAGTGCCTAAGAATCCATATTCTCACACTATTGCCTGCTGAATTAACATTCTAGAAGCTTAGGGAGAGCTACTGAAAGATTAACATGTCAACTTCCTACTCGGTATAACTATCAGCCTATACAACACAGAAGATGCATCCCGACTATTTCAAGTAGAAATCTTGTTTACAATTAAACCCAACTAGTCGCAAAACTGAACAATTTCATGCTTTTTAAGTCTACAACTCAAAGCAACAAGAACCATGATATTCCCAGAGCCAAGACATTTCACACCATCAGGGTTGCCTACTTAGATCTTCAGCATTGAGGAATGGTATAGTAAAGCTGAAATAAAGGTATGTGATCACTCGTTGATGCACATTATAATTTTACTTATAGAAGGACAAGCAACAGGACTCAGCCATTAGATATATGCATTGTCTCCATAACTTCAACCTCTTATTTATTTATTCATTTAATTTTTTTATTTATTCCAGTTTACATGTTTCAACTGGTGAGAAAAAGGGGGCGAGGGAAAACCCATCCATCCTGTGTAGTTCAAGCAAATGCCTGAAAACCAAAGACCTACCAATCCGACCCCCCCATTATATTCGAAAGAAAAACTAAAACCCGACGAATTCGTCCCCCTAACAAGCTCATCATAGAACAACTCTACCAATCTATGATACGATCATCAAATCGTCCGAAACTTTTAAGCATATGCCCAGCAAAGGTTGCTGCAATTGCCGCTCTTCGTTAATGTCTATATATGTCCACCATTACGTATATGTACCCTAAAATGCGAGTAAATTTCATGTACACAAAGCAAAAACAAGAAACCAATGAACCCATGTAGTTCTTTCCCACCAAATGTAAGCGCAGTCCTTCAAACCTCAGACTCCACGACATCTCGTAAACATTAAGCGAAACAAGATCGAACTCAACATGTCCTTAACATGAGAAACGGAAAAACAGAGGGGAAAAGCCGATAAAAACGAAACCGCAAAAGGCAACAAAAATATGGGGACAAAAGGAACGCGAAGTGGGTTTTGTGTGAGAGACTCGCAGAACAGAAACCCAGAGAGAGAAAAGGAGTCTAACCCGAGAACATTGAAACCTTAGGCGAGGACTTCCCTTCCGCTTTCCTCATTGTCCTCGGAAAGGTTGGGAATGAGAATCAGCTTTGAATATGGAGGAGAGGGAGGCACACAAGCAACAAAAGATTCGTGAGAGAGACAGAGAGAGAGAGAGAGAGAGATTTAAGTGAAGGAATTATCGGTTTCGGTAACTCACTGAACTCTACTAAGTTGGAGCCGTCGAGAGACAAATTTCTTAGGGTTGTAAAGCTCAACCTGACCACTGTATTTCTTAAAACGTTTCAATTTCGGTACAAAACGTCTAATTGAACTCGTTTCTACTAAGTGTTAAAGAAGTTCAATTTAGTCACTCTTTCATAAAAAATGTGGATAGAAGCCAAAAGTACCAATCCCCTATCCACTATTCCAGCAAGCTATCTTAATTAGTATGAAACCTCATTTGAGACTGATAGTTCAAAGTTTCTACGGCTTTCTCGTGTAAAAATACTCATGAGTCACGACAAAATGCAAGCAGCATTTAGTTTGACAATATAAAATTGTATCAACTTATTATACTATATACTAAAACCCGTTTTCGGGTTACTGTTTATTTGAACAGTAAAAAACAGTGTCCTTACAGTTTTGCCCTTGGTTACTTTTGTGCCGCCACTTTTTTTTTATGCTTTTTCTAGTTTTGTGGTAAAACCTCACTTTTGGTCCCTGAATATTTTACGTTTGCCATGTTGGTCCCTCACTTTCTCCTTTTGTCGCGAGATAGCGTGAAGACAATTTGTTGATGATAGGGTTGTTATCGAACTAAGCCGAGCCTGAACGCGTAGGGCTTGAGCTCGACTCGTTTAAGTTTGGTAGGTGTTTGGGCTTGGGCTCAATGAGCTCAAGAAAATGGTGCTCGAGTTCGGCTCGGTATGGTGTTCGAGTTCAATTCGAACGTTCGAAATGTTCAAAAAACATGTTAAAGAGCTCAATGTACGAGCTCAGTTCGGGCTTGATTAGGTATGTTCAATCTTGAGCTCGTTTTGTAAAAAGGAAGAAAAACAACAACAAAATTCATAACCAAGTTCAATTACACAAATAATAATAAGAAAAAAACATTAAAAAAAAGTACACAAATTACACAAACATCAAAGGCGCAACCAAGGAGAACTCAGGTGGCGGAGGGGCAAATCGGACTCGCGACAGAGGACTCAGCTGGCGGAGGGGCGATCGGACTTGCGACAGAGAACTTGGCCGGCGAAGAGGCGATCGCGACGCGCGATAGAGGATAACTCGGCTGGAGGGGAGATTGTGACTCGTGCCAGAGGCAGAGGAGAACTCGGGCGGCGGAATCGCGGAGGAGAACTTGGCCGGAGGCTGATCGCGACTCGCGACAGAGAACTCAGCCGGCAGAGGGGCGGGCGTGCGCGATGGGCGGAGGGGCGATCACGACGCGCGACAGAGGGGAACTCGGGCCATCGGGTGGAGGGGTGAATCGAGATTTGTTCGGTGGCTCTCTGCTGCTTCCTGATCGTGAGAAGGAGAACTCCGGCGCCGTCGATGGCCCAATTCTGAGGACTGAGGTGAGGTGAGGAGAACTGAGTGAGGAGAGGAGACAGAAGCCTGATTTCACGTTTCTGGTTTACTTCCTTTAAATTAATAATAATAATAATAATAATAATAATAATAATAATTAATAATAATTATTATTATTATTATTATATAGGTTCGATAAGCTCGAAAACCTATCGAATCAAATACTAATATATTCGAGCTCGATTCGATAAGATATCCGAATAATAAAAATGGCTCGGGCTCGTATTCGAAGTTCGTAAAGCTCGGTTCGTTAAGTCTAATTTCGAGCTCGAATTCGAATAGTTCGATAAAAGCTCGATTCAATAACGCCCCTAGTTGATGATAGTAAGATCGGTAGATAATAAAGTATGGAGACTGTTATTTGCAGAAACCAATGATTTAGGAAATGAAGGCATATTTTTCCATTTTGTTGCAAGTCCCCGTTTCAATTTTTTTTTTTTTACTTCCAGGGAATGTTCAAATCCCCTTTTGGTCCCTCAATATAACAATTTTGCCATAGTGGTCTCCAACTTTTGCAACCGGTTGGAAAATTTAGAAAAAAAATTTGGGTGGTTTATTTAAATTTAAAATAATAAAGCCTTAAATGAAAATGAGAGACATGCTTTTATTAACCATATTAAATATCAAAAAAAAATTTCTTCTACATGATTTTATTCAAAGGTTTAAAAATTTTCTTCTCCATGATTTTATTCAAAGGTGTTGTTAGATAGGTCAGATTCAAAGTTTTTTATTAATGCAAGAGTACTTTATATAGAGTTTGATTCAAAGTTTTAATTAGTTAAAATAGCGCACAATTTGCATTACGTATAGGTTATTGATTGTTAAAAGGTTTTATTTTATTGTTAATTCATTAATGAGTAAAAATCTGGAAAAACTTATGCATATATATTATGTAATGTTATCCTACATTATAAATACTCTAGCTTTTTTTTTTGTTTTGATGGTTTCATTTGAATTGGTTAATGAAACCACTTTGATACTTTTAGTCTGTTACTCCATTCGTTTCACAATAGTTGGCCTCTATTCCTTTTTTGATAGTTTCGAAATAGTTGTCCTCTTTATATCTTTCCAAATAAAGTAAATTTTTTATTATTATATATATATATATCATTTATTGAAAGGAGAGAAAGTTGAGAAAGTTAAAAAGAAAAAATACGTAGAGCCCATGAAAAAGTAAATAAGTACATGTACTTTATATAAAAATAAATAAACTAATAGCTTTATATTAAAAAAAAAGAAGTAAAAAGTAGAGAAATCTTAATTTACGTGCATTATCAAAGAGGGCAGGTTTTATGAGATGGAGGGAGTATTTTTAATGCTCTTTTGACAATATCTAAACACATATTCATTTAGCTATTCAATGTAATATTATCTATCTATCATAGACCAATGCAACATTTATTATTTCTTATCAACCATAATGCACAGTCGCAACGTGCGGACTTTCCCATCCTCATAAAATATAATATCGCGAACTAGGGTCCATTTGTTGGTCTGAGGGATGCCAAATTGCCTGTTTGTTCTTTTGTGCACTACACAAATTCAATGGCATGTTTGCTAAAAACCACGTTCTAGCAATTGAATGACAATCTTGACACTTTTGGATCAATATTTAAATGGAAAAATAATTGAGCTTAGGGTTTTTTAACTGAATTTAGTACAAGCTGTTTATATAATAAGTTGCAAAGAAAACAAAATATGGTTTTAAACAGTATTATATTTTTATGGGATAATTAAAATATAAATTTCACCGCCAGACAATTAAACAGTTGAAATCAAGACTACTAGGAGTTCAGACAAATTAATACCTGAGCTAGCTAGGGTTTTAATTAGCAAGGGAGGGAACGCAAAAGAACAAAAAACAAGAGAGAGAGAGAGAGAGAGAGAGAGAGAGGAGAGAATGAAGAAATGGTAATCCTTCTACCTTTACTTATTATTATATATGTTTTCCTGTTAAGTCATCAAAAAGATTTAGAGATTAATGTGAAATTTTTGTAGTTAGCATTTAATTAAAAGATCATGTAGTTTCAATTGGCTCTGTGGATCTAATTTGCCTTGTATTTCTGTTTCATATATGTAGGTTAAGAATTAATCAATGACTTATTTGGTGAAAAACTAGACGTTAAGGATGGATTTGTAATAATAAATAAATATTTGTGACTAATAACGTGGGTTTACCCATAATTCTTTATTGCAGGAAAATGCTAAGTTATGGACGCTATTTAGCTCCGTTGATACGTCTGTGAATCATTACCGTTGGATGGCTTGATCATATACTCGGTATGTAGAACATGCGATGATGAATCACCAAATCTTCACTTACCAAATCTTATTGTAAAAATTGACATTAGATCCATCAGTAGTGATTTTGTGATTTTTGCAGGTTGTGTGGGTGTTACACAGCTTTACTCGTTCGATTCATCTACTAATTATTTTTACAAAATACATGTTATTAATAATTTTTTATGCAAATTCTCTTTAATAAAGTGAGTAATTTTTTTTTTGTCGCTTAGTGAAGGGTTACATGATTTCCTGCAGTATGCCATTGATATATAAAACTCTAGAAAGCTCTAACCGGCCGGCGAGGGAAATATCAGTGTATCAATGCACCTGGACCTCTAAATTTCCATCATATGGTGGAATCTCTTACTGGAGGAACGGATTGATGGCCAGCTGCTTTCAGGTTTTCTTACATAGCTGTGATATTGGGTTGGATGACCTGGTTCTTGACTTAAACCTCTGATATATATATATATATATTGGTAATTCTTTCACCTTGCGGACACTGTTTTCTTAGGGTCAATTCGTTTCGTCTTAAATCAACTGACTTTTTTTAACTTTTTCATTTTTTTTATGTGAAACCAATTTCATTTGAAAGTCAATGTTATGTAGATGCAATAATCAATTTGAAAGTAAATTTTTAGGATGTTGTTAAATTTTTATTTTTAATTGATTATTATAACTACATAATATTGGCTTTCAATTAAAATTAGTTTCAAGTAAAAAAGATGTAAAAATAAAAAAAAAAGTCATTTTGTAGCCAATTGGCTAAAGTCGAAACGAATTGACTGTTACTTTTTCCCTCTTTTGTTCCTGTTAATTTTGCTTGTTCTCCATTTGGACTTGCTTGTCTTCTTGCCTGGAGAGTCCTCCAGCACCCTGGTGTCTTCCAGTCCCAATGTTGAAGGGTATATACTTTCCTAATAGAAAATCTACGGAGGCTAAGAAAAGCTCAGAGGCTTCTTGGTGCTGGCCCAGAGTCTTAGCTGGGATGGATATTGTTAAGAAATTGTGTTAGCAAATTAAAGATGGGTGCTATTCAAAATTTGGAAGATGCCTGGATCCCCACCATTCTTGATTACAAGCTCTGCCCCCCTCCTCATGTTCCTAAAGAATTACATAATCTGAAGGTTAAGCAAATAATGAAGCACTCCCCTTAATAGTTGGGATCGATCCTTGGCAAGTTACTGTTTTAGACCCTTCTAATTGGACTTGGTTGGAGTTTGTTGAGTTCTGGTTGAAGCTTTCAAGTTATATTTATAGCTTTTGCGGGACTTAATTTTTTTAGATATGTGTATCACTAGTTTCCAATTTTCACATTTATCATTCAACTTCACACGACACGTCAAATTTTGCTCTTTTTATCGAATTGTAAATTGTGTTAGTGACAAAACATATTTGCAAAGATTCAACCTGGGATACCAGGCATCCAAGAGTATAAGCACAACATAACAATAGCATATTTAAAAACATATTAAATTCATCCAATTCTAAGCAACTCCCACATGCACACGCATCAAATATTACTTCTTTTTTTTTTTTTGTAACTTGTTAGGTCAAATAAAAAGTGCCCTTATAGCACCTTTCATTATGTTCGCACCAAATATGACAAACCATTGTAGCAAACACTATATATTCTGATGATTCTTCTAATCGTTAATTTATCCCTGAAATGTTTGCAAAACAGAAATTTCCTCCCTCCATCTACAAGAACATCTATAAATTCTTAACCATTTCAGAATTTGGGGCCACACGTCACTAGCAAACCTACAATAAAAAAAAAAAACATAATTTTTACGTTCACTACTTGCATAGCAAAGGTAGCATTGGCTTGGACCCTCAATCCTCCATCGTCTCAATTTCTCCTGGGTAGAAAGCCCCCAAGTATTCACTAAGCAAACAATAAAGCTGTGTTTCGACATCAGATAAGGGCTTCATACACACCACCCTTCCCCCTTTAGCTATCTCTCCCTGAGATTGGATGTGTTCATATATTTATCTTGCCTTGAAGGGCTAAAAGCACCTCTTCTCAATGTGTTAAATACCATTATCATTAGGTATATCACATCCCAAATTTTTAATATATACCACATGAAATATTGTGTAGTATACCGTTACTATTTTCATAAAAAAATGTTAGAAAATTATTTTAAGATGACATAAATTCAATAATTTTTTTTTTGCACATTATATATATATTCTAATTTTTTTTCATCATAATTTGTCAAATATAAATAAAATACATATGATAGAAGATATTTTTTAATACAAAAAACATAAAAAAAAATGTTATATATGAAAAAAAATAAATAATACTCAGAAAGAAACTAATTTATTGATATAAGAAAAAAAATAATATTTTTAATAATAATAATAATATAATTTTCTAATACCACATTAAGTTCTTAAGTGGCTCAAAGTAACCATTAAATTTTTATATTAACTAAGAAAAGTAACTAAAAGAATAAAAATTAAATATTTATTTTATGATATGTGTATTAATTATATTTTAATATTTTATATATTTATGATATTTTGATGTAAAGTGACAAAAAAAAATCCCACACATATTCATGAAAAATAAAATATTACAATATATATCTCGTGGTATTTGCAGTATATCGTAATTTTTGGACAAAATATACACAAAACGTTAGCAGTATGTGAAATACTGTGAAATATCGCGGTATATCACTGCATATCATGCAATAAAATGAAAAAATGCCAAAATATTTGTACTACATATGTAAGTGTTATACCGTTGTATTTAATTCCATACCTTCTCCTTACTGCTACACCAGTTAACCATCCAATCCGATTAGATTTTGCTTTGCAACACCCAAAGTTATGATAGGCCCATATAGGGCAATTAAACATTCTTTTTTTTTTTTGTCATTTTTATTCATCATTATAAACATTTTGATTTGATCATTTACTTAAAGGCAAAAATAGCTTATTTTTAGTATTTTTATCTTTTAATTAGAGGTAAAATAACATTTTTCTTAATTATTGACAAATGATATTTAACTAACGAAGTTGGAAATTGCAGGTAGAAATAAAATGTAATTGGACTAAGTCTAGGTGTAAATTACAATGACTTGATCACGACTTCAAACATGAAATCAAAAGGAAAATGTCAATAATAAATTACTGTAAATACTATTTGATGGATGCCTTGCAACAAAATTAACCATAGTTTTTAGTTGAAGATATAGTTTATTTGGCAATAAGTCAAGTTAATTCAAAATAATTTATTTTTATTTTAATAATTTTTTTTGTTCAAAGTTAATGTCATTTGAAAGTTAATATCATATAGATATAATAATCCATCAAATAATATTTTCCTATGTTGTAATTAATTTTTATTTTATAAGTTAAATAATTAAAATTTTCATCAAATTTCAATTACAACGTAACAAAATGTTACTGAATTGATTATTATATCTAATATATTATTTTTTTTCAAATGATATTAATTTTAGATAAAAATCCATGAAAACATTTTGGATTTATTCAATTTAATGTTAAATGAATTGGACTGAATACATTTTCTAATTGTTTTACATTGTGTTCATCTTCTAAGGGTGTTACAAATTTGTGAAATCAAATATCTTATGGTTAATAGCAAATAGCATTTAGGACGTACAGTGAAAGGAATTTTACAGAAAACCTTATGTAGTTTGTCAAAATCTACAATTACCCCGTCTATATTTCAAAACCTATACTTACCCCTTCCTTATCTAACTCTATCAAACTTCTGTTATCATGGTGTGCCTTGTACTATGTTAAAAAATTTTGACTCAAAAGTACCCTTAATAATCAAAATATATAGAAACAGAAGAGACAAAGAGTATCGAGTCTATGCACAGTCATCACTATTCATTTAGCACCAAAATCTTCTTCTTTTGCTACGTTCAGTCTCATCAACTGCAACAGGGGAGGAAGGTTGCTCGACTTATAAAAAGATTAAGGTTTCTCTGTAAAGTTCAATTTTCACAATACTTTTAGGGTTATGCTCCATTATAACTCGTGAGCATTTTCTCGGCTTTGTCTAAGCCTCCGCATGTAACCCCTCATTTTCATCCCTCAACCTCCTCCTTAATCTGTAAAGCTACATATCCTTAACATTGACACCATAATCAGTTTCCAAGTGCTTTGACATTAAAGCGAAACTCATGTCTAGTTCAATCCTTAAGTACACATTAAGCTTTTGGGCTTCATTATATCAATCCTTGCTTCTAGGCTTTTTGACATGAAAACATTCATGGTAAAGACTTTAAATGGTGAGCATCAATGCATTAGGCCAACTTATAGTCCTTACCCTATATCATTCATTTTTAACCCTTTTAATATTATAGCCCTCCTCAATAGTGTAGTCCCTCAATGCTTTTTTAAAATGTTTCACATCCCTAAACACATGGAACCTCTCGAAAACAATTTTGCCTTCATGATTTCTCATGAACTCTTTAGCAACTAGGGTTTTTAATTCTGTACCGTTTTCGTACTAAAGGCAAAATGGAATGGGTTGATATAGTCTTGTCTATGTACCGGCTTATACTAGTCTATATCGACATCTGAAATGTACTGTTGTTTTGTTCTATACCGGTCCATAAGCAGTATTCTGCTATTTTGTCTCCCGTCGCCAGCAAATTGTAAAATTCGGCCAATTTGGCCGCTGCTTCAACAATCCGAGCATAAATCTGCATTCTTCGTTAGAAAAAATAAAAAATTCCGATTTGCCCTTTTCTTGTTTTGGCCTATGTTATTTGATGCAAGCCAGAAAGTGAGATAGAAAGAAAGAGTTGTCTGAGAAAGAGAAAATCAGACAGAGATGAGGTGAGAAGAAAGAGAAATGTAGAAAAGACAAAGAGTTGCATGAGATAAAGATGAAAGAGAAAAACAAATAAGAAAGGAACAGTTATGAGGGAGAAGACCGAAAGTCAAACTATCTTCTTTTCTTTAATATTTAATATTTTTTATTTCTTTTATGTTTCAATACAATAACAATAAAAGAAAAAATAAGAATAAAAAAATAATTAGTGAGAATAACATGAGACTTTTAATATATTTTTATATGTTTTATTTAAATATGCATGTAATTTTCATATATATGTATAAAATTTATTATAAACCGATATATTTGAGACATACCACTTATACGATATTGGTACCCATGATTGTGCCGTACCATTAAAAAAAGGGTATGATATTTGGTACGAGATTTAAAACCCTATTAGCAACAATCTTAATATGATCATCAAACTGCTCACTCTTCCTCTTGACAAATTCTTTTGTTTACTCATCAGTGGAATACCCATCATGTGAAAAATCCATACCATAATCACTCAGTTCATGTCTGTCCTTATTTCCTTCAGCCTCCAAATTAACCTCACTATTATCCTCAAAACTATTATTCCTTGGCTGACCTTGCTCTTTATTCAACCATTCCTCATCATTATCATCTGAAAATTCAAATATTTCATGGCTCATATGTAATCCCACATTATCAAAATGACAACTCTCTTCCTCGTCATCATTTACATCAGTTGTTCTGTTACCGTTAACCCTGTATCTACCACTACCACAACCCCTATCTCTTACTGTCAGAACCGGCCACTGTTTCGTTTATGTTTACTCCGCACTCAGCTTCGACTCCTCTAAACCTAAAAAAGGTAACCCAAAAACCTTCTGATATTGGGTAATCCTCTTCATATAAATTAATCATCTCTTTCATCTTTGGCATCTGAATAGTACCCACATTCATTGCAGCTTTTTTGGAGTATTTGAATAATCCTTTACCGTACAAAGACTCTTCAATTCTGATAAATACAGTTGTTTCCTCTACATCCTCATAAGCCTTGAACATTTTCATTATATCCGTCTCTCCTTTAATACATATACCACTTCTAATTTGTATCGCCAATTTTGCCGAACTTGGACAAAAATTTTCCATAATCACGTTCACCACTTGTACATATGAAAACTAATCAGCCTCTATCCACTTGTGCATAAATACTAGTGGCCCAAGATAATCATCCTTGTCTTTATAATATGATATATTATGCCTCATGATTCCTATAATACAAACATAGGGGAAGAAATATTGAGAACCAAATCATTCTAACAAAACAAATTAATTCGATGAATAACAAACCGGGTTCACCAAACAGAGACATTAAACACACAATAACTCTACACAAACACTAGCCATATCATGCACTCTTTTAACAATTTCTATTTTGTGATTTAACAAAGAAAGAATTTAATAAATTTTTTTCATAAAAAATAGCAAATTTAGAAGTAAAACTTCACCTCTTGCATCCCGTAACACTATACTAAACAATAATAATAATGGCTTACCCTGCTTGCCTCCCCTATTCTTGCTTGCCCTGTTCTCGCCTCCCATGTGAAAAAAAATCAAAGAATGTCTACTTTGATCCTAAACCCTAGTATAGACTCCTGTAAGAAGAATAAAATCATGAAGTCATTTTGTTTACCTGATGGACTAGATTGTTTGGAGGGAAAATCAATGCCTCATTCTGAGGGTATCTTCAACTTTTTAGCTGACTCCAAATGGAAGCTTAACAGAGCTAGATAGAAAGGGGGTAAATGTAGGTTTTGGAATATAGATAGGAGTAAGTGTAGATTTTGGCAAACCACAAGGGGGGTTTGTAAATTTTCCAGAGTGAAAAAGAGCTTATTATCCCTTTAAATAAGATTTCAAGTTTGTATAAGTGTTCAAAGTCATTCTCTACTTATGAGATTTGAGGCAGCTCAATCCGAATTAGTCAAACAATAATAATGTGATTACCAAATACGGGAAATGTTTAAAGTAAAATAAAATATGGGTGGCTAATTGGCTAGAAAATATCGTACAAGAAGGCAAAGCGACAAAAATATTTTAGTCATCACAGTTAACACGCACATGAGCATTTCCCACGAATATTATATGTTTCTGCAAATGAACTTATCATAACTCTCCAACTTTTACCCACAATTTATTTTTTTTATTTGAAAACCCACTTTAGCTTCATTAATCAAATGAGCCTATGGATTGAATAATCCTCATGGCAAAAAAAAATAGAAAGCCTATTACAAAGATGGATATACCCATTTCAGAAATGCTACTGCCCAACGAGCATAATCAAAACTGCCAACCTAGTTCAATTTACACATTTGTCCATATCCATAAAAAATTATTATTTCTACAACTAGTTTGTAGTCTTTTCTATTTTTTAGAGGATTCATTGTTTTTATTCCAATAGTAAAAATAAAATTTTGATATATTTTTGTATTTAACTCTTCTACCGAATAAGTTATAAATTCAAAAGTAATCAACAATGCTTATATTTGTTTATTTTTTTTATTTTTCACATCATTAGGTTAGTTTCTTCATATTTGAATATACAACTTTCTTTGGACACAAGGAATTAGTTGACCATCGACAATGTCATTGTCAAGAATAATAATCTATGAGGATCTTAGTAGCTCCTAAATCTATTTGGCAATCCTCCAGACTTGTCCTTCTCCAAACCCATCATAGCCATTTGGGCTACTTCACTTTGTCACATAATCCAGTTGATAAACTTACACAGTTTGTTTTAACTTAAGTCAATTGACTCCAAAATTATTTATTTTTATTCTTATGTCTTTTTTTACCTGAAACTAACTTTAGCTAAAAGTCAATATTATGTAGATGCAATAATCCATTGAAAAATACAATTTTTTGTAATCTTACTAATTTTTTTATGAATTTTTCTAGTTTAATGCATTAAAAAAATACATAAAAATTTAATAACATCATGAAAATTTATTTTCAAATGGATTATTGTATCTACATAATATTGACTTTCAAACGAAGTTAGTTTAAGGCCAAAAAGGATATAAAATAAAAAGTAAGTTTGTTAACAAATGACTTATTTTTATTTTTACATCTTTTTTACACATAAATACTTTTAATTAAAGCCAATATTATGTAGCTACAATAATTCATTCAAAAATATAATTTTTGTAATCTTACTATTTTTTTATGAGTTTTTCTAATTTAAAGCATTAAAAAATAAAATTTCATAAAAATTTAACAACAACATGAAAATTTACTTTCAAATGCATTATTGTATCTACATAATATTGGCTTTCAAATGAAATTGGTTTCAGGTAAAAAAAATGTAAAAGTAAAAAAAAATCAATTAACTTAAGTTAAAATGAATTAGCTCTTAATTTGTGATTACATACACTGCTCCAAATCTTGAGATAGATAAAATGGGTGAGCTTTCCATTGGGTTGGATAGGGAAGAAGGCTGACAAGGGTAAAATTATGAAAAAGAGAAAAATAAAAACTCTTTTTGTAATCTAAAAAATAATACTCTATTTATCCTGCTTTCTTTACAACATTTCATTTTTCACACAGATAAAAAAATTTACATTGTTTCCCTATTCTTTCCAAAATTGCTCATTTTTTTCCTTATCTCTCCATGTTACTATAACACATCTCCATAACTCCTTGTAAGCCTGACTCATCTACGTCGCTCTACGACTCCAACTCTAACCTCCATTTTCTCTCTTCATGACTCCGACTTTAAACATCATTTTTTGTTCTATAGACAAAAGCTTTTGTCCAGCAACACAGTCATTGGTTTGAATGGTCCTTCCAGCGTTAGTGGATATTGTGGCCGTTGACCAAAGTCACAATGATGAGGTTGATGATGACCAGAAAAGAGAGTGCAATTTTCAGCATGGAAGCCAGACCCATATCATTATCTCTATCTTGATTCTTTTGACGTTGCAATTTGAAGGGTGAAGATAAGTGAAGATTGAAGCTAAAATTAATCAGGGCTTCATAGGATTAGTGGATACTTGTGCTTAAGGTTAAGGAAGAATAAGAAATTTAAAACTGGGAAGGGGGAAGAATTTCCAAAACAAGGCTAAAGATGGGATATAAATGCCAAATGAGGATAAAGGAAAACATATCGATTGAAAGCGCCAGATGAAGACAAAGGCAAATCAGTCAATCTGACACAATGTTGTGAATTTTAAACCTTAATCACAAGCACACAGAGGATGGTACAGTTGGGTGAAAAAGAGTATCATTCCCATGAGAATTGATTAAATTACTTGTCAAGTACCACTACTCTATGTTACATTTAGCTAAACAATCAAAGTTGAATGAAGATTTATGCAAGACAAACAAGTAACTAAACTTAGCTAAATGAAATGCTACTAACCTAGGATGCAAGAATGCAAAGTGAATTTTTGGATTTTATCAACTTACTAAAGCACACTTTCTATGGGTTCACTACTTATCCTGATTAGTTGGTGAATTCAAGTGGGTGAGTTAGTTTTCAATGCTTATTCGTCAAATTACTCAATTGGATTCTTATCTTTTCAAGTGAAAGAATTAATCTTTTTTATTTAAACTTAATAAGGATTTTCATCCAATTACAAGCTTAGGAAGTGGCATTAAAGCTCAATTTACCTTTACCTAATGACTTAGACTAATTTTCTAACAAGCCGATAGCCATTAAACTCTCATTTTAGGTCCAATAACTTCTAATCTTTTCTAATAGTTTAGAAGTAATTTATAGTGCAACCAATTGTAGTCATCAATTAACTAACACAACAATAAGCTCAAGAGAAGATTAAACAAGCATTTGATAGAAAACCAACATCATATAACCATAAATTCATTCAACATAATTAATCCAATGAGCTACATCCATAAAACGTGCTAAGGAAGACTACTCAATAACTGAGCTAAACATAACCATGGAAATGAAATAAAGAGCATTCATGTTCAATACAAAGAGAAGAAAGGAAATAAGGAACCCAAAGCCTATAGATGCTCAATTTCTTAAGCTATTATATGTCTTTAAATGCTCCAAGTCTTCTCCAAGTAATGCCCAAGAGTGCTCCACACAAAATGATGAAAAAATGCAAGTTATAGTGGTGAAAACCTAGCTAAAACTTAGAGAAATAAGAGAATGCCCTCTGGTCTTATGCTTGATTCCAGATTTTTCTTCTCTTGTAGGTGTTTCTGTCACTTACCTACCAATTTGGATAAAATTCTTTAGTCAATGATGTGCTTAAATTCAAATTAGAGGTGGGGAACGACTTTCATATGGATACAAGGGCGTTGGGGTGGCCAAAGAGGTCATCTAGCGCTGGAGTGACCAAAGCTCGACAATCACTGATGCTATAGTGCCCAAGACATAATTTCAACTTCCAAAATTTTTGAATTGTAGGGCTATAGCGCCACTCGGGGCAGCATTCTCATTTTTTGCTCTACTCGTTTTCAATCTGATCCAATGCTTCGATTCCCTTATCCACCATACAAAATAAAAGTCCAAAGCGAGAAATGACAAAAAAAATATGGTGTAATGTAAAAAAATAAGCTTGAAAATGCAAAAAAAAAAAATCAACAATTTTGACTAAACAAATTGAGTTCTATCACACAGTCGAAGATGGATGATGGTTCCATCGACCCCTACCCATGGTGTGAAATTGCTCAACCTAAGCAACTGAAGGTGAACAAGGACAACAATTCCTTCAAAATTGAAGCTTACCCATGCACTTAATAGCTTGACTTGAGCACCCAAAGCCCCCATGTCGCTGATCGAATGAGATTTAGAAGAATTTGATAAATTTGGAAGAAGAAGAGGAAAAAGAGAAGAAGAAGAATTAGTGAGATTCAGGAGAAGAAGAAACAAGGGTATAATAGACATTGTGCACCTAAAACTTACCCAAAAAAAAATTATGCAAAGAATTTGGGACATCTCAAAATGAAAAAATGACACAAAGAATATGAGATAGAGTAATATAAAAAAAATTAAATAAAAAAAACTCAAAGTGACAATAATAAAAAAAAAAACTTTTAATTGGTAATGTTAGTATAGAAATTGTCCAACTCAAAAGATACTTGGCGATTTTAACTTTGTGGTGGTGAATGTAGAAATACTCTACCCAATTTCATTGTTTTTCTTCTGGCTTAAATGTGGAACAGTATCTTAAACTTTGTTTACTAGATCACTTAAGAGTCTGAATTATAAACTAGTACAACTCAGGACTCGTACTTCCAAGTTTATGGTGGTTTAGTTCATAAGATGATTTGGTTAGCCAGATGAAGTTATGCGTTCAGATGTTGTTTACCATCATTTGACTGCCTTTCATAAGCAATGACATGGCCGAGTCTAGCAGCTTGGTCTGATGGTCACAAATGACGTCCAAACACATGACTTTATCTAACTGACAAATTCATCTTGTGGACTGAACTGTCCCAAATTCAAAAGTATGAGTCTTGAATTATGTCAGTTCATAGTTCAAGCCTTTAAGTGACTTAGTTGGCAAAGTTTGGGATACTATTCCGAATTTAAGCCTTTTCTTTTCGAAAGCTATATAATAGAGGAGATGTTCTGGTGCGCCCTCAATCTCCGCCGTCTATTCAATTTTACCCAAACTACTTGTTCACACGTATATTTTCCTTATGTCATGTTGATTCCAAAAATTTATTTTCTTCTCATTGGGCCATCACATTGTGATCAGACAATAGGGAGTTGGGTGGCAACCTACTTCTGCCGGTTACAGGTGGGCTTCTTCTTCTTCCTCAAATCTCGTCCTCTTCTCTTCTTCCTCGAATCAATCTCTTTTCTTCTCCTGTTCTTCCTCGAATGAGTCATCTTTGACATCATCAATTTGCCCAATTGGCCGCATGGGGGGCTATGGCTGGTAGGATGTTGCGATTTAGGGCATGGGCAGCTGTGGCTGTTCGGATTTCATTTGATTAGGTTGTTGCATATCTTCCTTAGCCTGCCGAAGTAGCTCCCCGCCAGTCACTGTCCGGATCTTGTTTCCAAATCACTGGAAATCAGAGAAGGCAAAGAGATTGAAACTGCAGCCTGTTTGGCACCACTAAGGTATTGTTCTCTTGTTTTTGTCAGTGTTTGAGATCTCAAACATTGGGGGAAATCAGCAGTTTTAATTTGCTGTAGGGCTGGTTGAGGTATGGATTCTTCCTATTTCTGGTGATGCGCGACTCCTTTGTCAATGTTGGAGATGCGACGAACCTCACCTGAGTCTTTAACTCCCCTAACCTTCTGCTTGCTATTCACCAATCCTCACCAAAGCAAAGTCTCGTGGAAAAGACTGCTCTTTCATTAGCTATTGCATAACCCTTGTTGCCAGATTACTGGCTAGCTACAACATTTCAACCCTCTGGCACCTCCACAGTGCCCCACACAAGCATTGATGTGCCCAGAAGGAATCTGCTCTTGTTCGGGTCATCGGCAATCAAAATGGGTTTTACCAATTAAGATTGTTCAGTGAAATGGGCATTCCTTGTTTCCTGAGATTGTGTGTAAAATGGGCATTCTAAACAGGCCAAAAGAGGTTCTCTTTTTTTGACCGGGATTCTCTTTTCTTTTCTTTTCTTTTCTTTTTTTTTTTAATTGTCTGATGTGTTTCTTTGAGGAATACATGAGAAATGTGATGTCCTTTATTGCAGATTTCTTGCACACAGTGAATTGGGTGCCCGACTATTTTACAGGTTTGATCTGGGTTGTTTTTTTTTTTCCAACAGTTGTTTGAGAAATTATTGGTTCCAGCAATAGTTCAGATGTTATTGTGGTGCTAGAATATTGTGGTTTTAGAATGCCTTTTTGGCCCTGTTGCTTGATGGTGAAAATCGTAAGTTATCGCTGCATGTTGGAGCTTAAGTTCTAGATATCAAAGTATTGTTACTCCTAACATTTTACAGTTTGTTTATTGGATCACCTTGAGATAAGTAGGTCATTTATTATTTAATATGTTCAAATTGTCACAGTGATTTTATCTTAAATCTTGGGGAGGGTTTATCGATTCTATACTATCTAGCAGAAGACTTCTTTTAAGTGATCAAAATGAATTTATAAATTATATTAACAACAAATATAGCAAGTGAATTTAATAGGGTACCTCAGGCTTTCTTTAGATGGTTTCCAAAGCCATGGATATGCTTGCAAACACGTGCACACTTGTGGTAGTTAATGGTTTCGCTTGAGCTTTTCTTTGCCACTCAATTCACTAAAGGAGGTAATTTTTTGCTTGAATCAGTGACCCCGTTTGTTTTTAGATTGATGTCATTGACAAGTCCATGTATAAATTGCTCAAGTGTGTGATGATTTATAACTATTTCTAAAGACTTCATTGTAGTCTATGTTTTGGTCTGCATTTCAACATTTGTGCTTTTTAATTAATATTGTTGCAGGATGAATAGTGTGGTTTCTCCATTAATGAAGTTTGCTCTGAAAAATTATACTCCTATATCACATTTATAGTTGGCTTAATAGGCTTGGAAGGATGTATTTCTCTGTACAATATCAAAATTTATTCCCTCAGGTTGAATTACAAGATTGATCCATCTGCTCTGGAAATCCTAATAAGAAACCCCTATAAGAAAATGCAATAAGAAACATGTTGGTCTTTCCTTGTCTTTATGTTAGGCTTCTCTTTTCTGCTGAATGCTAATATTTTTCTTGCGTATGAATTCTGGTGTTTTAGTTCCGAGGCTTAGGAACAGGTTGATTGACTTGAAAGTGTTCTGGTTTGTGTGGTGCGTGGAACATATAAGGGCGTAATTTTCTGGAATAATGATGTTTCTTGCAGGTTCAAGATAGGTAACCCTTAACGAGTTCCAATATGGAAGTCACTTTCCTTCTAATTTTATTTTGCAGAGATCAAAATTGACCTATATTTCTATTTCTGTTTGTGTGTTAATTTTGTTGCAGGTAATTAGAATATTTACAGGCTCATCTAATCTATTGAACATGTTTTTTGCAAATGTATGGAACTGATCTAGAATGATCTAGGCATGTTTTGTTATTAGCTATTTTTGCAAGAATGTGCATTTAAGTGTGAATCCAAAAGAGAGTGTACTTCAGTTAATATTAGACTGATGTATATGTTGGGACTTTCTGTGTATATAGTTTCTGTCCAAGATTGCTTGATAAATGAAGATTTCAAGTTTGTATGTTGTCTTAGGTATCTACGAACCTGGGGAAACTAATTGGAACATTGTTGGTCATTGTGTAGAGGTATTGGAATCAAACTTGTGGAATTTTGCAGGTTTGGTTCAGCCAATAAGTTACAGGCGGTTGACTCAGTCTTTAACTTATTGACCAGATTATTGAATAATTAAATGAAGGAAATCTGAACAAATTTGACCCATATGATACGCTTCCTAAGCCCCATGATCCAACATTTCGGGTTCTACACATTTTTGCTAGAATCTGCTTTAACTGATGAAAATGATTGTTTAATTGAGTCAAAAAAAGCAATAAAATCTTTAATGGAATTTAGTGCCTCTTAGGTTGCGGCTAGGTTTTGAGGCTGCTTCAAGCTCAAGAATGAAAACTTGGTGACCACGCTATTGTTGTTCTTGCTTATTTAAGTCTTAGTTTGGTAATTAAGACCTTAGATCATAGCACATATGGAACTTTTTTATGTTAAAAGATCAATGGTTTTGTACCATTTGTACGTAAAATAATGTCAAGCAAGGGTGAATAATCTATTGGCCTGAAATTTGAAATTTGAAATTTTTACATAAAATCAGGTTAAATGGTATCCATTCACAATTTTCTTATGGACTTCGATATGGTTACCAACAACAGTTTGCGTAACTGTTTGAAATTAATTTTTTAAGCCGTAGTACGGTTCACAAAATTACTGTAGTTGTCTGAAACTAATTTTTAAGCTAAGTTATATAGTTTTTCCTTGAATTATACCTTATGTTGAAAAATTATATAGGTATAATCATAATTAAATATTTATGTTTTTTAACTTAATGAACGTGAAAAAAATATATTTAAAATTTGTAGCATAAGCATCAATAAGACATAATCAAAACAAGATATTGAGAATTTTTGAAGTGAAAAATTTAAAAATCATGTTGATTTCTAAAGAGAAACCCTAACTTTAAATCCTAAATTCTAATAGTAACCATAGCCCATAAACCTAAATCGAACACTAAACTCTAAAACTTAAACTTTAACCTTAACCCTAATTCATAAACCCAAACTTAACATTAAACCTTAGCCTTAACCATAATCTTAAACCCTAAATCTAGTACCAATTGAGCCTAAATCATATCCACTTAACCTGAATATGGTACTAATTAACCTACATCTGATAGTACTTAAATTTGATTTTGGTACTACTTAATCTGATTTATGTGCCACTTTAACTAGTTCATCTGGTCATCGATCACACTTAATCAAGTTTAGATATCACTTGAACCTATTTTAAGTACCACTTAAACCCAATTAGTTTATCACTTTAACCAATTCAAGGGGTCACACATAACCTGGCCTGAATCTGGTACCACAACAACTTAAATTTGGTATAAAATGAACATGAATCTAGTACCACTTAACCTAAGTATGTCACCACTTAAGTTGAATCTGGTACCATTTAACTAGAATCTAGTGTCACTTAACCTGAATTCGACACCACTTAACCTAAATTCAGTACCATAACCTCAGTATGGTACCATTTAACCTAAATCTGGTACTACTATAACCTGAATTTAGTATCAATTAAACTTAAATTTGGTACTTCACCTAAATCTAGTACCATACAACCCCAATACAGTACCACTTAACTTGGATCCAACATCAAATGAAACTTAATATGGTATCATTTAGCCTAAATCTGGTACCCCTAACTTGAATATGGTATCAATTAACCTGATTATGGTACCAAGTAACCTAAATATAATACACTTTAACCCGAATCTAGTACCAAATGAACATGAATCTAGTACCACTAAAACTTAAATTTGGTACAACTAAAACCTAAATTTGGTATTACTTAATCTTAATCTTATACCACTTAACCTGACTCTGATACCAAATAAACCTAAAGATGATACCAATTGAATCTCAAATTGGTACCACTTAAACCTAATTTGGGTACCATGTAACTTATAACTGGTAGAGCAGGTTGCATCACCACTCCCTTATCTGGACTTCTTTTAACATTCTTATTAGCTTGGTTCCTCAAGTGACAAAAGTCGAAAAGTTTGAGAAAAAGTGTTGGAAAGGTTTGCGCCGGTACAGGCCCACTTGTTTTAGAAGGCTCCTTTTATTTTTCTTATATAAACTTTAGCGTGGACATTTGGTTCTGGCATAACTACTTCTCGTGTCTTGGCCGTTTCTCGTGAAAACGTTAGCATCGGCAAAGCATTCGGCATGGCTCCAACCACGGCGCACCCGTTTCCCAACATGAAGCTGACCTCGGCGGTGTCGGCTAAAGTGACCGGCGAGGAGAAGGGCCTCAACTTGACCAACATGGACCTAGCCATGAAGCTTCACTACATAAAGGCTGTATATTTCTTCGGCAGCGAAGCAGTTGAAGGTCTGAGACCTTATGATCTCAAGGCGCCTTTGTTTAGTTTGCTGGACCGTTACTACGCTGCCGGCGGCAGGATTCGTAGATCGGAATCCGGCAGGCCGTTCATCAAGTGTAACGACAGCGGGGTCAGAATTGTTGAAACTGATTGTAACAGGACCATTGGCGAGTGGTTAGAAAGGGAAAACGTCGGAGCTTCGCTTGATCACTACCTTGCTTACAGCCAAGTCCTTGGGCCTGATCTGGGATTTTCTCCTTTGATCTTTATTCAGGTAATGTTTGCCTAAATGTTACTGTGTGAATATATATATATATATGTGTGTGCGCGCGCGCTCTTATCTTATCATATTGCTGTTCTCAATAATTACAATCTAAGCTCAATTTTTCTCTTTTTTAAGTTCATTCCTTTCATCTCTACTTTTTTGTTATAAGCAAAATTTAATACTCTATTTATCTAATAATCACTTGAATTGGGTTTAAAAAAATGAGTAATTTATATGATTTTTTCTAATAAAAGTTGTAATTAGAATACTTATTTTTTACCTAATTAAAAATTACTAAAAAATATTTTTTGTATAAAGAATAATTTGTTTTCGGACTTCTTAAAGATATAGATAAACTAATTTACAATTCGAGTGGATAATTATTAACAATTTTTTTCTTTCAAGCACATGGAGGGAGGTAAATGGGAATGATGAATTTCACATTAAACCTCCTATTAATAATAATCATAAACCTTAAGAATTAGAACAAGAGTTTGGTTTATTATTGTTAGAATCTAATACTATGTATCAATTCTCTTTATTTGTTGAGTCTTTCTCGTCAAAATAACATATGTTCACTTAAATTTATTACCATATATATTATAAAAGTTCCAAGGATTTGATTTTTTTTCCTCTCAAATTCACCTTTCCGGTGTTCGCATTTTGGTCTTTTGGTTTATAAGTTTAAACAAATTATTTATTTAGTTGAAGTGTTTTGGAAATTAGAAGTGAAAATATGTGTTTTGTCGACCTTTTAAATATTTTTCATTGTCAAAATCTTGATGTGATAATCCATTCCTTCCATTCTTGGTTTTGTTACATAATTACTATTACAAAGTAGGTGCATTAATCATTTTACATACATTTATTGTTTTTTTTTCAATTATAATCTATATAATCGACACTTCGCTTATGGGCCAAATATATAAATGTTTTTAGTCATAAATGCAACGTGATAATTTATTAAGAATGAATAAATGAGAAGTTAATTAGTTTTAAGTGTGTATATTGCTGACCATATATATAGAGTTTAACGACAGTGATGGATCTAATAAATTTTTTTTTCAGTGGGTCACAATATATAATTGATTTAAAAAAACATGAAATATTAAAATAACTCTTAGGTTTCTTTAAATAAACTTTTATTTTGACTTCAATTTTACCAATTTTCAATTGTTTATAAAAAACTCTAGTTTTTCTTATATTTTTGTTTTCGTATATAAAACTTTTCTTCGCTTTGCTTGGGCGAAAAGGTCTTGTATGTGTATATATTAAGAATGAATTAAGGAGGGAACAAAAGCGATTCTATTATCTGGCATCGTATAGTGTCAAAAATAAACCATGCTTTTATTATTATTAGTTGCTTTTCTTGGACAAATGACACGCAACTACATATGTATTTAGAATTATTGGGTATTTTGGCGTGGATCAATCTCAGGGAGCTATTATTGGCATGACCGGACATTAAAGTTGGAGGGACCAGAGAAGGGCGCAATTAGTTAAGAGTTAAGAGTTAAGAGTTAGTTATTGCGAGTTTCGAACCCAACTTATACGCACCTGTAATGCCAAATATGCAATTGCGTGGACAAGCTAGCTAGCTAGCTTTCGCATTAAATTGCTGCACAAGTAATTCCATATTCCAACTGGACAAATCTAGCTTACAGTTAAGAGTAAAATCAATCCCTCAGCTAATTTTGTGGTTGCCGCTTACGATATTAATTGTCTGATGGTTGACCCTAAACAAATCAGGATAAAGAAAAAGGGTGGTCCCAGTAAGTTGAGATTTATTGTTGAAAGTATGATGGCGATGAATATACACCCCTGAAATGTGATTAATATTCTATTAAATCAGTGTAATATATATAGTAATGTTCTTTACTGTTTGACATGTAAATTTACAAAATTGAATTTTTTTGTAGATTCACAAAATTTATATATTACTGTGTTTGTTTTGGTTTTTTTGGTGCTTAAAGCGTTATTGCATTCTTTTGTCTCCTATTTCTGGGCCCAGTTCACTCGGTTCAAGTGTGGTGGGCTCTCCGTAGGTCTCAGCTGGGCTCATGTTTTAGGCGACGTGTTTTCAGCTTCGGCCTTCATCAACACATGGGGCGATTTCTTGGTGGGTCACGTGCCGCAGAAGCCTCCGCACGTGCCTGACGCCAGGAAGAAATCAAACGCCTCTGGTCCAACCCCGCCTTTCACTTCGATTCCCGGAAAACCACTTTCCCTCAAGAAAGTTGGCCCAGTCGGCGACTGCTGGATCGCCACCAGCAACGGCGAAATGCAGACGAATTCTTTCCACATCACTGCAAAACAACTCGGGGAGATCTTGTCCAACACTTGTGATCCTAGCCGAGCAGCCGAAATTCCGCGTTTCGAGTTCATTTCTGCTATGGTGTGGAAATCGGTAGCCAAAATTAAAGGCGATTCGACGCCGAGAGTCGTCACAATTTGCGAGGACAACGGTCTTATGGACAGAAAAAACGAAACGCCGTCAAACGGAATGGAGATAAGTGTCGTGGAATCGGAGTTCGCGGTTGAGAATTGCGACTTAATCGACTTGGCGAAGTTGATCTGTGAGAAAAGGGTTTCAGAGCATGGTTTGATCGAAGGAGCGGTCGGGGTAGACGGCGAAGAATCGGATGTCATAATTTATGGGGCAAATCTGACATTCGTAAACTTGGAGGGTGCAGATGTATACGGGTTGAAACTGAAAGGTCATGGGGCAATTACGGCGAACTTCACAATTAGTGGTGCTGGTGAGGAGGGGGCGGTTTTGGTTCTTCCGGGACCAGCAAAGGGAAGTGGAGAAGAAATTGAGAGGACCGTAACTGTTGTCCTGCCGCCGGATCAGATGGACAAGCTGAAGGCTGAGATCCAGAGGACCTGGGGTCTCTTCTGAAGCAACAATTATATACATATATATATATATATATATATATATATATATATAACGTGTTTTGTTTGTGTGTGCACGTGGCCGGTACTCGGAGTTCAATATAAATCTAATTCTAAGTTGAAATTGAATAAATGCACTAATGAAATAAATAAAATGTAGTCCATCTACAGCTTTCATTAAAATTGTTAACGGAATGGAATGTGGTTTAATCTAATTTACACCATTAGTGTTAATGATTAATGATACTACTGAGGAAGATGGTCACTGAATTTGTATCATCACTCTTAGAAGCTTAATTGCACATATAACTCTGTTTTATATTATGGGAAAAAAATGGAAAAGAGTAAGAAAATGGTGTTGGTGTAATTAAAATTCCCTCATCCCTAATTATTTTTTGCATTGCATATGCATTTACAACCAGTTTGGGAAGCATTTATAAAGAGTTGGGAAAAGTACCAAAAAACCCACTGCAGTTATGGGTCTAGACCGATTTGGTCACTGTAATTTTGAATAGTTCTAATTGCATCACTAAAGTCAAAGTTTGGATCCAAGTTGATCATTAATGTTACAGTTTGGTACCAAATATCTCACCAGCCATTAAAAACCTAACAGGAAACGTGAGAAGTTTTTTGTTTTGAAATCTAGGGGTATTTATATAACTTTTAACAAACTTCATGAATTATGTATAATTTATCATTTTTATTTTTTTGTACGACAATCACCCCTATTTTTCATTAGATTTGCCACTGGTCTCTCTAAAAATAATGTTCAAATTAGTTATCACATTCTAATATTACAGATAACCCAAACCTTGATAAAATAAAACTCATTCATCCAATATCGATATGTTTTTTATTATCTACTTCTTTATATCGCAGTTTTTTTTTGTTTGTAAATAGTTATATCCAATGCTACCTCCTTGACATCACCTCTGTCATCAATGGAAAATTTAGCAGTGACCGATGTAGTGACTTGCACATAAAATAAATAAAAATGGTAAATTACACAAAGTTTCTAAAGTTTGTTAAAAGTTACATTAATGCCCCAAGGTTTCAAACCTAATAACTTCCCGCACTTACCGATTGATTTGTAACAGCTGGTAACATATTTGTACCAAACTGTAACATTAGTAACTAATTTAGACCCAAAGTATGACTTTAGTAATGCAATTGAAACCACTCAAAACTATAATGACCAAATCAGTTCAGACCCCTAACTATAATTAGTTTTTTTATACTTTTTTCCTAAGGAGTTAATGCGTTTCGGAGACTGGGTTAAGTTAAAGACATAGATCACTTGTGGCCCGTTTTTTGGCCAACCTGGGAATGCCCCATGAAATTCATGAAAATTAGAATGCAACTAGGGATGGCAGTGGGTTAGGTAAAAAGGGCCCGTGGATACTCGACCCACGGATTGTGGGTATTTGATGAAATCTTCACCCATTTGATGGGCATGGATTTTAATTTTGCTCTACAGGTAAACCCGCAACACCTGTAACTTGCCACAATTTTCCTTTGTTTATGAATGGCTTATTTGTAACTTGTCAAAATAATAGGACTAACATGAAACAAATATACAACTTAAGTGATTAAAATATGAATTAATAAATAATATAAACAAAACCCTTCATGGCTACTCTTTTTCTACTCTCTGTCGCCCCCGCCTCTCGTCTTCTTCTGACTTTGATCAAACCTGATATACTATTCTTCATCTTATCTTCTTTTTCTGGCCTAACATTATGTCATCTTCTTCGTCTTTTAGCTGAATCATTACAACCTCTACAACCACCAAAACGCCGTCCAAAAATCTTTTCCACCGCTGGCCGATAGCTTTCTACTGCTGCAATTTTTCGCTCCCTACCATCGTCGTTACCTCATGAGCGCCGAATAACAGGTCTACCATAGTTAACACCACCAATTTCATTGGCAATTCACTGGATGCCTATGATTCGTAGGTTATGGGTACGAGTGTTTTTTTTTTTTCCCATCAAGTTTAGCAAGCGGATGGCGGATGTGGTGGCTCTGCACTCAATCCGTCCGTTTACCATCCCTAGATGCTACTCATTATTGTGTGACTTCTGCAAACAACATAGGCAATTTTAAGTCAGGCAAAAGTAGGTCAAACATGGCATGCATTTTCAATTCTACCTGGTACACATTTCCCAAACTGTTCATTTCCATAAACATTTTTCGGTCTTGATTTACATGTGAAAAAATTAAGGGTAAAAATATTTAAAAAAACACGTAAACTTTTTCCCTCTGTTTTAATCAACATGCTAAAATCAAATATTTTAACCAATTCAAAATGAGGAAACAATTATAAACGTTTATCAGATAAACTCACGATTCTCTAATTACAACATGTTTATATTAGGATTTTTAGGAATATGATGATTAATATCATGTTTGTTTAATTCCTATTTCATAAGTAAACGGTACTACATCCATCTCAGATTTTCCACTCCATTTTAGTAGTCAAATTTATTTATATTATTATGTACTAATTTGTTACAGAAAATTATATTATAGTTTTTTAATATACTTTTTAAAAATTTTATCAAATGGTAATATAAATAAACATAAGTCAAACTTAATTCAAAAAATTAAATAAAGTAAAAAACTTATAACAGATTGAGCATTATAGGGACACGATGTTACTTTGACGATGAAAGAAATGGTATGTACGTACCAAAATTGTTGAAACAATTAAGTTTAACATTCAATTAAAAAATAAAAGAAAGAACTGTTTGTTGTTTCTATTTTTTATCTGTCACTTTTTGTACATGCATCAATAAAATAAAAAAAGTAAATATTAAAATAATAATTTAAAAATAATATACAAAAATGTTAGAAAAATTGGGGAAATTTAAAATAAAATAAATTACAAACAATTCAAAACAGATATAGTAATATAGATTATACGCAACCTTTCTCACTGTGGTTTTACTTTATTGTTAAAGAGCTGGGGAAAAGTACTCTTGATTCTTAGGAAATTTGTTCATCGAGTTTGTTGCACACGTTTGAATTCTCCTCACTATTGCAGTCCAAAGGAAAATTATGTACATTGTTTTTTTTTTTTCAGGAAATACATCGGAGGGTGCGCATATTCATTTCATCAAATAAGCCCAATGACACTTACAAAATAAAGGCAAGGGCCTACACAGAAAAGCATTGTTTTTTCATTAACGGTGCAAACATGAAAGGATTAATTAAGGATGTTAGTGGGTTTGATTTAGGTTAAATGGTAATCTCACATGTATCTTACCCGTTACCTGTTTGATGGACAATTTTAATATTCATATTTACCTAATTTTAGGTAGGCATAGTCGAGTAAAACCCTTTAAACTGTCACCCACCCTTCCACAACCACAAACATTCTCATGTTGCCTCGGACACATCCTTTTAATGGACCAACCAAACACAAATTTAAATAATATATAATTTATAAGTAACATACAACACAAATTTAAACAAATACAAAATTTTACTTCAATTATTAACACAATGTAGAAAAATAATAGAAAAGGGTGTTGTGAGTATTTCTCTTTCCTAAACAGTTGAATATAAAGTTAATAGATAAATACATAATACACACAGAGACACATATTTCTACCCCACTTCACTTTATGCTTGCTGCTAAATATGGTGCTATTATGAACTCAACATAAGTTCAGAAGTTTTAACATATGCGATTTTTTGAATTATGCTATCATTAGTGAATGGAACTCATTTAAATCTAAACTTATTTTTTTATGGATTAATCGACTCATTTTGAATGGAGCACAAAAATAATTATATAGTCAAAGCATGCATCAATTTTAACAAATTTTAGTTCCTTCCACCTTCCCAACCTCTTAGATCTTTCCTACATATACATGTAATAAAGTGCACACGAACTCACACACAAATATATGGGTTAGATAAAAGCCAAGTGAAGCATCAACTCGCATCCTACCTAAACCCAACAAGTGAGCAAAAAATAAAACTCAAATCCCACCCAAATCTATTCAATTGAAAAAACAAACAACTAATTAAATTGGATGTAGCCAAATCCCTGTTAGAACAGATATCGGTTGACATCCTTATTCAAATATTTTAGCCCTTTCCAACTCTTTTGTACTCCACAAATGATAATATTAAATATTCTTTCCGTCTCATAACTATTGTAATATATTATACTTCAAGCAATTTCAAATCTTTGCAACATTCTCATATTTAGTAAATTATTTTACTATAATTCCATTAAAACTATCATTTCAATATTCACTTTTCAATTTTCTTAATTTATGAACAAAAATTTAAGTATAAAAGTGGCAACAACACAAACTTTTTTTTTACTTTCTAAACTCCACATAAAACCAAATAATTCAATAGATATAAGACTAAGGGAGTATTTAATAATAAAAACAAATAGAAATGTACACGTAAAAGGGGGTGGGTATAGGGATGTCAATTTTCAACCCAGACTTGCGAGCAGTATATTGTACCCAATGGGTTTTTTTTTATTTTACTTTTTGCAACTAAGCAGGTTTGAACTGAGTTTGGATAATTTTTGTAGACAAACCTACTGGGTAAAGAGGAGGGTTTGGGATTAGTAGTATACCCTCCATAAACCCGGCCCACACCCTCCCTGCAAGCAATTTATAATATTATTTAATTTAAAATCTTTAAAAATCACAAGTTTATCCATGTTTCTCCTATATTTCTTTATTGCTTTGTTTTTTGTCTTAAGCAATTTGCTATGTTTCATTTACTTTTGCAAGCCTAAACTCTCTAGGAAAGCAAACAAAATAGCACAAAATAGTAGTTTAATATTTTTTTAAGTTTTTTTTTTCTAGTGAATCAATTATGAGGGTACTGCTTGTATAACACTGACCTTACCTACACTAGTGCAAAGGGGGTCTAAAAGGAGAAAGCCTCCTACTGTAGGTTGCAAGAAAGGTCTGGGTAAAGCTCTTGTATTTTAAGAAAGGTTTGGAAAAAAAACTCTACCCACCCCAAATTTAGCTCATTGATATCTCTAGGTGCGAGAATTCAAAAAGGTGCTATGTGATTATGATTATGGTAAATTGGACCACTTGAGTTTAAGTTATAACATGATCTAGGATTATGGTCAATCTTATTCTCTTTATTAATTTTTAATGGAATCCTATGCAATACTTGTATAAATATCTATTCTTATTGTTAACTTCCTTCTGATGGAGGTGATGGTCACTCCAGTTATTTAGTTTGTTAATTTTTATCTCAATTACACAAGTCATAATAGTGTTAAGAATATTTTTTTAAAAAAAAGCTTGTTGACTCACTAGGTGCTTTTCTTCCTCTTTTTACCTTGGCTCCCACCATTTTTTAATGATTCCCATCCTATATTCTTTTCACCATTTCATGATTCGATAAGTTTTATGGTGCAAAATGATCATTATACCATCATTTCATAAAATTTCAAAAAATGAGTCTTTGGTTGCTCATTAGATTATTCTTCCAATCACATTTCATCCTCTCATCCTTCACCTTTCTTCTTCCATCGCGATTTGATTATTTCACCTCTAAGCTAGGTACGTTAGTGTCATTGGTGCTTATCATCTTATCAATGACATGGGGAGGTTGGGTTCATCATGGTAGGCTTCGAGACCTGCCAGATTGGGCAATTTGCCCGATTGGCAGCACGCTTGTCTGGTTCGATTTGCTCGTCTGCCTCCCTTGCCATGCACCTAAGGTTGTAAATGAAAAGAAAATTCGGCAAACAGTTAAACAGGAGTCCATTTATGTGCGTTTAGTTAATTAAACAAACGAAAACAAAAAATAAATTTTGTGTTTGTTTAAGTCAAATGAATGAACATAAACAAAGTATTTGTTAATTTTTTTATATTCATAAACAGTTTGATTAATGTTTGTTTATATTCTTTCATTCATTTGTTCAATTGTTTATCTACTCATTTATTTATTTTTTGTAAGTTTATTTATTCATAATATTTGCTTTGTCCATTCATTTGTTTGTTCATTTATATTGTTTACAAACACATTTATTCATATTGGTTAAGAACATGTTCATTTAATAACATTCATGATCTCGTTCATTTGTTCAACTGGTGTGGTTCACAATAATGTTATTGTTAACGAGCGAACACAAATGAAAACAAATGCTTCCATAAATGAACAAACATGAACAGTGAAAACTTGTTCATTTATCATTTATATTCGTTAAAAGTTAAACAAATGAAGGTTTGTTCATGTTTGTTTTGTTCATTTGTAGCCCTACTTGTGTATCATCCTAGTCTCTGATTTACCATTCGCCTACTCCGTCGACACCTTCATCATCGTCTAGGTCTAATCCATATTAAGGCAAAAAGTGCAAGTGGAGGTAACCAACAGGTGAATCAAACTAAAATTTCTACCTTGTAAGATTCATTTGTTCCTTATAATCATTCTTGTTGTTTTTTTTCCTGGTTTAGTTTTGGTTTGCTTGATGTTTGAGAATTTGGGGTTCATAATTGAAATGGCTTTTCGTTATGAATTTATGGAATCTTTTACTGACTTTGGAGTTGTTTTATGTTGGCATTTTGATCTGTATTGTGTGATTGTCTATAATTTTTTGAGTTGGAAAAATAATAACAGAATGAATCGGAGACGACCGTAGTTGGTGGTGGTGATGAAGGAGGAGTAAGGGTAGAATAAAGGTAAAGTTGAAAACAAAAGGTATAATTTTAGTATTCTTTAAACCCTATACAAAATAAAATTAAGCAATCAAAGTGGGATGGAAAGAATAGTAGCATCTTTTTACTACACTAAATTTGGAAGTGTATAATTTCCAATGAAATTCTTGTCTCTTTCCTGTGCAATTTCAGTCCCTAAAATTGACAAGTTCGGGGGTTGGATTAAGCCATACCAAATTGACAAGATATAGGGTAAATCCATGCTAAGTTAGAGTAAAAGGTCCCACTTGTCAAAACTGAACAAGTATAAGGACTTGTAGCATAGCTAAGCCAATTCCAAACTATCTCGACAACTTAATCCAAAATGTATTATTTTTATTTTTATATTTTTTTATTCAAAATCAATTTCATTTGAAATTTAATATTATGTAAATGTAATAATTCATTTGAAAATAAAATTTAATGAGATTATTAAATTTCTATAATTTTCCCTATTTTTAAGCATTAAAAAGAAAAAAATCATAAAAATTTAATAGTAGCATATAAATTTTATTTTCAATGGATTATTATATCTACATAATATTCGTTTTCAAATGAAATTAGCTTTAGGTAAAAAACATGTAAAAATAAAGATAATTTATTTTAGATTAAGTTAATTTAAGTTAAAATAAATTCTCTAAGATAATTTATTTTTCAAGTTAAAATACAATTTTTAAAATCTTATTAAAATTTTATAAATTTTTAGTTTTTAATACCTAAAAAATTATAAAAATTTAATAATATCATAAAAGTTTACTTTAAAATGAATTATTATATTAACTTAATACTAATTTTCGAATGAAGTTGGTTCTAAATAAAAAAAATATAAAAATAAAAATAAATTATTTTCAGCTAAGTTGCTTAAGTTAAAACTCTAATAATTTATTGTATCGAAAAAGGAACCGGGCTGAACTTTTGGGTTGACAACTCTAGTGGGTCCGGGATCCTACATCGCCGTCTCTCCCGCACAAAAACAGCACTTCTCTCTGTCTCTCTCACGTCCCGGCTCTACCGCAACCTGCTGCTCTCCCAAGTTGTAGGTCTTGCACTAGCTACTGGGAGAGAGAGAAACTACCAGAGCTCGAAACGCATTTGTGCTTCCGGCGGAAGATGAGTTCGTCAAGCTCGGATTGGTTGGGGTTCGTCGAATCCGTGCTTGGGGTGTCGCCGGGAGGTTCGGTGTCGGACTCGGTGATAGTGATCGCGACTACGTCGTTGGCGCTGATTGTCGGCCTTCTGGTGTTCTTCTGGCGGAAGTCAGCGAACGATCGGAGCCGCGAGGCTAAGCCAGTTGCGGTGCCGAAGCTGCTCGTGGTAAAAAACGACGAAGACGACGAGTTACTTGTTGGCTCTGGTAAAACTAAGGTCACCATTTTGTTTGGCACCCAAACAGGGACCGCCGAGGGATTCGCGAAGGTAAAGTTTGTTTGGTTGCTGCTGCTGTGGCGATCTCTATCCTGACCACTTGTTGGATCTTATCGGGTGTTGAAATTGACTGGGTTTGACGGCAACTGATTGCCGTTGCAAGGACTGACTTCGATATTCCTTTTTGTTGTTTCGCCTATTGTTTTTGGGGCAAAATATTCTAAGCATCGAGCGTGACTTTGACGATGAGGACAGTGTAGGATTTTTAACGGAAACTTAGAATTTCGGCACACTTGTACTGTCCAGATTCAATCACACTGATTCATAACAAAGAATAGGAGTGCTTTGGGATGAGTAGAAACCTTTCTCGTTTGTTGCCTGTGTTTACTGCTCTTTAAAGTTATTTCTGGATTGATTTAAGAAAGACTGGGCATTCTAAAATGATGCCTTTAGTTTCCATTGAAAATAATATACATGTTATAGACTTTGTTTCTGTACCGCTTTTTTCATAAATTGGTTATTGGTGAAAACTCCATCCTTACTTGGATTACAGGATTTCATTAATGTGTTATTGTTAGTCAGAAGTGTCAAGTTATGACTTCTAGTTGATCTGGGTAGCATGGAGTGATTATTATGAGGCTTGTTTTATTTGTGACAACTGTTGATTGTTTATATGGAAAGACCTTTTTCTCAATTACCGCTCATGTATTTACATGTGGTATTGCGCCAGGAAATGCAAATTTCTTGATCTTCTATCTCTGCAATTGTGTGATTTAATGTCAAAACTGCTCATTGTAGGCTTTAGCAGAAGAGGTCAAGGCAAGATATGAGAAAGCAGCTGTCAAAGTTGTTGACCTGGCAAGTGGTTTCTGATATGCATACTTTGCTTGAATTTCTCATATGATATTGTATACCAGTTACCAAGTTGTATTTGGTTATTGTAGGATGACTATGCTGAGGATGATCAGCAATATGAAGAAAAACTTAGAAAAGAGACTCTGGCATTTTTCGTGGTGGCCACGTAAGATTTGTTCATCTGTACCATATATAAGGCACATTTTTGGTTATGTAAATTTGTTCCCCTCTCTAATGCCAAGTATAAGCGAAGTTATGAGAGGCCACCTGATGCTTTTAGATATGGAGATGGGGAGCCAACTGATAATGCTGCAAGATTTTACAAATGGTTCACTGAGGTTGGTGGCTTTTTCAAACTTTTAGATTTAACATGTCACCTCTTTGCCTACTGTTTCGTGTTTTTTAATGTTGATTTTTCATTTAGCAGTTCCAATTAATGCAACCACCTGGTTCTGTATGCAGGGAGGCGAAAGGGAACCGTGGCTGCAGCAACTCACCTATGGTGTTTTTGGTTTGGGTAATCGTCAATATGAGCATTTCAATAAGGTACATGAACATGCATGTGGTCATGTGAGGACACACGTCTTCTGTGTTTCTGTTTATTTATTTATGTATTATTTCACTCTTGCTTTATTTTGATTGGGAAAAAAGAAAACAGTCTTGCTGTGTGATAATAGAGCTTTTTTCAGCTTCACGAGAGATACATTTGATTGAGGGGAATGAAGAGATAAGTTCTTTGTAGCCAAACCAAGGCTTCTTTGACAGTGATGATTATTGTTATTTTGATAAGTTTTCGATTGAATAATTGACGCTTGGTTTGTATTGCTTTCTATTTTTGTCATATAACCTTTCTTTTGTATGCTTATTCTTAGTATTTGTTACTTATCGCTTTCATTTGGAACAGATATCAAAGGTGGTTGATGAAGAGCTTTCTAAACAAGGTATGTGGAAACTTAGTAAAGCAATTTACATTCTGCTAATGAAATGTATGCATCACCCATCATGCAAAATTTTATTATTATTGTTTATGTTTACACGTGGGGATTTCTTTTTCCCTTTTGTTTTTCACCTTCAAATGGTAGCTTCTTTCTTTTCTTTTTCATTTCATTTTTTTTTCGGGTGTGTGTGTTAATAGGCAGAGGCTTTGACTTTACATGAGCTAAGCTTGTGTGGAGTTTGTATGTGTCATCAAATACAGGTGCTAAGCGTCTGATTGAGGTTGGTCTTGGTGATGATGATCAATGCATTGAGGATGATTTTTCTGCTTGGTATATGCCCTTTCATCTCTCTCAAGAATCACTCTTTTTGCATCTTATAGTTCAGCAGATGCGTTGTCTTGATTGTAGCGTTCTGGAAGAGGATTTCTAACTCACGTCACTCTTAGTTTCTGGTATCTTACTTTTCACTCCACCATTATGCTTAGGAAAGAAACGCTGTGGCCCGAGTTAGATCAGCTTCTCAGGGATGAAGATGATGCAAATACTGCATCTACTCCATATACAGCTGCTATACTGGAGTATAGAGTAGTGATACATGATCCAGCTGTAACCCATTGTGAGGGAAACTACTCAAACATGGCAAATGGGCATGCTTCATTTGATATACAGTATCCTTGCAGGTACGCATTTGCATGTTTCTGTAACTTCCCCATTTTCTTTTTCTTCTTTTCTGTTTACTGATATCAAAGATGCTTATATTGCATGTAGAGTTAATGTTTCTGTGCAGAGGGAGCTTCACAAGCCAGAATCTGATCGTTCCTGCATACATCTGGAGTTTGACACATCAGGAACTGGTATCACGTGAGTTCGTGGCCAAGTAATGCAAGTTATAAAACTGATAACACACTTCTGAAACATGCATTTGTTACTAATAACTGGAAAGAAAATAAATTTCTTGCGAGGTAGATTACGAATTTTGTGTTGACTTTAAAAAATTGGGAGTATCACAATTGAGGCTAATAATTGGATTGAGTAGTTTGGTTCAATCGCCCCCTCCTCCCCCACTACAAAAGTTGCAGCTGTGTTGTTGAGTATAAATGGTTGTATATCAACTTTCTCAGATACGAAACGGGAGACCATGTTGGAGTGTATGCTGAGAATTGTGTTGAAACTGTTGAGGAGGCAGCAAAATTGTTGGGGCAACCTTTGGATTTACTGTTTTCTGTTCACACTGTCAAGGAGGATGGTGCATCTCTTGGCAACTCACTGCCACCCCCTTTCCCTGGTCCATGCACACTTCGGACTGCATTGGCACAATATGCAGATCTCTTAAATCCTCCACGAAAGGTGACCTTATAACTTTTTGTTGCTTCATGCTAACGTTTATTACTTGGGTCCTTACAGTTAAATCAACATTTTTACTTTCAACTTTTTGTGCTGTCAGGCTGCATTGATTGCTCTGGCTGCTCATGCTACTGAACCAAGTGAGGCAGAAAAACTAAAATTTCTATCATCAGCAGCTGGAAAGGTGATAAGTTGCTTTATTTTTTTCCTCTATTGTATTTATCCAGTTCTTTTTTAGTTTCCCCATTTGTGTGTTCATTAGTTGGCTTCAAAATGGTGAGCTAATTAATATCCTTGTACTGACTGACAATAATACCTAGACATGGACTAATAAATGGGAAATTGGTTTGTTTGCTTTATGCTCATCTTGTTTAAGTGATCAATTTTCATTTCTTGGTTTGCCTCCCCTTTGTCCAGGATGAATATTCAAGGTGGATTGTTGGAGATCAGAGGAGCCTTCTTGAGGTTATGGCTGAGTTCCCATCAGTAAAGCCTCCCCTTGGTGTCTTTTTTGCTGCTGTTGCACCTCGTTTACAGCCTCGTTACTATTCTATCTCTTCATCACCAAGGTGCTCTACTGTATCCCAGTAGTACTGAAATAAGCAATTTTACAACCTCTGGGTTGAATGAAGGTTAATTTACTTCCACTCTGCAGATTTGTACCCCATAGAGTTCACGTAACCTGTGCTTTAGTTTATGGTCCAACACCAACTGGAAGAATTCATCGGGGAGTTTGTTCAACTTGGATGAAGGTAACTTTGATTTTCAAATAATCTTTCACTTTGTTACTTTTATTTGTTTGTTTGTTTGTTTGCATGTTTGCTTGCTTGGGCTGTCGTATTGTTGTAGCACACCAGTGGCTATGCAGATGTCTGCCATTTGGTAGACAGAAGCCAGCCTGGGTTTTAAGATTAGGTACTCCATGGTTTTTTATGGAAGCTGACATGCAGGCCATATTATAACAATTTCAGAATGCAGTACCCCTTGAGAGGAGCCGTGAGTGTAGCTGGGCTCCCATATTCATCCGGCAATCCAATCTCAAGCTACCGGCTGATGCTTCAATTCCAATTATCATGGTTGGACCTGGAACTGGATTGGCACCATTCAGAGGATTTTTACAGGTATAATATAGCAATTCATTTGCATTTACTTATTTAAGTTGACCACTCTTCCCGTCATTGGCTGAGTAATATTATGCAACTATTGATTTATGTTTGCTCTTTTTTCTTCAAAAACCAAAAATAAGAGTAATCTTTTTTTTTTATTGGAAAAAAAAAAAGGAAAGAGCTGCCCTTAGGGATGATGGTGTGCAGCTTGGACCTGCTCTTCTATTCTTTGGTTGCAGAAATCGCCGAATGGTCAGTGTCTTTGCTGTATTCACTTTGGGTGACACAATCAGTTTGTTTTGTGATTGGGAAATGGTTTATGTTCTTTTTGTAGGATTTCATTTACGAGGACGAGCTACGTAAGTTTGTGGAACAAGGTGTTGTCTCTGAGCTCATTGTTGCATTCTCAAGAGAGGGGCCACAAAAAGAGTATGTCCAGCACAAGATTACAGATAAGGTGAGCGGTAGTTGCGACAAGATCTGGCTATAACTTAAGGAAAAAGCATGATCATTTAAATTGTCTGCCATCTACAGGCAGCACATGTATGGAGCCTGATTTCCCGGGGAGGATATTTTTATGTATGTGGTGATGCAAAGGGTATGGCAAGAGATGTTCATCGAACTTTGCACACGATTGTTCAAGAGCAGGTATAGTTCTCTACTTCTGCCCTATATAAACGCCTTCCCCCCCCCCCCCCCCCCCAAAAAAAAAAAAAAAAAAAAAAACACGCACACACACACACACAAATGGGGAACAATATGGTTGATTCATATATTTTTCACAGTGAAGGGGAGCTCCAATTAGTTTTTCTCCCTTTTTTCTAAAAAACAAAATTTGGGGGATTAATTTCAGGAAAATGTTGAGTTGTCAAAGGCAGAAGCTATTGTGAAGAAGCTCCAAATGGAAGGACGGTATCTCAGAGATGTTTGGTAATTTTTTTTCGAATTTACTGTCACTTGTATTCTGCACAGCTCTCTCTCCTGTTTATCCCCAACTTTTGCCCGTCATGGAGTACGAGGACAAGCAATACCCAATTGGTGGACATGGGAAGCCGGTTTCTTGATTTATCAATCATGGAATCCTCCTTGTTTATCCCAAAATTTTTAATCCAAGGATGAAGCACCATCTCTTTAGGGCTCCCATCCCATCTCCTTGGTTTAATATTCATATGATAGCTTATGCTGTAGCTTATTAGTGTGCCAAAACATAGTCACAGGTAATTCTAGTATGTGCTGGATGGTTTTCGCACAGTTGTATTAAAATAATGGCGCTTTCGAACTAAATTCATCAGATGTCAGATTTTGCAGTTGATTCTATGTTCTTTCATTGTTCCAAGTCCCACAGAATTCGGAATTGCAAATTCTGCAGGCGACGCTGAAAAGTCATGATATCATTTAGTGGTCCTAACTTATGTCGCACCAGCAAAAGAAAATTGTTCGCAGGTGGCATCTGCATATTCACATAAACAAACATGATTTTTTTTGTTTAATTTATACAAAGGTAAATTACATAAACACTTCCATTCGCATCGTGTCGGTTTCAAAACCCTCGCGCTATTTGTGTTTAGTTCGAACATCTGGTGACTCAATATGGCGTTACCGTGCAATTAGGGCCTTGTGTGTATGTGTGTGTGTGGAAGGGTTCCCACTTAGCACCAAGGTCAGTCTTCGCCCACTAGTTGGAGAACACACCTCATCCACCCACAAAATTATTGTACCATCTGGATTCTGGTAACGAAGCACCAAAGTTCTGATCAATGTCAATTTTTTTCGCCTGCAAAAATGATAATGAAGCATCCCATAATCAAATGTTACCCCAAAATATACAGACCAATTCATGCTGCAAATTATGTACTTGTGACGAACAAATCGGGGCCAGACACTTGTCAACTTGAACAATTATGGTTACATAACATAATGATTGCAACTATTTACGTTAAGTACACGCATCACCAGAATCATACCTCATTCCCCTGTTACCATAAGTACAAATCTGAACATATTTACATCAAAGAATGGAAGACACCACGCACACCTTCCCATTTCCACCATTTATTTACCACCTTTCTTCCAGGTCGAATCCCACCTCACACTCTTGTACAAACTGCGGAGGACAAAAATTCACTTCCATCGCTTCTCCTCACTGCTCCCAGTCCCTCCACCACTTCCTTCTCCTGCTGCCCCAACCCTTGTTTGGTTCAAGTTTTCTTCTGCAGTCCAGTTCCTTCTTACCCCCCATCTGATTTCAAGTAATTCCTACCATCACCTATGTACAATAATAAACATCTAGCATCTAAAACAACTAGAAGAAGTTCTCTCGGCAAACTTTAATGTATGGTACAAATTTGACTGCAACAGCCAAGATTCTCAAGTCTCAGAAGTCTGGATAGAAGAAAGCCACTCTTCCATGTATTTCTTGCTCTCTGCATAATGAAATGGATCACAACATCAGAAAGTGCCATTCATAAATCAACATTCTTCAGCACTCAAGGGAGTGAAACAATGAAAAGGGCATGCCACATGGAAGATGAAAACAATAATGGGGCTTACAGCTAACAAATAATGCTGCCATATTAAAGCATTCGATCCATGACCACTTGGTGATGGTTGGAGATGCTTCACCATAGTATTAAGCACTAACAAAACCCTTTAACAATGTGGGATAACACCACAGTTCAGTGTTATAGTGAAAAGAAACTCCTAACATCTATTTTGTTCCAAAACCATCTCAATAAGCTATGTGTTGATGATTTCTATGTGAAGCTGACAGGCACACACTGTCCGGGGACGTATGCACAGAAACCCAAAAGAAAAGAGAGAAAATACCGGACAACATGAGATTTGAGGATGATTCACTAGAATCAACACTTCTTTTCTCTTGCTAAAGAGTAGGATACGAATTAATTATCACATGCTAAAGATGTGGCAACCGTTAGGTAGCAGTCTAGGTTAAGTTGATGTCCGGCCAGGCTACTCAAAACTTGTGAGAGCATTCATCTTCATTATAACTTGTACATAATACTTAAATTAAAATCCCTTTCCTCGAATATTTGAACAAGGCTTTGTTAGTAACATGTTACACTATGACCCAAATAAACCTCAGTACTATGTGACCACACAAGCACTATCTAGAAAATCAACAGGACTCTTCTAAAACTATAACACAATAACAATTCTGAGTGAAAATGGAATCAATTTTACATTGCAGCAGAGAGGTAAGTGCCCTGAAACAAACATACTACATAAAATGTGCTAAAATTAAAATAAAAAATAAAAAAAATAAAAAGGGGAAAAAAGAGACACTCACCAGCAGAAAAATCTTCTGGGATCTTGACAATGGCTCCCGAGATATTGCTTTTTGAGTCTTCCACTTCATTTTGCTTCCTATGTCCATAACATGGAACCAGCACAGCGAAACTGTTATCTATTTCATCGTCACTGGGGAATCCTGGTCCATGAGGCTCTAACCATCCGATGGAATAATCTGAACCATCAGACTCAGAACCAGAAACACAGCCACCATCAGATGGCACAAGAACTATGTCATATTCCCTATCAATTTGCCGCTCCTCCCGGTTATGCCATTTGCGTTTGACCCTCTTCGATGAGGAGGTTATTCTAGGCCCATTTACCAGTGGGAATTTCAGATTATCTGATTCCCAAAATCCTGCATCTGGTGAAGAACTTAATGAAGACCCACCAGACAATTTAGATTCCTGATGTTTTCCACTCCATAACCACCACGAGAGAGGTGTGTGGGCCAAAGCCATATATGATAAACAAAAGAAGGAGCAGCAGGTAGGCACCAAAAAATTGCCAAATCAAAACGCAACTAACTTATATTGTAGAAATCCAGGAATGGAGATCAAAGGCAGGCAATATGAACAAGAGTCCCTGCAAGTATCAAATCACTGATCAATGCATATGCAAACCAACAAGTATTGCAATATGATATTGTCATTAACCAGGTACACACCTTTGATCCCATTGGATCATTGATCGACATGATCAAATAGAGAAGAAGCTAGATAAAGCACTGAAATAAACCTTATCCTAGCTTCCGCACCTTTGAAGAAAAAAAAATTGTTTTAAAAAGAAAAAATCTGAAAAGTCCCTGTGAAGCTTTTATCCATACGGGTAAATGCAAGATCATCTAAAGTACAATACAAACTTCCTGAGAAAGATGAAAACTTCAGATTCCTTTCAAAATCTTAAACAGTCTGCTAATGCTCTAAAGCCAACACAGTGAATCAAAACAACCTAGAGGATCCCCATTGATTCCACGGCATACAGTGAAACTATCCAAAAATAGAGGCAAGACAAGAAGTTTTTCTGCTAAAAATACATTCATCCAACTTGACCCCCAGAAAAAGAAACAAAACAGTAACATTTTTCTTTTTAGAAATCCATTAACACATTCCTCTCACCAACGAAACAACTAATCATCAAACCCAATCGCCCAATATACGCCATCTCATATCCAGTCATCGAAATCCAAACAGCCCAAAGGACAAAGAAATCAAAATTCCTAAATTCGAGACTTCTTTTGGTTAAACAATGGAACTAAATCAAAAGGCAGGATTGAAATTCTTACCTTTTGTCTCAATCTTAGAATATCAGTCCAAGATTCAACACGAATCAAGAACAAACAGAACTGTCCTGAAAGTACTCAACTTGAAACGAATATTAGATTGAACAAAGATCGAATCAAAACAACAAGAATTCTTTATTCTTTCTTATCTTCCCTTTAAAAAGTGATAAGCTTTACACGATTGAGAGACGAACAAATGGGGGCCAGAAGAAAAGGAGTTCCTTTTTGGCTTATGTTTTCGAAGTTGGGCAGGCTCCGCCAGCCCCAGGGCGCAAAGCCGCAAAAGCAAGTTGGGTTTTTCCTTTGTTTTTTGTTTTTTGTTTTTTGTTTTTTTTGTATTTTAAAAAAGGCCAGTTAATTTTCTGTATTTCTTTCCTTTTTGTGAATTTAACATCTAACAATCGTATATTAAGCTGAGCGGTAAATATCTGGAAATAAAGATAATATGATAGACTAAAGGGGATTGTATTGTATCGTGTGCGTCGAGACTCGAGATGGGAAGTGTTGCTTACAAGTAAAACTGATTAGTTGTCCATAAGGCTATCTCAATGGTTGGCTTATCTGAAAAATATGAGATCGGTTCCAGGGAATTAGAAAGAATGTCAGGTCAGATAAGAGGTGCGGGGATGGTGACGTGGCGGGCGCTTTGACCAGGAAGAAACGCGGGATTGTGGATACGTTGTTCGAGTAAATGCTCTGTATGTGTCACCGACTCACCGTCTGAGCTGCTTCCCAAGTTATACAAAGGGAATTAAAAATGGGAGTGAAGGGTGAGAGTAACAATGGAAACGTCATTTCTTAAAAATTAAATAAGTAAAACGGTTGTAAAAGTAAGAGTGGGAGCTGTAGTTAAAAATGAAAATAGGAGTACAAGAGTGGAAGTGATAAACCAAAATAAAATAATTATATAACTCAGGTTGGTTCACATCCGTTTGAAAATTTACTGGTTAAAACATTGAAAGCAATCAACTTAGGATTAATGCTACTAATTCTTGGAAATCATTCTTTTTTCTTTTTATTTTTAGTTTTCCTTAGCTCAACCACTTGTTTCATTATTACTACTATATTCTAAAGATGGAACAAAAATACTGTTCAATGAACACCGATTGAAACGATTTGTTTTATTTTTTCACTTTGCCTTTTTTTGCTTTTCTCTTTCCCTTACACAATCAATGAACAGTTTTTTGTTTGAGAAGATGTAATATTGTTCTCCAACTTTCCAATTGAGGCGATCCCAACTCCTTCAGCTCCGAGAAATTACCCATCATTTTGAGCCATGGATCTTCTCCATTCCTTTAGCAGTTCTTCCTCAATCGATTCAAGCAGCAGCTTCTCCTTCTATGAGCCTATCTTCCTACTCCATAGCCTAGGGTTTCTTCATCTACTAGTGTTTTCCCTTCGAACTCATGGCCCATGGAGTCCAACGTATGCCTCATTCTTTTGGTAATTGGGTGGTTTGAGACATCTTTACTAAGTTCCCAAATAACTACTCTAATTATGAGCTACATCATCACAAGGTATGTTTAGCTCTTAGCTTCACTATATTTATTGCTGTGGTTCAAGAACTCGTCTTTTGATTAATTCATTTTAAAACGAATTTTAGCATAATATGTCATGTTGTTGGGTTTGATTTTGAAGTTAGAAGAAAGAATTCGATAGAAGTATCACAGAGTTCCTCGGAGAAAATGTTGATCAATCCAACTTGTGTTTTTTTTTTATCTCTTTATTCGATGATTGAGCGCAAGGTGTTTGACATTTCGTCCGAGAGAGGGATTAAAAAAATTTAGTTTTGGGGGAGATAAAGATGGGTTGGACTTGGGAAAGAGAAAGATGACAGAGAATAAAAAATTATTCAGCCGTATTTATTTATTTTTATTTGTTTAGAAAATTATATATATATTTATATATATTTCATTCTTCAGTAGTATTGATTTTTTTATCTGTTTAGAAAATTTATTTCAGAAAAAGTGTGCCTCTATGTTGTTTCAATGAACTTCAACAAAACAAGATAATAACACTTTAGGAATGGATGATGTCCCGAGAATTGTTATTGAAGGTAAAATCTCCTTCCTTTATAGATATTTTTAGCATTGTTAATATTACTTAATATTGTTAAGCCTTCTCTTTAGTTTTCGTTGCATATACTACCTCAGTTAATATGTATGTTTTGTCTTGTTTCTTTTTAGGATTAGGGCATTACTTTGTATACATGAGGATTGATTAGAGTTTGGACAAATATAAGGTGGTTCTTTCCATTTGATTTTTTTTATTTAACAGTAGTTTTTCTGTTCTTTTACTTCTCCAAGTTGATAGTTTCCTACCTCAGATTGATCAATTCACTATTGATAAGGTGTCTTCCAACTCAAATTTAAGAAGTTATTTACAATGATGCATAACATTAATAATGGTATTCTCTATGCCATGTTATAAGAGTTTCCTTGGTATGTTTCTCTTTAGAGAGAAGAAAATACTCTTAAGTATTTAATTATTGCATATTTCCCCTTCTTCTAATAGAATATAGTCGAACTAGAAATCATATTGCTCTTAGAATTCGGACTAATGTACCATAAACAAAGTCTAAGTGCTTGAAAAAGCAGATGAGTTGAGTGGATCTCTTGGATAGATTTTTATTCATTTTCCCATAAAGCAGTACTTTATATAAGCCATGACTTTTGGGGGACATTGATGTGGCTTTTTTTTTTTTTTTCCTTTTCCCCCCCTTCTTAATAAAACCAAAATCTTTTTATTGAACTCTACAGGTAGCCAAAAAGGGCAAATTAGGCAATTGATGTTGAGACTACTATTGGAGAATCACATACAAGTAAATTGAGCATGATATTAAATCTAACAATTTTTTTATAAGCTAGGTATTATGCGTAGATGCTACTACTTGGTTAGAAATTGTTTTAACAGTTTCTAGATTTTTTTCCTTTTTTTTTTATTGGGGAGTGGCTTTGTTCCATTTTATATTTGTCTAAACCTATAATGTTTTTATCATTTACTTTCCTTTGATCAGATATATATTGATATATCAATGAGCTTGGCTTGGATTTGGTTTATCAATGTCACGTCTACCTCACGCTGGGGGTAATGAAAATCAAGTTTTTCCTTGCATTGCTTGGTCAATTTGGTTAGGTTTCTATTTGATTTTGGTATAGTTATTATATATATTTTAATTTTTAATATTTGTGTTTTAGGCAGCTGACTATAGCTTAGTTGTTCATTGGTGTTGCTATGAGGAAGCTACACAACACTTTTGAAGGCTTTGTTTAATTAGGAATTATGGATGTTCGTGTGATTTAAATCTTTGACTTAAATGTTATCTACATTTATATTTCATGATGTGTGGTGTTGTTGTGCAGTTTTCAAATAAACATTGCCTATAATTCTTGCAACAGACGATTACACGGTGAACAAGCATGCCATGATTTTAGTCCTCACCTAGAAATCTTGCACAACATTATGTACCCAGGTCACTCGCTTGAACTTCAATCTCCTAAACTTCTTCTTCATCCTCTCTCCATACCTCATAATTTATTTCTTTATTTAAACATGTTTATAAGTTTTTCTATTTGTTCACTTGATTTTGTAGAACTCCTACATAACTTGACCGAACTTGAGTTTTTGATTCAATTGATGGTCACTTAAAAAAAGCCACTACAAGATTCCTTAGCTGCTTTCAAGTGAGGTTGCTTAAAATAAGCTCTAATTTTTTTTGCCTCTATAATTGATATATGGCTATTTTTAGGTTCATGGTTAGGTTTGTCTTTTTGGAGGTTAAAAAAAATAAATGAAGCAAGAATATAACTTGCTTGGGTTAGAGATGGTTTTGAAGTAATTATGATTTCTACTGTACATACCAATGTTTCTATGTAGTAATTTTTTGCTTCTGTTTCTTTTTCTCATTTCTTATAGGTATTTAGTTGTTATTTTGGGGTTAAGATAATGGCAACAAATTTAAGGCTAATCTAGGTATGAATTCTTATTTAGGCCATAAATTTTGGTGGAATGAGCATTCTTATGCAAATTTGGGAGGATAACAAAGCCCTTAAAAGTCTAGACTTTTCCAAATGTGTTTTTTTTTATTGATTTAGCTTCAAGTAAATTTTCTATGTAGTTTTTCTATTTGATCATTCTTTAGGAATTGTTACCATAAAATAAACACGTTGTAACACACGGGCACCATGCACTTTGCTATATTATAAAGATGGAACAAAACCCTTATTGCTAAGAAAAATGTCATTTTTATATGAGGGGTACTAGTCTATTTTGATGTTTGCAGGCTGGGAGTTATAGGTTCCTAAATGATGTTGTTTAACATTTTCTCCCATGTTTTGCCTGCTTGCCTCAAGGAAAACGTATGGTTTAATGGATTTAAAAGCTTTTCAATAGACAGTTTCTATAAAAGCTACGTAGGGGATGAGGGTCATGATACATAATAGAATGTTGGTTGAAGAAACCTACAGACAAGAGAAAACCATTTTTAGCTTGAAATTCACCTCTCCCGAGTAAAACCAACGTGCGTTGATTATCCATTCTCTTTTCCTTAGTCTCTATTCGCTTGCGTCATTTGGGTAATTGCATTGACAACCTGATCAAGAGATGAGATTTTGATATTCTATTTTTGGAGGTTATGATTGCTATGACGGTACATCATTCTTTTCTGTTTCTTGAAAGAGCTCTTTGTGTTTGATTGGTTGGTAGCTTCGGACTTAGGTAGAGATTAATTCCTAGTTCGGATGAGATGGAAGGTGTTGCATGTTAAGCACCCTCGAATTGACTAAAATCTAGGTTTGAAGATTTTCAGTTTCTAAGGTCTCCATCGGTTAATAGCATTTGAAATTGAGTGAAAAATTTCTAGATTTCTGGAATATGACAAGCTATTACTTAATAAATTGACAAATGAGCCGTGTTATTTTTTTGATTAAAACTTTTGGCTCTGTATGTTGTGAATTAAATAAACTTTGATTGATGGTTTATGGTCTTAAATTAATGTTTTGGAGAGAGTATCGAGCAATAAATCAGTTTTGGTTTTCTTGGTTTAAATGTTTCTGTATCCAAGGCTAAATTACTAATGGTTGGGTATTTGTTTTATCTTTGTTTAATTAGTTTCTCAACTTCACAGCTAAATAACACTGTTTTAGTGCCATCTTTAACAACAAAATAGGAACAAATATGTTTTGACATTAGTAAAGCTTCATATTAAGGTATAGTGGCTGTGCATTAAATATTTTACATGGTCAGAAACTTCCAGAATTCTTATTGTTTGTTTTCACTTTTATGATAAATTTTAAATTTGTTTATGATAGAACCATTAATTTTAATTAGCAATTCAATGAAAAGAGGGCTTAAAGAAAAAGCAAAACTAAGAGGATTATCACTAGATAAAGAAGGTCAAAGCAGCCAACTAATGGTTTTTTAGTATTCTAAATAAAATTTCTGGCACATATTTATTTCTGATCTTTATCAACTATCTTGCTTTTAGTTGACTTTTTGTTTTCATGTTTTTGGTTTCTTTGATGTTGGAATTTTAACAAGGATGAAATGAGTTCTCTAATTTGGATTCCAGGAATTTGGTCTCATAGGAGTTAAGCAATATGTTAACTTTTTTAGTTCATCATTTGCAAGTAATTTTGGACCTTTTGCTGTTCTGATGTAATTTGGATATATGATAGTTGTTGTGGGTTCTCAGATTGGAAAGGTGAAGATAAAATGGTCAAATGCTCATACTTTAGATTACTCAACTTTTTGATATTACTCAAGTTGATTTAATTGAGTACTTTTGTTTAATGAATTTTTATATCTTTTGCGGTGCACTTTTCTGCTCTTTATATTTCACTTCCTTAGTTATTATATGCCTCCATTATGTCATTTTAGTACTAAAGATAAATTTGGATTATTTTCATATAATTCATGTGTTTTTATTCAAACTCCCTAACTTTAATAATCAGTTTTTTTTTGTGTGTATTTTTATTCATTATATTAAATGGAAAGCTGTGTTTTGATTTTCTTTCAAATGTTGAGTTGTAATTGTTATGGCTGTTGCTATTATATAAGTCTGCAATTTCCTTACCAAAATTTCTCACTTAAGTCACTACTTTTGATTCTATAGTTATGTTTTAGCATTTTTGTTTTAAATTTCCTATTGAGATATCTACATGTCAACATTATGTTAGTAATAAATACAGCAACAATGCACCTCGTATTAACTAAAACAACAAGAGTTGATTTGATATTAGGACTGCTACATTAACACGTTTCTGGGCTACTACTAGCCCATATGTTTGCCTCTGTCTGGCCCTTCTTTTCTTTAGTGTTTTTTTTCCTAACCCACCTATTTTCTCTGTTTCTTTAGAGCCCAACCTAGATATGTAAAGCGTGAATCTTCTTCATCCTTACTCGAATTCGACAAAGCTCTGCTACTTCTCTCTTTCGCATCCCAGTTCCACCAAAAGAGAGGATCCGTCAATTTTTTTTATTGCTTCTTTGAATTCACTAGAAAATTTTGCTTCCCAGTATTCAGTTGTTAGCATGGGACAGAAGCATCATTCACCAGAACTTGGTTCTCTGTAATCGTGCTTTTGCCTTCGATCTCAGTTCCTTATTGACATGTTTCTCCACTTTCCAGACTTCCATATGATCTGGCTTCATCTAGGCACTGACCGAGCAGTTTGGCTCGTCCTCTCCTTTCAGTGATGACTGCTATTATGTCACTGATGGCGGGGAGGACCTATTTTCTCTGCCACTATACACTCAGAAACGGAAGTGATGAATACGGAAGGAAGAAGGGAGAAGGGAGCTGTGAAGAAACTGCTATTGACTCCTAGGGGAAAAGGAATTTTGCTATCAGCATGAATAAAATAGACCGGGCCTTGTAGACTTGTAGTCAGAGGAAAATAACAAAAATTAATTGGGTGCCACCTAATTGGCAATTCAAAAGTTATTATACCAACTTGTGGTCGTATAAGAGCGGACGACAAGTGAAAAAACATGCATTTTGATCAATCCCAAATCATTAAACCTCGGATATTGTTGGATTGGGTAAATACTGCTACTTGCTTTCCCTTGGTTGGACTGAACTTCTTTAGTTGCAATGCTAGATAAGGATTTAGGTTTTACGTGACCTTCGTATGTTAGTATATCATACACCTTATATGTATATTAAAATTAATTATTCCTCATGTGTTTTTTTAAGGTTGATCAACTTAGACCGTCACAAGTAAATCAATTTTTAGAAAATCTTTCTTCCTTGTTATGAAATACTTTCTCTGTCTCAAATTATTTGTAACACATTCACTATTTAATAATTAATTTATAGTTTTTTATTCAACATTTTAATGTATAAATAAAAAACCTTTATATATAAATGACAAATAAAGACATAGAGTTTCTAAATATATTTTTTAAATTTTGTTTATGACAAACAATAATATAAATAAATTTAAGTCAAATAATTTAAAAAAAATTAAATATTTTAAAAAATATGAGATAGAGAAAGCAATACATAACTCGTGGTAACGCACGAGTTTACATCTAGTTTGAAATTAAACTATACTTACTCTCAAATTTTCACCATTGATTTTTTTATTTGAGCACTTTAAGAGCAGTTGGATGAAATAAATTTACATATTATAGAAAAGTAATACTCCCCTTCACCTCATATTCTTTGAAATATTTAACTTTATTCATATTATTGTTTATTAAAAAAAATTAAAAAAATATATATTTATAAATTATAGGTTTTTATACATCATTTATATATATAATTTTTTTATTTATGTACTAAAATTTTAAAAATAAAAAAATATTAATTAATTATTAAATAGTAAATATTGCAACAAATTTGAGATGGATGAAGTATAAAAAGACATGGAAAAATCTTGTGTGAGCCGAGTGGAACCATGAGCCCAGACAAGAAAGATAGTTAAATAATATTGTCGGGGGTCCATCATGTCCCCGAGATCGGCGGAGCTGTTAAGAAGCAGGAAGAAAACCAGGTGATACCGGTTCGAAATAGCTGGGTTAGTATTTTGAAGTTTTTTTCCTCCCCTTTCCTGCTGACGCATCTGTCTCTCTCTCTCTCTTTGATATTTTTATTTCTCTTTTGCTTTTTTTTTTTGGTAAATTAGGCGCTCTAAATAAATAAATAAATATACAAACAAAAGCATGCCTAGGGCATGATACAAGAGTCTAGGTCCGATAAGTTTACAACCCCAGAAGTGGCAGTGTTGCCAAAGTTAATCATCCTGAGCATCAAATTTCCTGACAAGTCATATTGTCAAAATCCTGATAAAGAGCAGCCTTGGCAAGTCGGTCAGCTGCAGAATTTGCTTCCTTGTTGTGTTACACCTTCACCACCTGACCCTGCCTCGAAGTTGCATTTCATTCTGGCATCTTTTCTCCTTTTTTTTATGCTTTTTCATCATTTCATTTTTTTTGTTTTGTTTCTTTTTCTCCCTCGTTCCTGCATACGCCTCTTTCTTTCTTTCTTTTTTTTTTTTTCTGATGGACCCTTTTATTTTATTTTTCCTTTTTTCTGTTTCTTTTTTTCCCTTTCATTTTTCTTAATTTCAAAAGAACAAATAACTGCTCATAAAAAAATAAATAACTATTAATAAAATAACATAAAACTAATTTATCTAAGGAACAAGTAAAATTTAATAAAAAAATAAACAACTACCGATAAAAAAATACTTATAAAAAGATAGACAATTAGTTTATATAAAGAACAAGCAAAAATTGATAAAAGAATAAACAACTGTTAGTAAAAGAACAAAAAACTGCTGATAAACAATTAATAACTACTGAAAAAAGATAGATAACTAGTTTATCTAAAGAAAAAATATAAATTAATAAAAGAATAAATAACTACAGATAAAAAAATAAATAACTACTTATAAAAGAATAGATATCTAGCTTATCTAAAGAATTGATAAAAGAACAATCAATTACTTGTAAAAGAACAAACATATACTAATAAAAGAATAAAGAGCTACTGTTGAAAGAACAAACATATAATTTATCTAAAAAAGTATGCATAAATACATAAAGGAAGAAATATCTACTAATAAAAGAACAAAAATTAATCTATACGGAAGAACAGATAAAAACTGATAAAAGAACAAACATATATCAATAAAATAACAATCACAAACTTATAAAAATAACAGACAACTACTAATAGAAAAACAAATAACTATCATTTAAAGAACAATCATGAATTAATGAAAAAACAACCAGCGACTTAAAAGAACATAAAGTTGAGACCAAAAAATAAATAGTTACTAATAAACAAAAATTAGTTTCTCTAAAAGAATAAATAAAACTGATAAAAACAAACAAAGTCTCAATTTTTTTATGTTGGTTACTTGATTCTTCTTTTGAGGAATTTATTGTGTTAATTTTCAGACTTCTTTCTAAGACATATTAGAGTAAAGAAAAGACCAGAGCAAACAATGAAATTAGAAAAAATCTAAATCAAACCAAACAATGAAATAATATATATATATATATATAAATCAAAGCAAACGACTGAAATTAGAGTAAAGACAAAGTCAAAGCAAATCACTGAAATCCGAGCAAACAAATGAAACAGGAGAATGCATAATTAAATGTCAGCAATGGAAAAAAATAGTGTAAGTATATATATATTCAAGAAGAACAAAGTGAAAAAAAAAAAAGAGCAAGAGAAAAATGCCAAAGAGGGTTTTGCTTGACAAAAAAATGGAAAAAGGGAAAAAGAAAAAAGTGAATAGAAAAAAAAAAAGAAAAGGAAACTTTTATGATTTTGGTGGATCAATGGTGTGAATGATTGATTTATAAAAAAACTGAGGTTGATTATCAATTTCTATATTATAGATAGATGACTTATAACATAAGCTTGACTTACATAAAACTTACTCAAAATACATTATGGTTTTTTTAGGTGGCCAAACCTTGAGAAAAATGGTTAATATGGACTGTATACAGCAATAGAATGGAGGGTCTTTATTCGACGACCTGTTCATCCTATGAAAATCACCAACTTAGATTTTATACCCCTGAACTTTGACTTGGGTTCACCCATGCCTCAAAATTTGAATGTTAGTACATTTTACCCCTCAGATTTTTATCGAAATGAAGATAAAATAAAAGGTAAAAAGCTAACTAATCATTCGACTCAGATTTTTACATTATTTCGATTATCTATTTTAACGTTGTCAATTCAAGCAATTCAAGAAACCATTAGCCTTGTTTAATCTACACAATTCAACTAACAATCTGTATCAAAATATGATTCATTTACCTAATTTGTTTCACAGAACTAGATGTTTATATTGGACAAATGACTTATTAGTCCTTTATCTTCCATTTTATCTTTGTTTCGATCTCCATATATATAATCTAAACAGTTATTTAAGTGAACTGAGAGATAAAAGGTATCAATTTCTAAAGTTTGAGGGGTAAGTAAACCCAAGTTAAAGTTTATAGGGCAAAAGATCAGAGTTGACAAAGTTTATAGGGTGAAATGGTTTAGGCCCTTGTTTTTTTTTATTCCTTTGGATGCACACCGCCGTCAAGTGTCAAAGCCTAATTCCGCCCACTTGTAACGGGGAATTCCGGCAGCCAAAGCCAATTGCTCTACGCTTTCTACTCTTCCAAACATTTGTTTTTAGTTTTTCTTTCAATTATCGTCATAAGAGATGGGCGTGAAACAACACTTGTTCTCCTTTTTAATTCAGCTCATGTCGATCCGTAATCTATTTTAATTGTCTCCTGGTATTAAAATAACTTATCAGCTAACGCAAGTTCACAAATTTGATAATTTTTTTCTTACCTGATGATCTTAACTTTCAGTTTTCTTGATCTAATAAAGAAAATTTTAGGTGGCATTTAGTTATAGAAAATTTTCTCATTTTATTTTTTCAATTTTTTTTTTTATGAAAGTTTTAGTGTATGGTATATTTGAAGGATATGGAAAACTTTGGAGGCATTTGGATGTAGAAAATTTTTTTCTTTTCATTTTCTGTTATCTATTTTCATTTTCTATGTACAATTTTTCAAAGTTTGTTTTAGAAAACATGTTTAATTGTTTTAAAGTAAGTAAATATGATTATATACATATATAATACATTGGAAAAGCTCAATGCTTTATTTGAAATCTGAAGGAAAGTTTGTGGACTATAATAGAATATTTTCCCAAGACTATCAGCTTCAAAAATAAAAATAGAAAATTCACAAATTCAGCCCCCAATTGTTTTCTCTTTGCCACTTAGGCTCTCAATTATTCTATTCCTTACATATGCACCACCATTTCCAGCACTGTTGGCATCCCATTTTCCATTGCTAATTTCACAATCCCAGAGCTTCGATACCGCTGTTATTGCTTCCCTAGGATCACTTCATTCCCCAAGGTCAGCTTAGTAGCTTGTAATCAAAAGAGGGAAGAGAGGATTTAGCAATCGAAGTCGATAAGATAGAAGCCAACTGGTGCTACATCGGGGGAGTTTGATGGTGCTTGTCGGACGGTGCTGACAGGGAGATTAGTCGGATGGTGGTGGAAAGTGAGATGTGGCCTGGTCGGATGGTAGGAAAGCGAGATGTGGCGAGGATGGAAGTGGAGATCGAGAGATCCGAAAGTTTCGAGTCGAGAGAGATAGAGAATGCGAGAGAGAGAGAGAGGGGTTAGAAAACTGGGAAAACAATAAAAATAATGTTTTCCATATCTTCATAAATTAGAAAAATATTTTTTAAAAAAAATGAAAAAGAAAATAATTTAACTAAACATTTTTCTTTTGATTTTCTAATTTAATACCAGCAAATGCATCTCAGACTCTCAATTGTCTAACCATTTTTATGTAGAAACAGCTACGGTCTATGCGAGAGGGTATTGTAAATAAATGAGTTAGTAGCAAACCTTAATAACATTATTTATAAGAACTAGAGAAATAAATTAAAAAAAAATAGTTCAGGAGATATTGCAAATTCAGTTCATTTTAACTTAAATCAACTTAATCTAAAATATTTTATTTTTATTTTTATATTTTTTTTACCTGAAACTAATTTTTTTAAAACCAATAGTATATAGGTGTAATAATCTATATTGAAAACACAATTTTTTATAATCTTATTATATTTTTATGGATTTTTATTTTCAATGCCTCAAATTAGAAAAATTCTTAAAAATTTAATAACATGACTAAAATTTATTTTCAAATGGATTATTATATCTACATAATATTAGCTTTCAAATAAAATTGGATTCCGACAACAAAGATATAAAAAATAAGAATAAATCATTTTGAATTAAGTTGATTAAAATTAAAACAATTGACTTATTTTTCCTAGAATATTGTTTCCATCTTCAAATAAAAATAAATTATTTTATATTAACTTTATCTTTTTATTCGAATATTGTTCCTTTGCTTGAAGTAGAATTTTTTTATACATTTACAGAATAAGATAATATGCTATATTTATATATATTTAGTTCTGACTTTTTGTATATCTTTGAATATCTTTGTATACCATATCATTGAAAAATAGTACGACAATCAGTATCAGATCTAAAACATTACAACTTTTTCAAGTAGATTTTGGGAAAACAAATCTTGAAACATAATAGTATTTTTATACTATTTATTACTATTCATCATTTAGCAATTTTGTTATAGCACTAAAAAATACACCACCCTATGAAAAACCGGAAAAAATCAGATAATTTGAAACAGATGAAATATTCAGTTCCGAACACGTGGGCTAGCAACATATCAGGCTCGTTGAAAATTGTTTTTGTGAGTATAAGAACTTATATGGCTTATGAATGTCATGTAGGCTACTACCACAATCCCATGTTTTTACCATATGTTACTTTTTTAATTAAATTAAAATTAAATTTATTTATATTATTATTTGTTAGATAAAATTTTGAAAATTATATTTAGGTAAAAATAACAAATAAACCACTAATGTGTTTGTGTTGGCCCGATTCATCAACTAATATATATATAACCAAATAAATCACTTATGGTTTTGAGTCTGTTCAAATTGGCCAATCTTGTAACTTTTTTCATTAAGTTTAACAGATTCTTAGTATAAAATACAAAGTTTAGTCTATACATTTTATATTTTGTGCTCCTAGTGCATCTGAAGTTTTTTAATATTACATTTAAACCACATTCTTGAAACCAACATCAATCTTTGGACTCCATTTGTAAGTAGTAATTGAGATCCTCATAAACTTGCTGATAGTGGTCACAACATTCCTTTTCTTACTTTGCCTCATATATATTGCACCATAATCTTGAGTTAAACACTAATATGAGCGAGATTTTGTTCAGGAGTGATAGTGTGGAACCTGAGGTATCTCATATTGGGTAATGAAGATGATACACTTTAAAGGAGCTAGAATCGGCAACGAATAGACTATGCCCGAAAATGTAATTGTATATGGTAGTTATGTAATTTTATAAATGGTGAAAATAGTCTATTTCAATTGTTTTAAACTAAGTAGAGTTATTTTGTTAATTTTAAAAAGTTAATGATGGAGTTTTATAATATTTCAAGATCCGGTGGGTAAATTGACTTATTTAAATAATATTAGTTGTTTATGCGGCAGAAAAAAAAATATTAGTGGCTGATTCGAGTTGGGTCCCAAATGTTAGTGGTTTATTCGTTATTTTTTTCTTATATTTAGAAACTACAATTTTTCATTTTTCATTTATATACAACAAATTTTAATTATTATTAATAGAAGTTAGAGATGTTTAATTTACACAATCTCATTTTTTTATTTGTTTTTAATTTACACAATCTTATTTTATTTATTTATTTATTTTTTTTGTAAGATATCTTTATTTTAAACTCATCCCAAATTATTTACAACATTCACATTTTATAGCAATTAATCTGTAACTTTTTATCTTCAATATTTTGATATGTAAATTCATATTGCGCTCCTAAGCAAGTTAACAGAAAGATACTGTAGATATAATTAATTTATAGCCTTGTTTGTAATTTGCCTGCTGTACTGGGGTCAATTACATGCTATGCACTAATGTCAAATTTTGCCATCTCCTCATATTCTATTATCATATTTATTTCGATAATGATAAGGCGACTGTTCATCATATTAATATTATATGAAAGATAAAAAAAATTATAGATTAATTGTTGTGAAATATGAATGTTGTAAATAATTTGAGACAAGTTTAAAATGAAGATATCTTATGAATAAAAACAAATAAAGAATAAGACTGTGTAAACTTAAATCAAATTTAAGTTATAAATGTAACATAAACATATGGCGCGCGGGATGGTGGTAGTAGTCTGCATGACATTCATAAGCCATATAAGTTCTTATACTCACAAAAACTATTTTCAACGAGCCTGCTCCACGTGTTAGGAACTGAATATTTCATCTGTTTCAAATTATCTAATATTTTTGTATGTAAGAATTATATATATATAATTTAATAATTAAATTGTAGCATTATTTGAATTTTTTTGGAAAGTAGTTGCCAAAAGTTTTAAAATAGAATTCAAAAAGTTGATGTTAGATAGTTAAGTAAGAGTTAGCGAATTCAAATTTTTTTTCAAAGGCCTTGTTTGTGAATAACTTTTATAATTAGCATTAGAGTTTTTGATAATTTATTTAACGGTTGAGATAAAAACGCTGAAATTAAAAATTAAAAGTTATCCTTAGATGATTTTTTCAAAACTATAACGTCAATCTCTAATGCTAATACCAAACATGGTTAATAAATTTAAATTATGATGTAATTTATTTTTTTTATAGTTAATGGATCATTTAAGTTATTAATTTTTTATTTTGTAAAAATTGAGTTTCTGTGCTAACTTAATCTTAACTAGCACTAGAGACTAATATGCAACAAATTATAAAGAGTTGAGACCAATTAATAACAAAATAAAGGTTGATGGTGTATTTGAAATAGCAATAAAGAATAATGGGGCTTTTTTACCTAAATAGACTGGTGATTCTCTTGTATGTCTCCAAATTTCATAATATGATTAATTAAAAGAGAAATAATATAAGGAGTAATGTGGATGATAATTTGTCATTTGGTCCTCGAAGAGCGATAAACATTTTTAGCCAGAACCACGAAATCAACTTCCACTAACAGGGCAGGATTGTTTTATAAAGAAGAGGTTAAAGTAGATATGTTGTAAAGAATTTTGATCAATTTTAAAAAAAGATTAAAACACATTTACTTTTAAGAAGCATTCAATATAGAATGCAGTACATGGTGGCGGCCGGTGGGAGCTTTGCGTGGACCTTGATTAGGCCCCTGCTATCAGACCTAGAGGTAGAGGTGGAACACAGGCCGGTTTAATACGATCCAAATTAAGACTGACCCGCAAGTCAAACCCACTCCAATCCGGATAAATTCGCTCGCCACCCGCGCTAAACAAAACATGTAAATATATGGGATGAATATGGGCTCTAAAGGAGATTATAGTGCAAAATGGACCAACCCGGCCCAGAACTCGCCCTGCAACCGAGCCCGCCCCGATGCCGCCTGCCCTAGTCTGCAACCTAAACCCGGTCCTAGGCTTGAAGCGCACCAACGACTCTTTTCCCCAACAGAAACTTGCAAAAAAAGTTTTTTAAAATGGGTTAATTACACATTAGGCCCTCCAACGAGTTTTTACTCCATTTTAGCCCCCAAAATTCCATTTTCACCAATTCCAACAATTGAATTTTAAAGACTTTTTGGTCCAAATAATTTGTTGCCCTCCCCTATAAATACCAATTCCATTTTCACTTTATCTTCACACCATCACTCAATCTCTCTTCTTCCTCTACTACATTCTCTCAAGCATTCGTGCTTTTTTTTCTAATCTCTTCCAAATTTCATACTAATCTCCCATTAATATCTTCATAATCTCCTCTTAATTTTGCAATAATCACTACTATTAATTCGTGACTCATGACTTCAAGAAGAAAAGGCAAGGCGATAAAGAGTTCATCTTTCTACACCACCGGCCTCCGAGACTTGTTCCGTTGCTGTTTTCGGCCCACTGATAAAGTGTTGTGAGTTTTACAACCATAATCCACAAACGTACGGGACGTGTGTAGATAGGGTGAATAAGATATCGATCCCACGATGATTAATTTATATTGTTTGCTAATTACCACTACCTTGAGACTCACTTTAGCTAAACAAGCAACAATTGATAATTTACTCACTATAAAAATAACTAAGTTTGCAACACTACTTAAATTACTACTAAACAAGAATAACAAACACAATGCAAATTAGAGGTTGTCTAGTGAATTAACAAAACACACTTTCTATGGTTTTCACTATTTGACTTGGTTAGCTAGTAAATTAAGGCTAATAGTTTGGTTTTTCTGCTTATTGGTAAAGTTAACTAATTGGGCCCTTACTCTCCTAAGGGAAAGGGTCACTCTCCCAAACTTATACTAGAATGGACTCCCATCCAAATTGCTAGTTCAAGAAGGGCATTGTAAGTTCAATTTACCTTCACCTAGTGTCTTAGACTAGTCTCCCAACAAGCCCATGGCCACTACACTCTTCTCCTAATTCTAATTCCTTTTAATCTTTTCTAAGAGTTTAAAAGAAATCTAAAGTGCAATTGACTAAGGCCGCTAATCAATCAACACAACAACAAGCTCAAGGAGAAGAATAAACAAGCAATGGAGGAAAACCAAAGTTAAATAGCCATTAATCCAACCAACATAGCCAATTCAAGTAGCTATAACCATAGAAAGTGTAGAGAAAACTACTTCATAATCAAACTAAACATAAACATGAAATACATAAAAGAACATTCATGTCTAAATATAAGATAAAAGAAGGAAAGAAGGAACCTAATAGACTCTAAATGCTTGATTCCTCAAGGCTTCTACAAGTCTTCAAGTCCTCCAAGCCTTCTCCAAGCAAGAATTCATAAATGCTCCCAAGAAAAATGAAGAAATGCAAAAATTGGTGATAAAAAAACCTAAGTCTAAGAAGAGAATATGAAAATGAAGCTCCCTTCTTTTGCTAGGTTCCAGGTTCTTCTACTCTTTGGAGATGTCTCTTTCACTCACCAAACCATTTGGATAGAAATCCTTGGCCAATAGCAAGCTTGAGTTCAAATTTGATGTAGAGGACCACTTTCCCGGGTGACTGGCGCCTAGGCCTGATGAGGGGGTGCCTGGGCGTCTAGGGCTCCAGGCTCGAAGGTACTTTGGTGCCTAGGCCCCGGAATGGGGTGCTTGGGCGCCTAGGTTTCCAAACTCATAGGTGCTCTGACGCCTAGGCCCCAGGAGAAGGTGCTTGGGCGCCTAGGCCTCCAAGCCCGAAAGTGCCTGGGGCCTAGGCCTCCAAGGTACATTTTTTAGGTAGTAAGCTTTTGTACTGTGGCGCTTAGGCCTCACAGTTATAATTTTTGTTGACTTTTGCGTTCCTGTTTTTCGTTCTACTCATTCCGGTGCCATTCTAATGCTATGGTCCGCTTCTCCAACCTACAAAATAAAGGATCAAAGCAAGAATTGGCCAAAAATATTGAGTGGTAAGGTAGAAAATTATGGTCAAAGTTGACAAAAAGTTAACATGTTTGACCACAAAATTAACATTTATCATAAAGGCATCTTAATTGAAGAGTTGCATGACAATGATGCCGAAATCGATATGACGAATTACAATTTGGGACTCAACAATCAATTTTCGAATGATGAAGTTGAAGAGTTGGATGCGATGACGGTCAGGAATCCATCAACACAACCGACATCGATAAGTCATAGACTCGCCGTGGAGGAAACCCAAGAACAAGGTAAATCCTCGAGACAAACTGTTTAGGTTTGAGAGCATTATGAGCTCATACACGAAGAGGAGTCAAGGTATGGGAAATACAAACATTGCGGGAAAAAATTGATGCATAAAAAGATTTCAGGCTTGGGTACCGATTGTCGAAGCCATGTAGGCTAACTGGCTTTAGTATTTCGAAAACACTCTACCTATGTTTTTTGTTGTTTCTTTGCTTGACCCATAAGTCAAATTAATAGGTACAATAACATTGCTTAAATGAATTAATGTCTCATTTAAATATTTTGGCTATGTCTGTTACTGCTTTTGAGTACTTGCATTCTTTATACAAGTTATATTGTGAGCGGCATTCGGATAAGGTAAGATCCAAAACTCCTCAAACCAAGCCTCCATGGAGATCAATATCATAAAGATTCAACTCGGCCCTCCAAATACTCAAACGACTCCGACCGACAACATCGGGATTAACTGAGGTCGATGACAATCTCAATACTTCGTTCAAGTCAAGCGATGTTGACATATTGAAGTGGTGAAAACAAAAAATATCACGGTTTCCAATCTTGTCGATAATCGCACAGGAGATTCTTAGCGTTCTAGTCTCCACTGTATCATCCAATGCATCGTTTAATGTAGGAGAATGGGTGATATTGGAGAAACGATCAAGATTGATACCTGATGCGGTAGAAATATGCATGTGTAACCGAGATTGGGGCCTCGCAGCATTTCGACAGCAAGATCAAAAAAGTTCGGATGACGAGGTACTATCTGATACTGAGACTGAGATTTGAATTTTTTTTTTTCAATCATATATGTAGTTTGTATTTAATCTTATTATGTTGTTAAGCATAGATCATATGTTTCTATTTTTCATTATTTTCGGAATGTTTTTTCCATTTCAAGATGCAAGGTCTGTTTCGATTATTTGTCAGTGTCGGTTGGCTTTTTTACTTAATAAAACTTACATTGAATGTGGTGTTTTTTTTCTTAGAAATATTTATTACATATACAGTTAATTATGTTTCTAGTTTTTAAAAATAAAAAATAAAAAAACCTCCAAAGCCCCACCCTGCCCTGGATTGGCTTGGAACCGCTCCGCCTGAGGCCGGGCCAATTCCAGTCCTTTTTGACCCAGGCCCAAGACCAACTGATCCCAAGTCAGGTCTGTTGGGTTTTGGGAGCCAAATAGTGTAGTGGAATTTAACCGAAACCCTCTAGGATCTAAGTGAAACGGGGTAAACCGGGTGTTCGAAAATTTTCATACCTAATTTTCGGTTGAGATCTCTCACTCAACTGTAGAGTCGAATCACAAAACCTGAATAGTTGACGTGTTCAAGCTCTCTATGGTATCCACATGAGCCTCTCGGGATCACCACGCTTCCATCACGTTCCGGCAGATGCGTTTCTCTTGCACTCGTAGTGCTAGCTTGCGTCCTCCAAGGAATTGTAAGAGAAGAGTGCGGCTGTCCTTTTGGGAGGCTATGGCAAGAAGCTACGAATTTCTCACTAAAATTTGTATTTATAATGAGACTCAACTTCCATGTATAATGGGTTTCAAAGCCCTAATCCAATTAGGCTTCAATTTCAGGCTTAATAGTGGCTCAACTTTTGGGCCCATTATTAATACAAAATTATTGTGAAACCATAACCCAAATAATTAACTCATGCACTCTAATGATCCAAATAGCTCTATGTGTGAGACCAAATAGGCTTTTATCACGTTGACAATGATCATAAATCACATTTATGATCTTAAGCAATGAGCGGTGTCTAGTAACACATCATTGCTATCCAAGTGACAAGATTGTCGGTGATTCGACTAAACCTTTATGATCATCATTGATATATGCCGTTGTCCCTTTGTCCAAGATATCAAGACTAAACACGAGACATAGAATGTGTCACTCTCGTATAACCCAATCTTTGGTTTCTTGATTACCGAATAGACCAACTTAAACTGATGACATTGATATCGTATATCAACTCATCCGAGCATGGCTATGCATTTTCTAAGTCTCACTCTATCAAGGGGCCCGAAGATATCACTCCCGTTACATAGGAGGGATAAATCCCATCTTGATCATACAAATCCCTCCGCATGATATGTGGCATACCTAATAACCTCCTTCAAGTTCACTCAATTACGAGCAACAAAGGAAAGTATCAAAGTATGTGACTCATATGTAGGGAACCTTGATGATTTTAGGTCGAAGGATTATATATACAATGATCACTATGAGAATCACTTATGACACTCATATAACGATCCATGTAGTGTTCTCATGGTAGGTCGGTCCAGTTCACAAGTTCTCCAACTTGTACCCATATGTAGACTACATATCTCATATTAGTCTTCACATATGGTAGTCCTTATGTACTATTGCAAACCGCTCCACAATAATACTAAACTAGGGACGTTTGAGAATATCATTATTCTAGGATTATAATTATGTTTATTACGTTACGCAGAAATAAAACAACAAACATAATTGCTGGATTAATGCCTTAATAAAATATCATGACTCAATGTGCAAACAATACAATCATCTCATGATTGACTTTTGGGTATAACACTAACAGGGTCGACCCAATGTCCATCTCTATCTAGCGGGTCGTCTTAATTCCGACTTACCCATTCTATCCAACTCAATTATTCATGGTAATGACACATACCAAGGGTGATGGGTCAATCAACCATAAAAGCACGTGGCAATTATTTATGGGACAGACCAACCAGCACCTGACCTGCCTGAGTCCTGACCACCAAATTGCGGTGGATTTTGCAAGAACCAAGTAGTAGTCTTATAAATACGTGCTAACAATTTTACAAAATACCGTGTTATAGTTTAATTGATTATTATCCTATTTTGGACCCTAACCTTAAAACATCGTATGGGACATCTCCAACATCAATTTTTTATTCCATTTTAGATATTTGATGAATAAAAAGTGTTAAAATTGATAGAATCAACCATGTGGCACTCCAACGTGGGCAATTTGTCACAGTGGCATAACAATCAGCTACTGGTGAAGATGTGGCAAAAAAATAGAAATAATAATAAATAAAAATATGAAAAAAGAAAATAATAAAAACTTTAAAAAAAAATCCCCCTGCCACTGGCCTCAATCTCCTCCCTCCCCCGCCACTTCCAGCCTCTTCCGATTCTGATTATGATTTCAATTTTGGTTCGCTCGCTTATTTCGATTTCATGTCTGCTCGATTCCTCTTCTTCAACGGATGAGTGAACTACTATGTTGGTGAACAGAGGCAAATTGCAGGCTAAACGAACTGAGAGAATCGACATTCGCAGGCTAAACGAACTGAGAGAATCGACATTTGACTGACATTCCTAGGCAATTGTTCGAATTTATTCAAATTCATTTCATCTTCACTCGGCGGTGATGGAGACGAAAGATAGATGGGGAGCATCAGCTCTCTCCTCAATCGCCCTCTTTGGTCCGCTCCTTGTTGGGTTCGTTCACGTCAAGTCTGCTTTTTGGTTCATTCGTGTTAGGTCCGTTTGACTCCATTCACGATTGGCGGAAGAAGGGAAGAGGTTGAGCCCAGCGGTAGGGGCGATTTTTTAATTTTTTAATTTTTTTCTTTTTTTTTCATATTTTTATTTATTTTTATTTTTTTTAGTTGCCACATCATCACTAACATCTGATTATTATGCTACTATGGCAAATCACCCACATTGGCGTGCCACGTGACTAATTCTGTCAATTTTAACACTTTCCATTTATCAAAAGTCTAAAAATGAAACAACAAATTAAAGTTAAGGACGTCCTATGCGAAATTTTGAGGATAAGGTCCAAAATAGGACAATAATAAAATGTTAGGGGCCACAAGTGCAATTTACCTGGAAACTTACACTAACCTATAATTTGAGCTGACACATATTCCACCCCCTCTTTTATTTTTGAAAATCTACGTTTTACACCTATTTCTTTTATACTGCTTAACAATAACTTGTGAAACACTAATTTAAAGTGTACCATAGTCATCTTTCGGTAATTTCAATTTCTTCAATATTTTTTTACAAATAATAGAAACTTTAAATTATCAATTTTTCTACTATGTAAATTCATTTTCCTCTTTGTGAATGCAAATCAATATTTTTCAAATGTCAATTAACTGAGAAAAATATCAAAAATTTTGAAATTACTGAAACACTGAACATAGTTACTGAACAACTTAAATTAGGTTTTGAATATTGTTATCAGACAATGTAAATGAAGAATAGGGTAAAGTGTAGGTCTTTCAAATTAGATGGGGAAAATGTAGGTTTGACAAAACCACAATGGTGGTGTTTCTATAATTTTATTCAATATTTAATATCATCACTATTAGGTTTACTGTACTCTATAAATTATAAATATAATGTTCCGCATACTATTACCTATTTTGTAATACATGCATACAAATATACATACATACATACATATATAAATATATAAAGGTGAAATACATTAAATATATTTTTTACACATTTATATATATATATATTGAGTATTTCCATCATAAATTTCTCTAATATATCAATATTAAATACATTTTTGTTATATGTATTTTATTTTTATGTGTTTTCATGTAAAAATATCATCTTATTTAGCAAAATAAAATACATATAAATATTATTTAGCAAAAAAAGCTAATAAATTGATATATGAAAAAAAAATGAAACAATACCCTAATAATAAAAGTAGTGTAATTTTTAAGATGACTGAATGTTTGACACTTTCATTCCAGGTGGCTTATAGTTTGTCAAAATATATGTATTAATTATATCTTGACATTTTATGTAAGGAAAACGTGTAAATTTATCATTGTCATTTGGGCAATAGACTTATTTTGTCATTCATCTTTTTTTCGTACCAAATTTGCTATTCATGTTTTGTGTCAAAGTGTATCTACCACTGTAGTATTACTTAGGAGCAATATAAAAACTCAATCAAGTAACATTGAGAATGTTTCGTTTATTCATAGAATATTTCATGGCACAGTGTTTCATTTATTCATAGAATATTTCATGGCACAGCTTTTAAACTAATCACTGAAAATTTTCTCTATAACCTCTAGCTGCCCAAACTTTCATGACGTCCAAATAAACCATAAGTCTGTGTTTGATAATACAACTCCATTGCTGAGCCTTCCTGTTTAGACTTCTCTTATTACTGACAGGCAACTATCCACTAATGCTGTCATCAATCTTTTTATACTAAAACTGCAACAATTCTCAACTTACAGCCAATTAGATTTGGTTAAAGCTAGCTTAAGCTGGTCTCTTTTTTTGACCGGGTATTCACCGTGGCCCACAGACTTTTAAACTATCCCATATTTTATTTCATATTTACTACTAATGCCATTGTACCTAATTTTTATCCTCCCTTGCCGTGACCTACAAGCCACCCAACATCGTCCCTAATCTATCCTAATTTAGAGCACCATCGTCCATCTGAGGAGGCGCGACCGGCAAGTTTGGTTTTCCAAATGGAGCCTTTTAATCCTCTGTTAATCCTAACCTTCCTGCTGATGATGACCGTTAATCTACCACATGTTTGATTTTCTGGCGGGTCCAAATTAAATGAAATCAGCCCTAACCTGCCATTCGGCTCCCGCATCACCCCCACCTCCACTGTGGTGCTCTTGCCCTTCACCATGCGTCTTTGCTCCACCATAATTCCACTATTTGAATTGAACAAGAAATTTACGGTGAAATCATGGTGAAGCACGGTGGAGGAGGAGATCTAGGTCCTAAAGAAATCATGGTGAAGCACGGCGGCGGAGGAGAGACGCACGATGGAGGAATGGGCTACGGATTATGGCTGCTGTCCGAGTGAGAGGGAGAGAGAGATAAAAAAAAAATAAGAGCGGGAGAGAGAAGGAAAAGAAAATAGTGGGAGAGATGGCCAATTAATTTAGGTGGCCTTAATGGCAAAACTGCCATTTCGCAATGGCAGAGGGTGACATAGAATTTTAGTGGGCCAAAGTTTGACTTAGGCTAAAAACAAAGCCAACTTAAGTCGAATATAGCCTATGCGAATTGGCAATTAGTCTATTCGACATCAATCAAACCCTCTTTGTTCAATATTTGTACTAAGAAACATTATTGCGATATGTGGGATAATGAAGGTAGAGTTGGTCGCGTAAAAGGTTGAGGGTATCAAAGATAACAGGGGGCTGTTGGAGCGAGTGTTATTTTAAAGATAATGATAAAAATGGTATATTTAAAAAAATTTTACCAATATGTTAGATAAAAAAAACTTTGAATTAAAGCTGGTAATTTTTTTTTCCCGTTTGTTATGTAAGCAATTTTAATGGACAGTGATAGATTTACTTATAACATAAAATGTGAATGGAAAATTTGCAATGAGAAAATGATCTTTGACAAAATCGCTCTATTGCCAAAATAACATTGGTAAATTTATACTTTCTCCCTTTTACATTTTATGTATGGAATTTTTTATGTAAAAATGAAATAAACATGATCGTTGATAGAATCGCTCTATTGCCAAATTAACATTGGTAAATTTGTACTTTTCCCCATTTTATATATGTGTGTATGGAATTTCGAAGATGATGATGAAAATAGCAAGGTTGTCAAAATTGCAATCCTACGATCCTAATCGTACAAACCTATCCAACTCATAAAAGGATCGCTGGCAGCCTGGGATCGTTCAGGATCGCTTGTAGGATCGTAAAAACTGTAGGATCGTTAGATCTTACCGATCCTAGGTGATTTTAATTTTTGTTAGGTTTAGGCTTAATCTGGCCCAAATTATAAAATCTGGGGTGATAAAAAACGGGCTACCATTATAGTAGGCTGATCTATAGAGCCCAAACGAAAAAATAAAGGGCAAAAAGGCCCAAAAGTCCAAATGAAAAAATGGGCAAAAAGGCCCAAAATCTTTGATTAAGCCAAACATTCAGAATTCAGACTTCAGAGTTCAGAAGAAGTGTTCTGCTCGTTTGCGAACACGGCGCGAACCTCTCCGCCAGGCGTGCTTCAAGGCGACGCTCCAGGCAATCGCGCTTCAGACGGCTCTCCTCTCCACCAGGCGGCATTCCCGGCAGTCACTAAGACCTGCGGCTGCGAGGGTTTCATTTCATCGCTCGCCAATCACCTCGTTCTGTCTCTGCCTACCAGTCGTGCTCCTCCGCTCCATCACTCTCCCTCTTGGTAGAAATTGTGGGCAATTGTGGGCTCATTTTCATCAATTGGTTGGTATATTAAGCTGCAGCTGAAGGATTGAGGTTAGAATATGATAAATTTCTAATTTATTGGTTAAACCTATGTGTTGAACTTGAACAATTTGATCGTTAATTACAAATTCAATTAATGCTATATTTTTTTAATGAAATATGCTCATGCTGATGATTTTGTTGTAAATTATGAAATATGCACATGCTGTGTTAGTAGAATGTTTACTGAGTAGCTGCGAGCCTGTTACTCTTTAGAGTCTAAGACCGTTTCTGGCTTTGCTTATGCTGGATCAATTATTATATGGCACTTGAGCTTTATTTGGATTTCTAATATAATTGATCTTTCTCATGAATTATATTATGTTGACAATAAATTTTAGGTTCTGGTAGGATCTTACGATCCCGATCCTATCTTACGATCTCGATCTTATGTGGTACAAAATGATCCAGGGTAGGATCTCGATCCTGACAACCTTGGAAAATAGTATATTCAAAAATTATGACCAAGATGTTAGGTTAAAAAAAAAACTTGGAATTAAAGCTTGCAATTTCCTCTTCTTGTTTTTTTTCTCCATTTGTCATGTAAGCAATTTTAATGGACAATGATAGATTTGCTCCTCACACAAAATCTGGATGGCAAATTTGCAACGAGAAAATGATCATTGACAAAATTGATATATTGCCAAAACAACATTGGTAAATTTGTACTTTTTCCTTTTTATATATGTATGTATGAATTTTTTTTATGTAAAATTGAAATAAACTATCTCACCGATGTACTGCAATATACATCATAATGCGGGTGCATCACATGATTTACCGTGATATATTAAAATAAATTGTAAAAAATGCAATCATTATAAAAAAAAAACAGCAAAATATTGTGGTATATCAAGCTTGTGAAAACTTCTGTACTGCTGCGTGCCTTGTAAGCAAAATATAGCGGGGAATTAAATTTTGCGCAAAATGAAATGCTTGGTTCGTGGCAACTTATTGATTATTTGTTGTTTTTGTTGTCCGACTATTAGACATAAAAATCTATTTTTCTGACATCTATAATATTCTCCATAAATATTTGAAGGGTTGAATTCTTTAATTTGGGATGGACATGTAAAATTGGTGGCTTTTTTTTTATTTTTCATTTTATTGTTCAATTTTTTTGTTATTTCAGGATTTAAGTAGAAATAGATACATTAGGGCGTCAAATTTTATTTTGTTGGCATCTATGATACTCTCCATAGTTATTTGAATGGACTAAATGTTTTAATTTGGAATGAGCATGTTGAATTCATAGATTTTTTTTTTCAATTATTCCTTCTATTTTTTAGTTTTTTTTCTATTTTAGTGTTTAAGTTGAAAAAATAGTTAAGGGGTCAAATTCTTTTTCTGGCATCTATAACGTTCTCCATAATTATTTGAAGGGATTGAATAGAATGGGCATGTTGAATTGGTATGCTTTTTCATTCTATTGTTTTTTTTTTTTTGCTATTTTATGGTTTAAGTTGAACAAAAAAATAGTTAAGGGCATCAAATATTATATTTTGGCATCTACAATATTCTTTATAATTATTTGAAGAAATTGGATGCTTTAATTTGGTATCGGCATGTAAAATTGGAGGTGTTTTTTTATTTTTCATTCTACTTTTCATTTTTCATTTTTTTTTTTTTTTTGCTATTTGAGGGTTCATGTGTCACGAGTGTATGTTTAGGGGGTTTTCTGTCCGTTTTGCTTGAGTTTAGGGCTCATTTTAGGTTTCACCTCGAACTCCCGTTAATATGAACAGAGAATCATGAGTGGGGGCTGTTTTGCTACAAACGTTACTTTAATATCAATGTTACAATTCACAATAATTTGGGGAAATATGTGAAATATGGGTATAATTTAAGGGCAAATTATTGCGAAATGTTATCATTTTTCCAGCAGATCATGCGTAAGAAATGGATAATGTATTGCACAGGGGACCATTATTTCACTCCATCATTATATTAACCAAAGGCATAAGCTTTTGATATGATACTAAGAATAGTGCCTTTTTTGGGGGGAGGGGCTCTAAACAAGCACAAAAGATATCCTAATTATTAGTTTTTGCGTTTCAGGCCTCCGAACTTGTATGTATTACAATCAAATTCAAGACCACAGTTTGTGCTTGAATCCCAAACCAAATTAGTCACCAAATTTAAAACATCTCAATATTTTTTATAACATCAATTGAATTGATCATGACTTAATTTTAAATTTATCATTTTTAACACTGTTGTTCTCCTGTTGATGTAATTGGTACAAAAAATTTATATCTTTATTAATCGACATGTAATGAAAGGCGAGTGAAAAACTAGTTCATGCATAAAATTACATACCACCCTTTTTTATAGGTATTAATGAAAGAGTGAAAATGCAAATGCAGTAGAAATCAGCTAACTTTAGAACTTTGTGAATTGAGTCAATTTGTATTTGTGTAACAGGAAAATAAAAATGGTGGAAGCATAACCTCTTTTTACCATCACATCTACAGATTGCAACATAAACTCAAACGTCATAATGCGTCCGACTGAATCGCGCTTCGAAAATATTGTTGGACCACAAATTGTCAAGAACTTCTAATTTCGATGTTACTTTCAATAGTAGCAATGACATGAAAAACAAATTAGAGGCGTTTAGTGTTTACCTCAACGCGAGACAAAATGGAACTTTCACTGTCTTCGACTACAATCACTGGTTGGTAAAGTCTGGATCTTGAATATAATAAGCACTCGCAGAAGAACTAAGGATCTGCTATTGGTTCATTCTCCTTTCATGACGAGTCATCAGAGATTAGGATCTCTAAGCTAGATAGAACCTCAATAGCAGAAGCTTATCTTTGCATTTTTCAAACATGGGTCATGAACTGGTCCTGTTCTTTATTTGCTTTATCTAGTGAAGCGACTGACATACCCTTCTTATCGTCCATCACCAACTCATTTGATCTGCAAAAGTGAAACTCTTTATCAACGGCCACATAAGAATGTTAATCCACCAAGCAAGCAAACTTTTATCAAAGGTAAAAGGGTGAGCAATATCAACTGACAGAAGAAAGAACAGAAATATCACATTAATCTATAATACCAATGTGTTCCCAATGTCACGCAATGGCTTCTTTCTCAAACCGATCTCTTGAGTTTTATCACGGTGTTTCTTGGCCATGGGGATTTTTGCATCATTAACAGCACGCTCTTCGATATTTCCTGACCTTTTTGCAACGTCTTCAGATGTATCACACTGAAGCAAATTTTCCAACTTAGACGAGGCTAAAACTCTATTAGTGCACTTGGAAGCTGCGCAACCACAAGATGTCCCACAACTTCTTCCAGCAGCTCGGCACCCACAATATTTGAGAGTTTTGCACAAAGATTTCTTGCTGCATGAGCAACAGTCACCCTGTTTTTTCTCTCCCGTGGCAGTCAACACCTCGGGATGTTCTGCCCCAGATGTTACTGAGGCTGATATGTGGATATTGCTACCAACAGATATAGAAGATGGGGCTCCATCTACCTGAGAAACAGATTGCAATAAACAACTTCAGCTTCAGCCTCATTTGCTAGTACCTCTAAAATGTTACACTTAATTTGTAACAGTATCCCCATCTTTTGATATACCTCTTGAGTATTGGCTTGAGACGTCTCCTCTTGAATGAGCTGTGATTTGGAGACATTCATTTGGCTCAGTAGACAACTTAGTCTAGTTACTTCTTCTTTCAGATCTGTCAATTCAGAGTCCTTCAGTACAGCTTCATCATGCAGTGACAGGCACCTTCATGAAACAAAATAACAAGCAGTTGACTCAGCCAAACTCAATGACCACTACGACATCAGTGCATTCACAAATGATATCGAGCATCTATTACAGGAGAATAGAGAAGAAATATCTTACTCTGAGATTTCATCCTTTAGCGATTGGGATTCCTGCTTTAATCTCTTAATCTCACCAACCATCCTGATCAGAAAGCATCACCGCTGTAAATATTCATGATAGAAAAGACACTGTTGAACCTCTAGAATGCTTATTAATAGGCATCAAAATTAAGATCTCATCCTTGTGAAAAGAGAGGAAAATGAAACCTCATTTTCCCTGGTCGGGTACATGTGGAGAAGTAAATAAATCTCAGATTCAGCTAACATAAAGGGCCAAAATGATTAAGAAGAATATATTATAGTTAAACAGGGAGAACATAATTGGTCTTCAAGATATAGTGCTTAAAATCAGCTGCAAGTAACGAAGGGCAATCAGTACATAAGGAGATCAATGCTCCAGAAAGACTCACTCTTTGATTTGGTTTTCATACTCGGTGTATATTTTCTTCATTCTCCCCTGAATTTCAAGCTCCCCTTCTATTCCCTGAAGCTGCTCCATCTGAGAGAAATATTCAGTGGAATTGTCAAGAACAAAGCAGAAACCAAAGAAAACTGATTCCTATCCATACAATATTGCATATGCAATCAACATCCAGATATAAGCTTCATGTTGATGGTGCGGTCTACAATATGAACGTATTGGAGGAATGGTTAACATGGCTAAGAAGATGCGCCTAGAATCCATAGGCAGCAAATTTTCCAGTTGAAATGGGTAAACTTTTCATTTTTCCCATCCACACAATATTGAATGTTCAGACAACGTGCCAGAAATAAGCCTCAAGTTATTAACGATGTCTACAAAATAAACAGATTTGTGGAATCTTTTACGTGGCTGTGATAAAAATTACACCTAAAATGTTCAGGAAGAAATTTTTCCACCAATGGGAAGCATTCTGCATTCTTCTTACAATAGATCCATCAACATTTGTGTTTAATATGAGACCAAACAACTCTTTCCTACCTCAGCTCTGTTGCGAGCCTGCACTTCATTACTTTTGCCTTTTCTAACTGCTTAGGATGCAAGCAATGGCAAGGTTAGTGCCTAACATTCAATGAGAAAAACATAAATCTGTCAGACAATCGCTCATATCCTAACCAGTTGTCCTCTGAGGTGAGGTCTTCCTAGCTTCTATTAGCTCCTTCAGTCGCTTGGTGGCAATAAAAGCTTCCTCCATCTTTCGCTCCAAAACCTAAAACAGCATGAACAGTAACAGCTGGTTAGTAAAATTCCTTCTCAGGATATTATCAAATTTGAAGTGTGGAAGAATATCTGGAAACGAAAATAACATACCAGCTTTTGCCTCCGGTTCAAAGCAGAAAGCAATTGCACAGCGTAATTATTCCTCCTCTCTGCTTTCTTAAGCTGCTCAGGAGAAAGATCAGGATAGTTACTGAATAAAGAGGTGCTATAGCAAGTCAGTATTTCACTCCTTAAACATTGATGTACTGAAATACCAAAATATGAATAGAAGACTATCAGGTTGGCTGAAAGCCATAACATGCATAAGCAACAACAGTCAACTTCGGACAGAAGTTTTAGAATTAACCGCAGAAATGAACAAAGGCTCGAAAAAGATAGCCTTGAATTCAAAAGGCAAAGATAGTGAATTGAACATGTACCTGAAGAATTTCCTTTTCCAGTGAAGCCTTGCTTGACCTGAACGACATGGACTCAAGCTTCATCTTGCACTGAAGCTGAACCTGTCATAAAGAGCACAAATAAACTGAACATAAGCCAACACTAGGATCCAGATCCACAGAGTTTATCAATGGCTAATGCATCACCTTCTGAGCCTTCAATTTCTGGATATCATCCTGGAAGTGACTTGCTGCCTCATTCATTTTATGCCTTTGTGATGAAAATGGAGGAACCTGAAATGATCTAAGTATCTCAATATAGGATCACAATCTTCCTCGAGATGAAACAGTACAACATAACCTACCTCTTTTACAACAGCACTAGGTCTTCGAGAAAATTCACCATTTTGTTTCAGGAACTCACAGCCGGACGTAGATGAAACACGGTCTAGCTTTTGCCTCAGTATTTTGATCTCCTCCTGCAAATTAGAACCAAATACGAACAATTCTTCACATAGTCTGAGCGGCCAATCAGAGTTGCATTTCTCACTCGAACTAATATCATCTTCAAATCTACTCAATATTCTCAAATTACTGACGAACTGAAGTAGCAAATCTTGCGAGCGATCCGACCCACCGATTCATGCATGTTTCAGAGTAATCAAACAGAAACTACACTTCACAACAGAAAAATCTAATCTGGATATCACCTTAAGAACTTCATTCTCTAGCTCCAAGTCATGGATTCTTCTCACGCTGCCTGGCTTGTCATGGGTCGGTATCGGTGACGAAGAACCGGAGACAGATTTTGAGTTTGATCGTCGATTAGATTTCTTCATTATAGAACTAATCACGCTCCTCTTGCCGGAAAGGAGAATCGAGAGTGAAAGAGCAGTCCTCGCCCAACGGGCGACGGGGTAAGAAAACTAGTAATTTCTTTTTTTTTTTTCTTAAAAAGATTGGTGCGCTCAAAAATTTGAATTTCGCCCAACTCGCTCACGCTCGAATCTGACTTTGTAGCCAGGTTTTTTTTTGCCATTTTTAAAATATAGCCAGGTACTTTGATAAAAGTATCAAATTTGTCACTAATATTTAGATTACAGCTCAAATCTATTACTATATTTTTTTTAACGTAATCACCTATTAATATTTCAAAATTTGCTCAAATATCTCACCAAACTTCATATTAGGGGTTAATATGTCACTGCCTTTAAAAAAATCAATAAAAAACATTAAAAATAACAAGTTTAGAATTTTTAAGGTGATAATACAAATTTTAACAAACTTCAAATATTCTATGTAATTATTCTCTCTCTCTCTCTCTCTCTCTCTCTCTCTCTCAAAAGCCGTCTATTGCCACTGCCTTCTGAAGCTTCTCTAGTTACCATTTACACCGGCCGATGATAAAAAAATTTCCAACTTTTTCTCCTCTCATTGCAACCAGTGACATTCAAGAGGAGAAGCTATATTTCCTATGCATGAAAGCACTCCTCCTGCCGTATTCGATGCTTTCTTCTATCGTCTTTGATGTCTTTTCTCCTTCTTTTCCTTTTTACTACTTTGCTAGAGGTGGAACCAACATTTCAGAATCTTCAGTATGAAATATGAAGCTTATGCTCATGGAAACTTCAAATGTTACAGTAGAAACTAAATTAAGAGAAATACTCAAAATTTTATCAGTTCTAATCCCAAAATCAATCCAATGAAATGGTTGGCTGGATGCTTTGCCTGGGGCCCTCCGCTGGTGCTCATTCCTTGATCTGACAGGATGTTGCTGGAGATGAGCCTAAACCGAACATAAACATAATGTCGTTGAAGGTGAGGCTGAAGAAATTCTTAACATTTGAGATGAGTCTAATTACCTATGACTCTTGTAGTTTTTTGAAGGTTACATTGTCATCATGAAATTTTAAAACTTCTTACTATTTACGTTTCTATTATTTTTTAGTGGTAGTGGTATATTTGAGCCAATTTTAAAATATTAGTGGAAGATTGGACAAAAAAAAACTATATTTGCTAATTCGAGCCTTGATCTAAACATTAGTGTCAATTTTGATACTTTTGCTCAGGTTTTTTGTTTGAAATTTCGCAATGGGAAACGCAAATTAGAAAATTGTAATAACTGTTGCAAATTGCAATCCTTTATTAAGCTAAACAGCTAGTTTCAAAACCCTTCATGTGACGGATAACTGTTCCAAAATTACAATTGTTGACAAGAAACTTAATCGTAGTATTATGAAATAACATAGGAGGGCATTACATGTAGACATTTACATAATCCAATAACCTCAAAGGTGACTAAGAGTAAATAAACTGTTGACAAAATTGGTCTAAAATTAAATTTGATACATTTTTATGTGTTGATCTTATATAAAGTTTGTATTTATTAAAATTATGAATTTATTCAAATCTTATTGTCTAAGAACTTGAGGGAGTTATTTTTGAAAAAACAGTTGATAAACACAATTGTTCAATTTTTTTTCTTTTATTGTGAAAATTTTAAAAAAAATGTATGAAAAGTTGTTATTTTTATCATAAATACTTAAAAAACCTACTTAAATGGACATTTTGTCACAATTATAAATATATTGTTTACCAACACTTTAAGAACTAAAAAAGTCATTAATAAAAGCTTTTCCTACATCCAAGTGTTTAGATTTATTTTCCGTTTTTAGGTTGACCAAGTTAAAGAATTGTTGAAATTACCTATTTTCTAAGATAAAATGATTTAAAATTACTATTTTAACTTCTTAAAGAGTGAGGGGTAAATGAATTTAATTTAAATAAATAATAAGTTTTCGAAAGCCTAACAGACTACATTACAAAAAATAGAAGTAGGCCTATGTCTAACGTGAAGCCCAGTTACTTATTTTTTTGAAGCCCAATTCTATTTACATAGACCCAAAACTTTTGAACGCAATTCCATTTAGATAACCAGGCCGAGCGCATATTATTAAGCCATTGTTTTTCTGACCCACAAACCTGTCGATTTCTTATCTAAACCCATATTAAATTGGTATACCACCGGCGTTGGGTGCTCTGCCGCTGTGCCAGCGCGTGTGGAGCGGTGGAAGTAGGTCGCAAAAGGCTTTTTTTATTTTTTTTTTAAATGGCAAGAAAATTTATTAATTAATTAAAAAAATAGTACAGGAAGCTTCAGCCAAGAGTTAAAGCAAACATAAACCCAAAATATAAAGAAACAAACAACAATCTCCTATGCATCAGCCACTTCGAATCACTTGATAGTCCCTAATCCCCACTTCTTATAACTCTGCTTTGACCCATGAATCAGCCACTAAATCTTGTTAAGTCTTGATACCCTATTTGAATCTTCTTAATTCATTCCGAAGGTCAAGTTTTTCCTATGAATGCCTACCTTTTCACTCTTGCCTACCCAATTTATCCAAGGCCTTTAAATTTGGTGGAACTCCTAGAAAAGATTAAATAATTATCAACCTTATTGTCCCCCCTCCCCAACACCACACACACACACACACTCAATCAAGAGCATAGCAAAATTTTGCTCGAAGAAGTTGCTACAAGAGCTGAACAACTCTCCTTTTCACTATTAAAACCTGAAATTGCTCTATGAACTTTCCCACAAGACTCATATATAATTGGTGTTACATGACCACTACCCCTTTAGCCGAATTTAGACCAACTTTATCATTTGAATTTGACTAAGGCGCCTTTTGAATTGGGTTTCCTCTACAAAATCATAATCATATGTGCCTTGTATCCTTCTAGAATTAGTCTCTAAACCTGAAACAGATAACAACTCCTCCTAGACTTGGGAAATTAATGTAAGAAAATAAAAAGTATTCAGCTTCATCTCCTATCTTATAGTCTATTTGGATACAATTAATAAGGGAATAGAAGAGAAAGAAATGGATGAGTTATTTTCCCTCCAATTTGGAGGGGTGAAAAAAAAAAGTATTGAGAAGGGAAATTGGAGGATAATAATTCTTCCTCCCTTTCTATTTCCTCCTATCCAAACAAGGGAATCATGCTAATTTTCCTTCCCCTCCCCTCCCATTCCCCCAGGCCAAACAAACTATTAGAGTTAGAATCCAATTCCACCCTAATTTACTCTTGAAAAACTGTATCCTTTTTTTCACCAGAAATCCACTTAGCGTTCTTGAGCGAACTAGGTGGCCTTTGACGGGACGAGAGGAGGGCAATGACGTCGAATTTCAAAGCTCTGGTACTCGAATGAGGCAAAGCTCGGGTTTTTGGAGGGCTTCCTAGTTTCTACCGTGGCTAGGATGCGAATGAGATGAACGAGGTTTCTAGCTCTCAAACGGGGACGAAGAAAAGGCAGCGGATGAAGACGAAGGTGAAGAAGACAAAGCTATCTCCTCCAACTTTCCTCAATTTTCCTGAAATCCTAGTCAATTTCCACAATTTTCTTGAAATCCTTTCCAATCATTTACCATTTTCTCCAATTTTCTTAAAACTTTGACCATCGGAGCTCATCTCCTCCATGCCCATTAGCACTACATCTTGGCTGAAGAAGACAATGAAAAAGTGGGAAATAATGTTCTAGTCACCCTAGTGTTTTGTTTTGAACCACAAAAAATATTTGTCAGATAAAAAAGTCAACAAGTCAACATTTTAACGTTCATTAATTGTCACATCAATTTTTCTGTTGGCTAGATAGTGAGACATCCAAAAATTAGGACTACATTGGTAAGTAGAAGAGTTTTAGGACCGAGTTAACAAATTGTGAAATGTTCTAAAACTGACTAATGTCTTATCTTTTTTTCTTTTTCCTATCATTTCATCAACTCGTTATGAATTTTAATTTTGTTTAAGCATATTCCATTAGTTGCTGTTATGTCTGCATTTTCAAACCCTAACTGTAAGAATATTTATTGTTTGCAATACTGGGAGAACAATCATATGTATAATGAAGCACGTACAGTGGGTGATTGGAGGAAGAGGCTAGGCTGGTATACCTACAATTTTTCAAAGTAATATTCATTTCATATGTTTTAAACTTAGTATTTGTTTTAAGCCACTGTTATTTTATCGCATTTACGACATAATAATAATTTTTGTTACGTTTTTTTATACTGCATGAATTTCTAGCTGTTGTTCTAACAGGCAGGCGGCAGCTAAGTTATTTGCCCATGTTGTGCCTCCCCATACTGTCTCTACAGGCCATATATGTTGCATTCCAAACACTAATACTGTCGTCATTTATGGCATAGCTATTTTGTGTCATGGTTTTATTAAGCAACCCTATTTTGCCAACCAGAATTTTTATCCACGAAGTACATTTAAACTCATTTCTTATTGCGCGCTAACATTCAATTAAAGTAATGCTGATTAGTTATAATAGAATTTCGTTTTGTATGTGTTCAACAAAACAAATACTCCCAACTTCCCATAAATTTTGATACATTCAACTTTTTATTATATTTTAACTCAATTCTATTCATATTATTGTTTATTAAAAAAATTAAAAAATATATATTTAAAAACTACATATATTAAATTATCATTCATATACAAATATTTTTTATTTATATATTAAAATGTTAAAAATAAAAAACTATAAATTAATTACCAATAGAGCAAAACTTTTAAGACGAAAAAAATACTAGCTAATTAATCGTCTCAGCACACCTCATAATCAATTAAAAAATCAAAACCCATACCTCACCAATACACACAGAAAAACAGCTGGAATATTACACCAATTTCATTTTAACTTATATCAATTAATTTTAAAATAACTTATTTTTATTCTCATATCTTTCTTTACTAAAAACTATTTTTAATTAAAAACTACTTATATGTAGATGTAATAATCCATTGAAAATACAAATTTTATAATTTTACTAAATTTTTATGAATTTTTTTAGTTTTAAGTCATTAAAATATTTATAAAAAATTAACACTATTATAAAAATTTATTTTTAAATAAATTATTATATCTATATAACATTAACTTTTAAATAAAATTGATTTCAAATAAAAATAATGTAAAAGAAAAATAAATTCATTGACTTATGTTAAAATAAATTGACTATTAATTAGAAAGAAATTACGCTTCACACACACACACACACCATAACTAATACTATATATATGTCTATATATATGCTCTCTCTCTCTATATATACTTGCATGATTGATAAGGGCGTAATATTACATGCCACATTAACCGTAATATGACTGGTCGTACACTTTGAGAATGAAAGTTGAAAGATACCAGTCCAAGTCAGAATTTCATTGTGGGAATACCGTTAAGTATTATTTATATGTAGTAGAAGTTACTGCTCTCCGAGTCCGTACTTGCAATTTGAGCTACACGAGAGCTAGCCTGCAAAAATTATGAAGAAAAACCACGTATACCTCAAGGATAAATTTACCATTATATTATACTGACAAAAATAAATTTTAAAATATGGGATCATGTTAACATCAATTTGTATTTCAGATGTAACTCCATACGCAAAGGCGGCCTGAATTTGCTCTTAATTGCCTGTTGAGGAATTAAATTAGTTTCTTTATGGTATATACTAACAGGTGATAGTTTCAAGTTCATGATGTGGAACGAAATTTAGGCATTTAATTTGAGCATGATCTGATAGAATCAAACCACAAATTTACGAAATTCAATATGATTTTGAAAGGCATCTATTAAATACTAGCTAGGAAATAACTAAGAGTGTTAAATACGTACGCTAATTTGAGGGAAGTATCAGAACTATCGTCCTCCAAAGGAGGGCCACTGCTGCAGCTGCAAACGTTGGTCACCGATTCCGAAGACAAACCTTCTTCTTGTACCACTCCCCACTCCGACTCGCCAGTTTTTCCCTTGGATGAGGCCGCCATCTACCCCAAATTACATTAACCATATTGCTCAATTAAAATCCAATTAACATTTCCCGAATTCGCGCTAGCTAGCTAGCTCCAATTCTGACTTACTGTTAATAATTACGTACGTACACATAATTAATTACCTTCTTCTTCAGTTGCTTGTTCTCTTCCATCAGCTGGGCTCCCTGCGTTATCGTATGACCAATTTTTGTTTTTACCATGCACCAAAAAGGAAGAAAAAAGTTCATAAGCCTAATTTGTTTTCTTGCACTCACCTTCATTTCGAGTTGGCTTATCTCCTTCTTGAATCGTTCCACCTTTGGAAAATTTAAAAAAAAAAAAAAAAAAAAAAGATCTGTTAGTCGAGAAAACAAGACCCAAAAACTAGCTCATATGATAGATTCGTTGACGTGCACACACAAATATATATATATATATGACAGATGTGATTTGCGGGCGCTTGCGCAAATGTGTCTTAAAGGGTAAGGGAATATACACAAAATCAACAACCTTTGTTTGGTGCACGCGGGTGAGACCAGCTTCAAGCATTTTCTCCAGCTTCATCAAATCCTCTATGTCCATCCCATGAAGATCCTCTCCTCTCATCCGCCTGTCGACCATCCGGTATCGTACATGGTTGTCAACACCAGTTAAACCAATTCATATATGTACATAACCACTTATACTAGAAGACAACATATAAGTTGATGATTAACCAGACTCTGTATCTAACTCCTCCTTGGAGTTTTTTACCCAGATAAAAAAAGAACCAAAATCCTATACATCAACATAGGATTGGTAGTAAGCCACACCTTAATTCATGGCTCTTATCTGCAATTTCCTTGCTCAATCTCATGTTCTGGCTATTTTCTAGCTGCAAAAACAAGTAAAACTATTAATAATACATTATATGATAATGCTACTATACTAAATTAAACTTTGGAATTGAGAAATCAAAGAAAATGCATAATCAGCTTAAACATGTATACTCAAAAACGAAAACAGATCATGACATATTCGCATAGCACATCAAGAACAAATAAAAAAAAAACAATAGAAATACATAAGAGGAAAATACACACATTAAATACTCCGCTCATCCCAAATCATTTGTCCACTAAAGAAAAACACATGATTTAAGAAAATTACTACAAATGCAGTCTTTTATTGGTCAAGATGAGCATAGTACTAATCTTACCCCTAATTAATATCTTCATATTTTTGTGACTCAACTTTTTCAACACATAAAATTATCGGTACAATAGTCAAAATAGATACTACATCGATTCTTTTAATTAAAAAAGTGGACAACAGAAATAATGATTTATCAATAACAAAATAATTTGGGATAGAGGGGGAGAGATCATAAGTCACCTGAAGTTCGAGAGATGGTTGATCCAACTTGTTAATATTGTTGGAGTGCAGATTGTACCTTGCTAGTGTATCCTTCATACTTGACAACAAAAGGCAAAATTCCATCCATGTATCATTACCAACTGTTTCTGACATTGTGACTAATACAAACTCATCATATAACTATTTTTTCATTACACCTTAATACAGACATTCCTAAGTCTTAATTTTTTTTTTAGAAGGAAAAAGGAAAACCAAAGGGCTGTAACAGAACACAGTCGTGCATACATTAATAAACACGTAAGGGCACATGTATGTACATAATCTCTACATATAGAATGCAACAGCATAATATGCTAACTGTCCAAATGTGTCAAACCAAACAGAATCTAAAGTTTTACTAAAGATTTGGTGATGAAAATCAGTAACCACCATATCATCATTTCATCTACATCCTTTCTGGTAGATTCATTATGATTATAATAAGTTATAAGCTTTTATTTTCTTTCAACATACATATTCTGTCTTTGGTGACTAAGAAACCTCTTGTACTATGGGGCATAATATACACTTTTGGTAATATCTATCCTTAAAAGAATATAAGTCATGAAATAACTTTTGTTCAACAATAATATATACGCACCACGGGAAGTACAAATTAATTTAATGGGAATGGCATTTTTTGAATGGAGGACCGCAAACGAAGCACATGTAAGGAATATCTCAATACAAAGCCACCAGCTAGCCAGAGGCCCAGAGATATTAGGTATGCTAATTACATTAATTTTCAGCACAAACTCTATCCAACATGGGATTTTCACAACTTCACGATGTGAAACCGCTATAAGTAATCTTATTAGTCTATTACCAACAATTAGTACCATGTCTAAATATATTTTCAATTAATCTCAAGTTATGCATGATGCTTCTCCAGCACAAGATAGTATAATGTCCACTTAGGTGGACCTACATCAAAGTTTATACCTTTAGATAATAATAACTCGAATTTTAGGATCACATAATGGTAACTTAGAACTGAATATTATGTAATGACGTTTTACTTGTCCATCTACAATTAAACGATATCCAATTTAGTCAATATTATCTAATCATGAAATTCTATAGTTTAGTTATACAATACTATCGTTTGAACCTGTTAATTTTGATGCACATCTTCTCGGATGAACCAAAGAAATCTATCTCCCTCCGGTACATAGATGACATATATAAATGCATCAGCCTATCTCATGATTTCTGTTTATGTATGATTAATTTGCTGGGGCCTTGTAGATGAATTTTGGATCACTATAATTCAATCAAATGCAAGTCTTAACGACAAAATCCTTCCGTGTTCTCTCTATTCGGGAAATTTTATGTATACGTTTCTAGCACATAGCAGCTTGAATCACCACTCTTGCAAATTGTTGTATCCATTACCAAATTATCTTAAGATTATCTTTCTTAAATATTCTCTCCTCAGTTCCTTCCAATTACTCTTTATATTATCATGTTTATTGTAAAATTTAGAAAGCATAAATTCCAACCATTTGACCTTACGCATGAATTTTGGACCTATTAATTAGTAACATCGGTGGTGTAATTTTAATGCAACTTCTAACAAGTAGAGTAACTAACGTTATGAACTTCATTTATATCATCGACTTCTACATAATTAAAATTAAGTTATAATTCGATGACGATCACGATGATCAATTGCAAAGATGATTGTTGCACTCTAACATTTATAAAACTCATACGATACCACTTCTTCATACATATAACTTACACCCACCAACTCTTCATCATATTCAAGGCAAATATTTTCCTTTACACAAATTAATCATAATTTTTGTGCAGCTTCTATAACAAACAGAGTAATTGACATTATGAAGTTAATTTCACGACCCCAACAGATTGAGATTAAGTTATATATATATATATATATACACACACACACAAACACACGAAAGCAGATTGTTGTACTAGCTATTCATACACAACACATATCATATAAGCACATTACAACGATCTCTGTAGAACTTGCCACCAACTCTTCGCAAATATTCTGATCACCTGGAGCAATCATATATATTTTCGTGAAATTTACGTGAACCTTTTTTTTAATGATTATGGCAGGTTCAGATTTTTGTCAAGCTCAACCCTCCAAAGGTCACAAGTTTATATATAAGGCATAGGCGAACTGTCCTACTTAACAGTAACACAGTAATTGCTAAATAATAAGTTTGGTTCTCTGTTAAGCCAGAGAATACCAGTAAATTATGTTAAGTAGGAAAATTCCGCATGTCAATTGATTCTTAGTCGGATGCTTTAACATGGTATCAGAGCCTAAGATTCAAAAACTACCCTAGCCATTGCCAGATAGAACGGGCCTTAAAAAAGCTTAGCTTCCCTACACAGTCTTGATGCAAAGGACCTAGTGCTTGCTTTGATATGATTAATGTAGGAAGAGATTTCGAGAGAGAGAGAGAGAAACAGAAAGCAGAAAAGGTTCGAAGACAAACGGATTTTCAAAATAGGACATAATTCCTTGGACTTGGCTAATACTGTTCTTCCGTTTTCTTGAGCAATCGAACAAAAATCAACAAATGATGAAGGAACAAAGGAGGGTCAGCGATCGAATGGACATCAAATGCCCAAAGTTCATAAATGTCCGTGTCTCTGAGCTTAATCTCTGCTTGGATATTTCATTAATCGATGGTATTGTATGTGGAGCTCCGAAGCGATCAAATCATTTAATCTAAAGTCATTAGAGTATTTATATCCTAAATTGGTCAAAACATGAATAGTTTCCGATTGGCTACAAACTTCATACGTACTGACAACCAAACACAAGTGCTACTGCTAGAGTTGAAAATCTCAAAAATTTTGCCCCAGAGATGGGAATCTTTTCCCAGATCAACTCAAAATAATATCAAAATAAATCACTTCGATTATAAGAATAATTATTTTATTGAAAAATCATCACCAGCACCAGCAAAATATATAATATGTTTCTTGTTTCTTTGAAAAAATAGAAAGAACAATAAGAAGAAGAAGAAGAAGAAACAATAAGAAGGGGAATAACAGTGAGAAAAATATACGAAAAAAATACGTGGGTACACATATAGGAATAAAAAGGAGAAGAAAATGTACCTTGATGAGCTAGAGAACTCAAATAGCTTGCCAGTAGCTGAGAAGATGATAACAGCAACCTCAGCATCGCAGAGAACAGAAAGCTCCTCGGCTTTCTTGAAGAGGCCTCGCCTTCGCTTTGAGAAGGTCACTTGCCTCGCCGTCACGTTGTCGATCTTCTTAATCTTAATCTTCTCTCTCGCCATCAATACTTATCAGCTGGAAAGATAGATCACACATACCACGTTAACCAAGCAAGAAATTAAGAAACAGATGGAAAACTTAGAAATTAAGGCCTACATTTTCTTCTACGAAAAATTATATTTATCTCTATGTTTAACAGAGGGAGAGTTCCTGGAAACCCTAGAGAAACCCGAGTTCCAGATCTAGATGAAGAAAATAGTAACCGGAAAATTAAAGAGTTCAAAAGGTAAGGAAACAAAAGAAAAAAAAAAAAGAAACAAGAAACAAGCCAACCAAATAATCGGAATTAATGGTTCAAGAAGACGTAAGAGTGGAGGAATTTAGGAGTCACTAAAATTTTTCCTATGATCTTTACCTTAAGTGGATGAGAAGTCTTGGGTGCTGAAGATGAAAGAGTTAGTTCCTTTCCTTCTGAACACAGAAGGAAAAGCAACCAATTAGAGAGACAGAGGCTTGAGAGAGAAAGAAGTTTGGTTGCTGGTTCAATAAAGGAAAAGGAAACGTATCCTTTTATAGCCATAAAGAGAACAAACATAATTCTTTCGATATCCTCCGGGTTTTTGACATTTTTTCCCCGAGAAACAAATAATCTAGTTTCATTATTCATATGCGTGGAAAAAGCGAGAATGGTAGTTATAAAACAATAACAACTATAGCAGTAATTAATTAACCCATAAAAACCGCTGCTTCATGTTAAAAAATTCTTTTTCATTTTAAGCCAGGCTTTATCATTTCTTGTAGGCACTTATAAGATTTGAATATAAGTATCGCTTCGCTCTAAAAGATTATATAGATGTGTACACATGAAAGCATTTTTTCAAAAAAAAAAAAAACGGTTGCTTCTTTTTTTTTTTTGTTTCGTATATATGCAAAACATTACACTAAAGATATATTAGAGATCGTATTATAACCCTGCACTCCACTTATATTCTGAATGCAAGACTGCCAAATGAATTGATGAATTTAGTACCAATAAGCCAGCAGTGTCATTAGCCGAAACAGGTTGCGTTATATAGGTAAAGGTGTAGAAGTACTGAACATACTTTTTAATTTGGCCAAAGTATTGGAATTACCTTTTGCGAGAGAAAAATCTTCTTGCTGATGACAAAAGAAAGTGTTTTATGATGAAATTTCGGGTTTTTTTTTTTTTTGGGGATGACAGAGATGTTGACTAAAATAAATCCTCGATCCACAGAAAATATCTAATCAAATAAATCATATACAGTATTTTTTCAATCCAAAAAGTTATTTAAAATTATTTGTTAATTTTATTATAAATTAATGCCAATTAAAAGTTAATAAGCTTTCTACCTAATTATCATTTGAATAAAAAATTTAAAAAATTAATTAATTAATTTTTTATATTTACCCAATTTGAAAATAGAAAATTTAATAAAAAAACATAATTTGTTTATTTTTAAAATTTTTAAATTATAGTGTTTTAATTAATATACAAATTAAGTGAAAAATCAATAAAATTAAGAACAATTTATTAAGTAATTTATTATTTAATCTCTAAGTCAATATAAAAGAAAGAAAGAAATTAAGAAAAGGAAGGGAGATTTTTCTGGAGATAAAAATAGAAAGTCTCGCTTTCTTTTTATGTGGACGTGGGCTTTCCCGTACCAGCGTCATAATGCTGGCAGAGATGTTAACTGTTCGTGAAAAGCAACTGAAAACCCTACAAGTACGAAGCCTCCCTTATTTTTTTTTAATAAAATGTTTTATTAAAATCAAACGTATAGGTAAATTGTACCAACAACATAATATTATAAAAAATAATAGAAATATAAAATTAACTTTTAAAAAAACTATTTATTCTTATGATACTAACTGAAATAAAGAGAATTTAATATAAATTTAGAATATATAACTCACAAATAATTAAAATAAAACTCAGATAAAAAATCATCAATCAGTCAAGATGAACAATAGATGATCTAACAAAATAAAAGGTGGATCAATTTACGATAATATATCAACAAACATAAAATTAATATAATGAATAAACTAAAAAATTTGATAGCATAATTCTAACAATTATTTGAAAATATCTCATAATCGATGCCGGCAGTTTTCACCCTAACTTAGTAACACAATAAACTAATCACTCTATTGTTTTTTTTTTAACGGCAAGAGCAAACAGAATTTATTAAAAGAATGATAAAAAAATGTATAATAGTGGTAAATGAGTTTTTTGAATGAGAATGAAGAAGAAAAAAACGGTGGAAAAAAATTGGGTAGAATAAAGATAGTAAATCTACTGAATATATTTAGGTTGGTTTAGCAGCAAATTTTTTATTCGTATGTTCATGCAGTAAGAGCATTTATTTTTTGTTTTCCTCTTTTACTTGACCAGTAAAAAAGACTTAACTCATTTTGTCCCATATTTTTAAAAAAATTTGACTTTTTTGAATAATTTAAATTTAATTTATTTATATTATTATTTATTTAAAAAAAATTAAATATATATATTTAGAAAAACATATATTTAGAAACTAGATTAATTTGGGATAAAGAAAATATTAATTAAAAGATTGTACAAACTCTGAAATAGAGTTTGAAGACAAAAAAAAAAAGTAAAGATAAAAAAAGGACTAAAATGGTTACTAGCATAAGTTGATTCATTCGAATAGACACGAGGCCGAATCCACCCAACCAACCTTCCAAAAAGTAAGTCACACACTTAAGCCTCGGGGATGTGAGGCAATAGGCCTCCAAACCATAAAACAGTAAGAGGTAGAGACGAGAATTATTCGAAAAAGGTTGAAAAACAAAAAAAAATAATAATTATATTTAGATAAAGTAGTTTAGTTGCTTTCCTAATTCAGTCAATTAGAATCAAAAACCAAATTTTATTGTTGATTATCGGGTTAATTATTAGATCATACACTTAAAGCTGAATAAACCGAATAGTAATAATATTTTACTATCATTCATATTGACTGTATATATAAAGTTATTTCCTACTAATTTTAGAGATATACTACTTATCCTTCTTTAATTTTGGATGTCAAAGGTACAATTTTTTAAATTTTTCTTATTTTTTCATCTATTATGTGACTAATTCTTTGAAAGAGAAACTGAAATAACCGAACTAAATAAATTAAAATATAATTCAGATAGTTCAGATCAATTTTAACATGTAACTTGGATAATTTGGATGCATTTTGTAAAAACAAAAAACTAATCAAGTCATTGTGCCAAAATCAATCTCAAACTAAACCAACTGAATGCTCACCCTTATTAAGATGAGAGCTTGATAAACATTATTCATTCTGTCTTTAATATCCTTTCTCTTTTGTATAAATTCATAGTAGATGCGGAGTTGGAAAAACATGAAAATTGAGGAAGTGTAGGAGTCATTTGTAGAGATACCGTGCAAAATGTGTAATGCCTCTCACTATATCTTATGGGCTCAAGTACACTCAAATGGAGATACTTTTTATCTGAAAGTTCTGCCCATCATTTGAGGTCTAAAAAAAGACTCCCTAGTGTGGATTCGAATAAATTGTCGTGGTGTTGAATTCAATAAATTTAGTTCTTAAACTGCAAATGGGGTTCCCCCATTGCTATTTTATTTTGAGGCTATGATAGGTTAAGCTCGCATATTAGGTAATTTTTTTTTGTTCATTTTCATTTGTCGGCCATTCTGTGAATAAGTTGTTCATGCCCTTACTAGAAGAACCCTTTATCTCTTACAAAGAGTTGTTTGGGAAAATTTTTTCTCAGATTGATTATTATGGAAAAAATTTTCTCGGATTGATTGTTATTTGCTCTAAGTTTTGTTTGGTTGCATGACTTGCATATTTTGTCAAAAAAGAAAAAGAAAAAGAAAAAATAAATAGTACATTGGGCTCGAGTAAGTGTATATTTCCTAACATATAAGATGAAAGTATAATTAGTAACAAATCTTAAGTGGAAAATACAATTGTCCTATTAATTAAAACAAAAAAAATAATACAATCATATTATATTCAGAGATAAAGAACACCCATCGTCCCTAAACTACTCAAATGTTGCTTAATTGTCTCGAAACTATAAAATATTACTTAATCATTCTAAAACTTTGCAATTGTTTACCAACTTTTGCCATTTTTTAACGGCTGACGTATGACAGGACAATAAGGACAACAATTGAATAGTTTGAGGATAATAGTGCAACAATTGAGTATTTTGAGGATGATGATGTAATAATTCATAGCTTCAAAATAATTAGCAATATTGAATATAGTTAAAGATAATCAGTGTCATTTACTCGATATTCAAAAATCATACAATGCTTCAACTAAACAAGGAGTAATACATTTGTCTTTTTCTTTGGAGTTATCAGTCTTAGTTAGGGTAAATTGCAACAAAAGTCTTAGATCTTCAATTCCACTGCAAATTAACCCTCAAGCTCTATTACATTCCATATTGGTCTAAACCTTTATAATTCATTATATATTAGTCCCCAACCTACTTCTGGAGTTGGCCTTTTGCCATGGTTGTAAGTTGGGTTTGGTCTTTGTCTGCCTATTTTGTGTTGTGTTGTTCAAACTATGTTATATTGTCATTAATAATATTCTCTCTTTTTAAAAAATATTTACCCCTAACCTTTAGTCAATACTGAGCTAGCAAAAAAACTTGCTTTACAAAGAAAAAAAACTGATAGTTTAAATTGTCCATCAACTATAAACAAACTTATAGTTGAAATTGAATATGCAAGAAGATAGTTACCAAATATTTTAAATTAAATTTAAAATGTTGATGTCAGATGATGCCATGAGAGCTAGAATTAAAACTGTTTGGTAATTATCTAGAAATTAGGTTTATATGCCAAATTCATTTTTTAATATATACCATGATTTTTTTTATAGTCAATGGATCATTTAGATTATCAATTTTTTTCTCTATGTAAATTAGGTTTATATGCCAAATTCATTTTTTAAAGCATAGGGATCAATATGCAATTAATTATAAAGATTTGAGATAAATATGCATCAAAATAGAGATTTATGACCAATTTTCAATGAGAATTGAACTATTGGGACTTTTGGCACAATTTTTCCATCTTAATTTCTTCTTATTTCGACAGCTAGTATTGTGGGGTAAATTGCATAAAAAATCCTAAATTTTAAATTTTCATTACAAATTGGTCTTCAACTTCTATTACATTGCATAATATCCCAAATCCTTATACTTCGTTGCACATTAGTCCCTAACATTAGTTAAGACTAAATTGACACAAAAACTCAATTTCTAAAGAGAAAAAAATTGATAGTTTAAATGATCTACTAAATATAAAAAAAAATATGACACATATTGAATTTATACGAAGATAGTTACCAAACAATTTAAATTATAATTTAAAGAGTTGATATTAGATGAATATATGAAAGTTAGAATTTAAACTGTTTGAAAATTATTTTTTCATAAATTTAATCCTCATCATAATTTTTTGATAGTTAATAAACCATTCAAATTATTAATTTTTTTTTCACTGTAAAATTTTTTTGTACGCAAATGCATTTTTTTAATATTAGGGACTAATATACAATAAATTATACATGTTTCAGTTCAATATGCAACAAAATAGATGTTGAAGACCAATTTACAATGAGAATTTAAGGTTTGGGACTTTTGGTGAATCTTTGCCCTGGGATTACGTTTTATAGGTGGAAATATAGTTTATTTCAATTCTTTATTATTTTTTTTGGTGTGTTTGGAGGCACCATCTTCCTGCATTTGCTAACAACCATTCACAATTTTATTTTGTTTTAGTTGGTTTTTTGGGAGAAATGATTTTTTTTCATTGCTTATAATTACCTCTTAATAAAAAAACTAGAATAGAAAAAAGAAAAATAAGACCAGCGACATAAAAAAAAATTGAAAAACACTAAGTTAATGTGTTAACTTTTTTCTATTCATTTGGCATTAACATACATGTTATTGCGTTACCTAGGTGTTTAACGCAGATCTTGGGAGGCCGTTCTTAATTGAATTCGATATTACTTTGAATATGTTAATATTTACGGTCATACCTGCCTTTCTAACCTCACCAGCTACTTCTGCCACCTTTATTCTCTTCTTGTCCTTCCCAATTTTAATCCTCATACTTTGTGTTGCCCCTCCTATTCTTTTCCTCCCATCCTGATTTCAACCCTTTCATTTCTGGCAACCTTTGCCCCGGACCCCATATTCGCAAAACAAGATGCATTGTCACTTGGTTAGAGCATAGGTGTTACAAGGTATTCAATAAGGCTACTGCCTTCACTTGCACCAGTACAAATCGGCCAGTGTCATTTTTTTCTTCCACAACAAGGCTTGTCTTTCATTCAGAAAAAGAGCATGGGATAAGGAAAAGCCAGACTGAAGAGATGTGGTTAGCCAGTAGCGGGGTGGGGAGTAATGGTTGCAAGAGTAAAGTGAGTAGGGTAAGGGATGAGCGAATCAGTTAAAGCAAAGTGTATGATTAACCTGGGTTGATTGTAAGTAATTGCACATTTAGGGATAATTTATAAATAATCTAAAAGTGGGTTATAAGTTAGCCCCAATAACATGTTAATGTGCTTGTATTATATCAAAATGAACTAGTTAATATTACTAACTAGTTCAGGACAAATTAATTACTCCCAGTTAATATGTTAAATCAATGGGATAGGTCTAAGTCATGTATCTATCTCAATCCAACCTGATTCTTTATGAAATTGATCTAGAACTTTGGGTAAATATTGCTACGAGAATCAAATATTTATCAAATAAAACTCTTAAGTTCTCAATTAAAAAGAAAAATGATAACCCACTCATAAAGATGACAAGCAACTGGAATACTTAAGATTATTAATACAATGAATAATAATAATGTAAGAAGGTCTATTTATAGGCTTACAAAGAAGCCTTAGTTTGAAATAAATGAAGAAATATGAAAATAACTAGGAGTAAAAATCAACATAAATTTCAAAGGCCCAGATGCATATCAAAATGATGGATTTGTTGCTCATGAAATAAAATCATAAATGGCATAACCTTAATAACACTTATAAAGAGCAAAATTCCTTTTGAAATGACATATTATAATAGTCATTTTGACAACTACAACAACAGCTATTACATTCAGAACTTCAAGGTTGTGCAAGGCCTTTTTTTTGAGATTTTTTTTTCAATTTCACACATTTGGCCCACTTCAATAGTTCATCCAATAAACATTTCATGTTAGTAAATTACAAACAAATACCACGCCAATTACCATTCCTTCGTAGATTAAGAAACCGACTACTAGGAGCACAAGCTCAGATGTGCCTAGGACTAGGTTAATCATGCCATAGAGGATCATTGGGAGGTATGGCCAAACTCAATCTAACTATGAGACTGCTCATAGGCATCAATATCGGACACGAGGCAAGTAGACGGGGTGCTGTAGGGAGCTTGACTTGAGTTGGTTAGCTGCTAAGAGAGGCTAATTCAGGCCACCGCATGCAGCTATTGCAAGAGAATGAGGCTGAAGATTAGTGCTAAATAGTGGTTAGGGTGGCGAAGTAATGGAGGTAAGCATCGAGCAATTGGCCTGGCATTTTTTGTAATTTACCCAATTTTCAAGGCTAGTTCCATAATGAATTAAGTATCAAATTGAAATAAATCTACATGTTGGGCCTGCTCGTGTGGTTTTATGCATTAATTGAGAAAAGTTAATTTACCCCAAACAGGTATGAAGCTTGGAAAAAAATGGTAATGAATAACCATATGTCTTGTTATTTTGATTTAATATCTTTATCTAGTATTTATAAATGAGTGAATTTCAAATCATATGATGGATGATTAATTTTCCCCAAAAAGTTATAAAGGTAGCCATGGAATTTCCTTCAATTAGACTTGACTTATCTCAAATTTGTTTCTTGTTTGTTTGTCTATGTATTTATTTATTTGTTTATTTATTTTTCTAAAATAACCAATCTGAAATGTTGGAAATAATGAAATAGGCCAAGTTATAGAGGGCTAACTTGACCAAATAAGAAGCTCTGAGTGTTATTAGATAGGGATGTCAAAAAATACCCTACTCAGCCCTACTTTCCCCGAGCCCAACTACCTAAACCAAACCTGAGTCTACCCTCAAAGTCATGGGGAGAGTATGGGTTTAACTTATTCTGCCTCACCATACCTGCACTTCTCTTAAATTAGGATATTTATATTCAAAATATGATTTTATTTCAAAAATAAAATTATAATTTAACGTAAATTATCTTATATTACTTTAGTTTATGATTTTTTAAGTATTAATTAATTTTGAATATACACATTCTTTTGAAAATGTATGTAAATATATTAAAAAAAATATCAAAAAAATCAAACATATAGCTTAAAATTGAAAATTTATGTAAATATATTAAAAAAAATATCAAAAAAATCAAACATATAGCTTAAAATGGAAATGTGGGTAGCATCTGCCTACCCGCGAGGCAGGTACTACCAGAACTCGATTACTTGAAGGGAGGGTTTGAAATTAGTTATACATAGCCTAAACCCTACCTATTGACATCCCTATTGTTAGAGCACGTAGTTTATCTTGATCATTGGTACGTGATTTTTTTTCCCAGTTTTTCAAGCTACTACACTACTTTTGGGTTATGTCAAAAAAGGACGTGATATTTTCTTTTTGTTTTAATTGCACATATTTTTCAAATATATAATTCCCATTATATAAAGCTTACAAATATTAATATGTTTGTGTTACAACAATAATATTTACAAAAAATTAAAAGTGACAAATATTTTTAGATGGAAAAAGTATTTTTTTTTTCAAAAGTAAAATAATACTTTATTAAGAATCTGTTAGTAAAGCCTCAAACATGGGAATAAAATACGGTAAGCCTAATTCTACTTGACCTGAAAATCATTTGGACATTGTTACAAGATAATATGCCTCAACATTTGTAGAATACGGAGCATAAACAAATTAACAAAATTTAAAACATCAACTCAAATACATAATATCATCATGAACTACTCAATATGCATAAAAGAACAATGTTGAGTAATGCAAGAGAGCCAACATTGCCATATGACAATCTAATCTAATAACAATAATTTTGCCAACCCTACGTGTGAGCTTCAAGCAATCCTTTTAGAATAGCAAGTGTTTTAGCGTACGTAATCTCACAGACATATGGGATTTTGTAAGAGATGGCCAATGGGATAGTAGAGTACAAGTCTCTTACTAGCACACGAATACCCGTCGATCCTAAAGATACAAATAGCTTGACATCAACATTGATTACTATGAAAGTTTCATATAAAGAAGACCAACGTACCAATTCCTATACATGAGGTGTTGAAGCAAAAGGATGCAACACATTAGCTTCCATATAAACCCAATTTCGTACCTGGTAAGTTAGAGCCTTGGGTGTATAACAAACAACATTAAAACACATATATATTATGGTTGCACCAAGCAAACCAACCAATTACAAGGAAACAGTGTCATTCATTCGTCATTAACACTTCCTGTGTTGTCTAAAAAATGTTCCGTAAGTGAAGTGTGGCTTTGAAGTATATGTAGATCAATCTAGCAAATGAGTGTTTGTGTAGCCAAGCAGAAAAATAAAATGTGTTTAATTGAATTAGGCTCATCACCACAAATGGGGACAAAGTCTATTGGTGATAACATGATGCCGCCACAAAATTAACTTGGGTAGAAAAAGAATGAGATAGTGCTTGACACTATAAATTTTATAATTTAGGCAATAATTTCAACCGCCAGAAAGCTTGCCATCGAGATTGTTCCCAGTGTGAGGCTCCCAGATCCAAATGTAGGAGATTGTACTATAAGTGAGATCCCAATCATACAGTATGCTCCCCTTTTGTTTCATCAACCCAAGTGAATATGTCTAAAGTTGGTTAAAAGTTGATAGAAATTTGGATAATACGAGGACATCAATTAGGTGAAACATATATGTCAAGAGCCTGAGATTCCATCAACTTTCATTAGAGAATAAAATACCATAAAGTTTCCAATTTTCCATTACTTTTGTTGGAGTCGTAAGCAACAAAAAATTGGTTCCAAAGAGACTCATATATCCTGCCATATATTAATTGAGGTTTTGTCCCCAACTCACCAAAGTCATCCCATTCATAAGAGACTGCATCCAACCAAATGAGCCTGCCATATATGGGATGAATTAGGATAATCTTTACTATCCAAAAAAGTTAATTTTTTATGGTATTTCCCTTTCATAACGAGAAAAAAAAGTTGGATTCTTCAACAAAAGCCAAACTTGTTTGGCGAGGAAAACTACATTAAAAGCCTCTAGATCTCTAAATCCTTGGTCCTTTCATTTTAGAGCGATTCATACTCATCCAAGTACACCAATAAAATTGATCTATGATCAAAATGATGGCTCTAGAAAAAAATTTCCATAAGTGAATGCAATTTATTAAAAACTGTCTTAGGGACTATAAGACAACTCATAACAAAAATGGAGATTGCTTGTAGCAAGGTTGTTAAAAACGTGATATAGAATGTAAGATTGTGCGATCCTATGATCTAGATCCAAAAAACCTAACCAAATTGTAGTAGGATCACTGGCATAGTGGGATCGTGTTTAGAATCGTAAGATCATAGACAAGGAAGATACTACCAATCCGGGCTTCCCTTGTGCATCTTGCTTCATCACCCGCCAACTAATCGTCTTGATTTTCTTGCTCTATCGTCGAGTAATTACCATAGCATGATCAGTCCAGTAATGAGTGAATGAAGGTTGAGTAAAATCTTATAGGCCCAAAAATAGAGAAGCAACAATAATACGAAGGGATTAGAAAATGATTTAATTAGAATAATTTTGAAAAGTTAGTAATATTCAATTGCGTTTATGGAGGTTTTTAATGAAAAACAAGGAACAAGGAAAAATGAAGATTTTTTATTATTTGGTTGAAGTTGGTCAAAGTTTTGATTTTGAAAGATGAGAAATCTGGGGTAAGATGGGTGAGAGAAGGAGGAAGATGAGAGTCTTAAAGAGAGGGAGAGAGAGAGAGTTGTGACAAGAGAAAGGAGAAAAATGAGACAAGATGAGAGAGACAGAGAAAGTGGAGATAAGAGGAGAAATAAATGGCTCACATTCTATTTTTTTGTTTAATTAGCACTAAATTTTGTTTTTTTATCAAGTTCCAAGGCATGAGTCACAGGGCTAATCAAGGGCCAGGTAGAAAAGAAAATTAAAATTAATTAGGGAATAATTTTTTTAAGATTTTAGCTAGATGGAAATAAAAAAGTTATTAAAGAAAGAAAAATAAAATGGGCAATACATTTCAAATGAGGAAAGAAAAATAAAATGGTATAATGCTTTTTAAGTAAGGGTTTTTACATTGTTATGATAGTTAAGTTTTACATAAATATATAGTATAATTGGTCTTTTATATGAGCTATATTATGTACATTAGAAATTTTAAGTTTTAATAGAATCTTACGATTCATGATCCGATTTTATAATTTCGTTCTTATATGGTAAAAAATAATCCAGTGTAGGATCTCGATCTTGACAACCTTGGCTTGTAAGGCAAATTTGAGAAGCACCTCCTAGCCTGGTGCGTAATTTTTTTTCTCTTTATTTATGAAATTAAATGCTTTCATGTATGAAGAGTGAAAACATCGGTGATATACTTTTAATTACGTCAATTCGGTGCTTATTGGTATATTGTCATTTGTGGTGAAAGGTTAAAGTTAAACTTATCTTTTGTAGCTCAACCAGACTGGTTTGGTTTGAAGAAGCATTTTTCACATTCTAGAAAATGAAAGCACAAGGAAAGAAAAAGAATGTTTTTTTTTAATATGCAGAACAAAAATTTAGAGGGGACCAAGGGAAAGAAAACGTTAGACGGATTTTGTGGGAGGAAAAGGAAAAGGGAAATCTGAAGCAGAGGCAAAGCAAAGGGCAAAAACAGTGGACCGGAGAAGCTGGGTATTCGTATAACTTGCACTTCGTTGATCTTTGAACAGATGTATTACTTCCAAGGCAGTTCGATCAGGTTTGGTATGTACGGAGAAAAGAAAAGAAAATACGTGGAGAAAAGTACGTACCTAAAAAAACTTTCATGTGTGACTGTATAATTAAAGTATTGCAAGATTAGAGAAATAATTCAGGATTAGTGGACACACATCGTGAAAAATCTATAACTGTTTGTCAAACTCAAAACAAAAAGCTGATTCCCAAGGGGCACCATCTTATAAGACCCATTTATACAATTTATTAATTGTACTATATATAGGGAAAATGCTCGTTTAATTAGTAGTATAATTCTACAAAATCTTCTGTTTCATTATAATTTGATTTTAAGCAATACACCTTTTAGTGAATTAAGCATTTTTATATTGTACAACGCGCACAAAAACAGTCAAGCACATTTGGATCATCTCCATCTGGAACCCCGTTCTTCTCCCAGCAGCCAACACCATTGCCAAGCCCACAGCTTCTTTACCTTTTAACGTGCGCGAGAAAAATAAGCTTCCCCTCGTTCTGTATTCGGGACAGCAACATGTCTAACTCATGGCCACCCTTTCCCGGCATTTTTTTCCTTCATGTTTGGAATATACCTCTGGTCCTGAGGAGCTAGATTCGTTTAACAGGATGGACCCAATCTCATTACACAAACTATTCATTTGAATACGGAAAAGGTGCTAATTTATCACTAATGTATTAACTATAGAACGATTTCATAATCAGTCTTTTCTTTGTGCTAAATTTATCATTTGTGTTTTTGTTGGATCAATTTTACCACTACCATTTTTACTATAGAATAATTTTGTCATTGATGTTTTTTTTTTTCGTCGCAAATTTATAACCAATTTTTTAAGGGATAACAATAAAATTGGTCCAATAAAAAATATGGATAGTAAATTTGAGATGAAAAAAATTGATGGCAGAATCGCTCTATAATCTATACGCCAATAGTAAATTTACACATTTTCCTATTTATATACATACACGCGCACGCACACACACATATATAGAGAGCAAGAGAGAGAGAGAGAGAATTCAATCATAGACTCGTAATACTTCATGTCATACATTCAAAGTTTGTGACATTTCTAACTTATATATATATATATTTTTTTTTTCAAGTTTCAAAACTTAATCATTCAGTGCTTACATTTTCTCAAATAATAACTCATATGGCATTTGTGGTGATTCTGGAAACTGGTTTTGGATCCGAGTCACCGCTAATGAGTAACTGTGTCACTCCATATGTTTCCTATTACAATATATATTAAATTATTCTGAAGATTAGTTAAAATTATATTTATTACACTTTATTATAAGGATGCCCACAAACCAAGAAATTCCAAAGCCCAAGTCGATCCATGACGTTTCCTAAGTGGGGACCGATCAAACTTAGCAGCCCAAGAGCAAGAGTGATATACTACTGGTATTATGTTGGCCACTTCAACACTTGTATAAACTTTCAACCTTTTAGTTCTTAATATATATGCTAGTACAGTAGTACTTAGGTTTTTTGATACAAGCTCTTCCTCGAGGATTATAATCAAATTGAAATCTGATCAGCTGGCCGAACACCTGTTTGGATGGCCCATCCTTGAGCCATAGGCCTCATGAAATAAATAACACAACTTACCAATCTAGTTCCGCGGGCTTCCAACGTTGCCCATTATCGGCCCTGGTCATAGTTCGTCTCTTTTATGTACTCCATCTGCGTGGGCCGATCCAATTCAACCATGCAATAAATAGACTACACCGTAATTACGGACCGAACTACAATACAGCCCGCAAAAAGGGGGTACCGGTCGGACTGTTTTTTGGGCTGTTGGATTTAAGTGAAATCCAATCAGCCATTGGATCAGTTACAGGTAACTTGTTTGAGCGGCAGACACAGGAAAAGAAAAAGAGAGCAAAAATTTGAAAGGCAGAAACAAAAGCAAGGTCAGGTTTACGGGACTGGAATTTTGTTTTAATTTATTTCTATTTCTCTTTTTAGCCAGCACTCACCCATTTTTTTGTTTTGTTTTCTTATGGCCCGCATTCATTGGTCTGAAGACGTCACATTGTTTTTTTAGTGAGAATTTTTAAATATATTTTGTACCAAACGCACCCCTAAATTATTACATGGATTAATACTTTGTTAAAATGCTAAACTTACATTCTGTTTTTCAGTTTAAATAATTCATAATTTAACACATGATTTTTATTTTTACTTATTTTTTTTTTTGTCTAGAATCAATATTATTTGAAAGGTAATATTTTATTCATTTAATAATCACTTGCACAATTTTTTAAGAAAATAATTAATTTTTTTATTAGTTATCTTCTATGCTCAGGCCAATAAATTAAATAAAATTCTTAAATTTTTTAAAAAATATTTTTAAAATAATTTTTAGGTTCTTAAAGTGTAAAGTTTTAATGGATATACAAATTGAGTGAAAAATAAGTAAGAATGGAAATGATGCAATAGGTGTAAGATTATTTAGTTAGAAACAAACACAGCAAATAAATTGTTTTCTTTTAAATAGTTGATGAAATTACACATTGTATAGATATCGTGTACACTTAAAAGTTCCAATAAAAAACTATTGTATCAAGCTTCTACAAATTACAACTATTGTGATATTCTTTCATATGAAAAAAAAGACACACAAGTATTTGGCCTAAATTTTATTAGAAATCACATAATATTACGGAGGAAACCATTTAATCACATTAGAAAAAATAGGAAAATTTACCAAAACTGTTCGAAATATATGCAGAGCCACATTCCAAACTTTAGGGTTAGAGTTAGGGTTAGTGTTTAAGGTTTGGGTTTAGGATTAATGTTAAGAGTTCAGGTTTAGCATTAGGGTTTAGGGTTCAGGTTTAGGCGTAGGGTTAGTGTTTAGTTTAGGGGTAGGGTTAGCTTTGGGATTAGGGTTCGTGTTTGGGGTTAGGGTTTGGAGTTAAGGTTAATATCTAGGGTTTAGTGTTTAGGGTTATCATTTCGTGTTTAGCATTAGTGTTTAGGGTTAGAGTTAGGGTTAGGATTAATGTTTAAGGTTAGGGTTAGTATTTAGGGTTTAGTGTTTACGATTAGGGTTAGTGTTCAGTGTTAAGGTTTAGACTTTAACATTAGTACTGAAGGTTAAGGTTAAGGTTAGTGTTTAGGGTTTGGGTTTAGGGTTTGTGGTTTAGGGTTAGGGTTTTGCAGTTTAGGGTTAAGGTTTAGGTTTAGTGTTTAAGATTATAAATTTTTCTTTAGTATTTAAGGTTTAGAGTTGGGGTTAGTGTTTGTGTTTAGTATTGGTGATTATAAATATGGAAGTTACCCAATATGATAAAGTTGCTAAATATGGAAGTCTAAAATCAAATATAGAGTTCTAAATATGGAATCACCTAAGGATTATGGAGCTCTTGATTGGTCAACCATGGGTTTAGAGATGATTTTGGCTCGTTTTTCCACTACCATGAATAAACTCATCGTAAAATGGCAATAGATTTGTCACATTCTATTATAGTGAACCTAAACCTTAAACTCCCAATCCCTAAACCTTAACTCAAAACCTGAAACCCTAAAACAAAAACATAAACCTAACAACAAACTATAACCCTTGAAGGTATCTTAAGTGTGGCCAGGCAAACTTGATGGTACCATAAGTGTGACCGGATGACATTGAAGGTAACCTTCAAATGTGGCATGATCACCTCGAAGGTACCTTGAGTGTGACCAGGTAACTTTGAAAGTAACTTTCAATTGTAACTAAGTCACTTCAAAGGTACATTAAGTGTGACCGGGTAACCTTTAAGGAAACGGTCAAAGGTGAAAGGGTCGCTTGGAAAGTACCTTAGGTGTGATAGGGTCATTGAAAGGTGACAAGATAACCTTAAAAGTACATTCAGTGTGACTTGCTTATCTTAAATGTAGTAAAAAGAGTTTATCCAGCCACAATTAAGGTAACTTTAAGGTGACCGGGCTACCTTTTAAAGTTAACTTTAAAGTCACCAGGTCACAGTTAAGGTACCTTCGAGGTAATCGGGTCACAATTGAAGGTTACCCTTAAGATAAAGAGGTCACACATAAGGCACTTTCAAGGTTACCCGATTACATTTCAAGGTTATCTTCAAGAACATCTAGTTACATTTAAGGTACCTTCCAGGTGACCTGGTCACCTTTGAAAGTTACATTGAAGGTTACCTGGTCACACATAAAGTACATTTAACATGACTGGGTCTACTTTCAAGGTTAGTTTTAGGGTCACCAGGTGATATTTAAGGTACCTTCAAGGTAACCAGGTCAAATTTGAATGTTACCTTTATGGTCATTAGGTTATACAAAAGGTACCTTCAAGGTCACGTTTCAAGATTAATTTCAATGTCACCCAGTCACCTTTCAAGATTACCTTCAATGTATCCCGGTCACACTTAAAGTACCTTTAAGGTGACTGAGTTAGCTTTCAAGATTACCTTCAAGGCCATCAGGTAACACTTAAGGTACATTCGTGGTGATCGGGTCGCACTTTAAGTACTTTCAAGGTGACCTGGTAATGTTTTTAGGTTACTTTCAATGTGACATGATCACACTTTATGTACATTCAGGGTGACCCGGTAATGTTTTTAGGTTATTTTTAATGTGACTTGGTCATACTTTAGGTACTTTCAAGGTGACTCAGTAATGGTTCTAAGTTATTTTAAAAGAGGCCCGTTAATCTTTTTAAATTACATTCAATGTGATCTGGTCACATTTTAGGAATCTTCAAGGTAACCCAATATTATTTTTATGTTACCTAGTAATGTTTTTAGGTTATATTCAATATGACCCGGTCACACTTTAAGTACCTTCAAAGTGACCCGAAAATCTTTTTTAGGTTACCTTCAATGTGACCTAATCACAATTTAGGTATCTTCAATGTGACCTTATAATTTTTTTATGTTACTTTGGATCTGACTTGGTCACATTTTAGGTACCTTTAAGGTAACTAGGTCACATTTTGAAGTTACATTCGGTCACCTTACAAGTACCTTTAAGGTGACCCAGTCACATTTTAACCATCTAAATTATACCGGATCATTTTTTAAGGTTACCTAATGTTACTCAGTCAAATTTCAACTACCTTCAAGGTGATCAGGTCACATTTTTAGGTTACATTTACTTTAACTCAGTCACACTTTAGTTACCTTAAAAGGTAACCTTGTAATCTTTTTAGGTTACCTTCAATATGACCTGGTCACAGTTTAGTTACCTTAAAAGGTGACCCAGCAATCTTTTTAGGTTACTTGCAATGTGGCTTAGTAACACTTTAGGTACCTTCAAAATAATTCGGTAATCTTTTTAGGTTACTTTCAATGTGACCCAGCCACAATTTTGGTACCTTTAAAGAGACCCGGCAATCTATTTAGGTTACCTTTATGGGTGATCCGGGGTGACCTACACGTTTTAGGTTACCTTTAAGGTGATCCGGGGTGACCTAGTCACACTTTAGTTATCTTTAAGGTGATCCAATAATCTTTTCAAGTTACCTTTAATGTGACCCAACAATCTTTTTAGGTTACCTTCAATGTGACGTGGTAATTTTTTTAAGTTACCTTCAATGTATCCTAATAATCTTTTTAGGTTATCTTCAATGTGACCTGGTTCTATTTTAGAAACCTTTAATGTGACCGGATGACTTTGGGTTACCTTCAATATAACTTGGTTATACTTTATGCACGTTTAAGGTTAGGGTTAAGATTGGATATAAGATTAGGGTTAAGGTTATGGTTACAACTTTAGGTTAGGTTTAAGGTTTATGGTTTAATGTGTGGGTTTAAAGTTTATGGTTCAGGTTTTAAAGTTCAAGGTTTAGTTTAGGATTAAAATTTTAGTGTTTAAGGTTAGAGTTTAAGGTTTAAGGTTGGGGTTAGGCGTTAGGTTATGGTTAAGGTTTAAGCTTATGGTTAGGGTTATGTTTGAGGTTTAAGCTTAGTTAGGGTTAGGGTTTAGGGTTTAGTTTTAGGAGGTAGGGTTTAAGGTTTAAGGTTTAGGTTTAAGGTTTAAGTTATGTTTAAGGCTTAGGGTTTAGGGTTTAGGGTTAAAGTTATAGTTAGGGTTAAGTTTTAGGGTTAAGGGTTAGGGTTAGGTTTAAGGTTTAAGGTTTAAGATAGGTTTAGGGTTTAGGGTTAAGTTAGGGTTAAGGGTTAGAGGTTAGGGTTAGGGGTTAGGGTTAGGGTTAAGTTTAGGTTTAGCAGTAAAGTAAGTTTAGGGTTAAGGTTTAAGTTTACCTTTTTAAGGTTAAGACTAGGTTTAGGGTTTAAGTTTAAAAGTAGGGTTTAGGTTTTAGGTTTAGGGTTTAAGTTTTGGGTTTAGGGTTTAGGGTTTAAGGGTTGAGGTTTAAGGTTTAGGGTATGAGGTTTAGGGGTTAGAGGTTAAGGTTAGGGTATGAGGTTTAGGGTTAGGGTTAAGGCTAGGTTTACAGGTTTTATTGATAATTCTCACTTTAAAAAATCTAAAAAATAATTTTAACATATTTTTTTGTCTAAAGTATGTTTTTCTTTTTGTAAAATTTTCAACTTAACTATCACAAAAGGATAAAAATTAGTAAAAAATATTTTATTCTCATTCAAATAGTCACAAAATTTTTTCAACTTTTCCCATTTTAAGGTTAGGATTAGGGTTAGGGATAAAGCTATGTTTTGAGTTTATGAGTTATTCCTAAACAAGTAACATTTCATATTTAGTAAGTTTAATGATCTTGGTAGGTAAATGTCAATATTACAATATTGGTACTTGACCTTTTAAGTGCAGTGCAACAAAGTACCTAAATTTTAAAAAATTTATTTTTTACCACCCATAATAATTACACGATGAGTCCTTAAATTTTTAAAATTTTTAAATTTAACAATTTTTACAATAGATAGCAGTGAATTAGACTTGTAGTTCATAGAAAAAGTTGGAAACTGTAGTAAATTCATTGCAACATAATTAAGATTTTTTTTATGAATTTTTTAATTAAACATACTAAATGATGGAACATTTTCATACTTTTGATTTATATAGGCTACCTAGTAACTAGTTTTTTAAAAAATAAATTATCAGATACTATTTTTATCATCTCTTGATGAGGGGAGATCATTTTAGATGAGATTATGACATATGTTAATTATAAATTAATTTAAATTTAATCCTATTTTTTAATTTACAATACAAATTTCAAAGATATGTTAATAATTGTGGCTTTGGCTTCCTCGTGTCACTACATTAATGCTTTATACAACAGATGTATATTTTATAGGCTACGTGCAAAAGATTGTAGTTTATTTACTAATAAAGGAAAGTGTGTCACGTGTTAGCTCTACAATCTCTCTAATTAAGAAAAAATTAAAATTAACCTTAAATGTATCCTGCTTTATATATATATATTGACTATTTTAAAGTATGTTTTATTAAAAAATAACTTTTGTTTGTGTTGTGTATCAACCAGAAAAATAAATTTCATTTTTGTAACATAAATATATTTTTGTACCTCTCATTTTTGAAATATTTTATAAAGAAATCAGTTAATCAACAAAATAGGTTCCTTTATAAGTTTATCATTTTCCCCTCTTTTTTTTTCTCTTTTCTTTCCCTTGTTTTTATTTTCATTTTCCTCTCTCTCCTGTCACACGTTGCCCTTTTTTTTTTTTTTTCTCTTTCCTCTCAACCGATTTCGCCTGTCTGACCAGTTTCTTCCTCCTCTTCTCTCTCCTCTCAACAGCTTAGATTGGGACAACACCCATGCCCCTTTTCTTTTTTGGGGGGAAAGGGGTAATTGTATAAACTTCCTCGTAATTACCTCTGTAATGGAAACTTCCCAACCCTGTGAGGACATTTTTTTACATAATGAAAGGTTTAGAATGATCTAAAAGAAATAATAATAATAATAATAAATAATAACAATAATAATAATAATAATAACAACGATGATGATGATGATGAAAGGTGCTGACAGGAGAAGACGTCAAACCATCAACTCATGTAACAAGCTAAAATTAAATTTTGATTAATTAATTTGAGTACTAAAGAGCATAAAACAACTTGCGCGATAGTTTTAGTACTATAAATTAGAATTTGGAATCAATGATACCATATTTGGGCAAATAGAAACAGAGACTGGATTTAAGATATGAACAAACATGAATAAGCTATGAACATATCCATTTATTTTATTTTTAATTAATACAAACACAGACAATAAAAATAAGTTGCATAAATGGTTTTTAACATTTAGTCATTATTTTTTTTCAATCATTAACTTATTGAATGTTCTATTTTAGTTTTAAACCTATTAAAATTATTTTCTTGTGGTTCCTCACCAGATGAAATTCATTAACTCAAAATAATTATTTGACATAAATTTTTAAAATTTTATTTTAAATATTTAGTAATTGTCTTTCAGTAAATTTAAATAGTTTAATATTTTTTGACAATAAATAGATGATTTAAATTAATATTTTTTTTCTTTTTATATTGTAAAACAGTTTCCAGATAGTTTAAGTTATGATTTAAAAAGTTATCAGAAAAATATTATAAGTTAAATTTTTTTTATCAAATTAGGATAAAAAATGAAACAATTTCAATAGATTTAAGAGTAAAATGAAACATTTTTAATAGGTTTTTTACTAAAACAGAACATTCAATAAGTTAGAGACTAAAAGAAAACAATGACTAAAGGTTAAGGATCATTTATGAAATTTACTCCGAACAATAAATGAGTACGAATTTTATTTTTGTATTTATTTGTTTATTACTACACAAACACGAACACAAATAATTAAAGCCAATGACTACCATCAATTTGAATCAGAGGGAGTTTAACAATGACCAACGGGGCAATAGGCAATGGTGGCTGGTGGGAGAGATTATGAGTTAAGGCTATGAGGCTTAATTTGGTACGGCAGAAGGTTTATGCTATGAGGAGAATAACCGATTAAGTCTTGAAAAGCAAAGACAATAAATTAATTTGGGAAATATTAAGGCATAATTATGTATCTGTGGAGAATCTGGACACTAATAAAAGTATATAATATATAAAATATATATAATAATAAATGTACAACTAATATATATATATATATATATATAAACAAATAAACAACATAAATGAACATAATAAACAATAACCGAATTGTTCACGAATGTAAATGAATGAACAAAACCTTATTTGTGTTTATTCATTTAACTAAAAAATTGATAGAAAAATCTATTCATGTTAATTTATTTAACTGAATAAACAAATATAACCAAATTCTCACCGAAAGATTCAGAAACTATTCACTGGACATTCTATTCATCTACACCCCAAAGATTATAGACATTATAACTCATCGGAATAAAATCACATAGATTATGAGGAGCCTTAGAAGTGGAAATCAATTTAGTTGTCAGATTTTTTGTTAGTTTTTATTATTCTATTTTTTCATCAGATCTTACAGGTTGTGTATGTATCATCCTCTTTTCAATCTATTGACCTTACATTCCCGGAAAAAAACCCGGGGGGGAGGGGGGGAGTAAAAATATCCATACATATGACGGTAATGATACTTATATATAGGTATTGGCCTACCATTATATGGACAAAGGCCCAATGTGATAGGCACGCTGATGCACCAAGGCCACAAGGTATGTGGGCAAAACTATGGCCTAGGAAATAAGGCCCAATTGGCTTTTGAGAGTTCGTGAACAATAACAATACGTGAACCATTTGTCCCAGGGTAGGGCACCGCCCCAATATGAAGTTAATCAGTTTAACCACAATGATATAGACATATTATAACTTTGATGGGTTGAGTATGTTTTGCTGGTACGCTATCTCATCTCTCTAAAGCCCGTACTTGACTTATTGTGAAGATTTTGAGCCAGTTTGGCCCAGATTAATAATGCCACATTAACATGAATTTTATGGGTTAGTTTGGTAGAAATTAATGCAATTAATGGGATGAGATTATTCACCGGTTAAAACCGGGTTGAATTCGGGTTAAAAGTACCAGTGGATTTAAGTTAGAAATTAGGACATAAAGTTGGTTTAATTACCCACATATGCCACTCGCTACCTTTGTTCTTTGCTGATCTGTTATCTCCCCTTTCATTCTCAAACTTATCCTCACCAAATCCACAACCTGATTAAGCACAACCGCTTTCTCCCGCTGGATCCATCATTACCCAATCTTATTTTCATTGTTTGCTTGCTCATCGCTTTTGAGCTTCCCCAAAAGTTGTCTTCGATGAAGAAGTAGAACTAGCACAAGTTTTCCTTGATGATTCAGTTTGGTGAAGCACTACTTCGGATCCAGTCCAACAAATCAATCACCATCACCATTTAATAACCCAATCCTCACCTCCATATTTACCTTCCCTATTTTCTGAGTTGATGCGCCGAAGAAGATGGCTTTCATCCGAGGTTGGAAAAAGTTGTTCATGAGGCTTGGTGGCTCGCCGAGAGGCTTATATTTTTCGAATCCAAACCCTTCGGCCGACAGTGTGTGACTCAACGGTGATGGTGCGTGTGACTCGACAGTGATGATGGATGGTTGGCGTTGTAAATAACACAAATCTTGAGAGTGTTTTATGTTTTCTTATCTAGTGGCTATCATCAGTCGCGAGTAACCCAAAACCGACCCGAGAATAATTCAGATTAATTAATTGGATTAATGGCATATGAACTGCCCTTATGTTTTTTTTCCTCTATACATGAGGACTCACAAAAAGAAGACTTATTTGCCTCTCATTGTTTATGGTTATTACATGGCCCTTTTTACTGACTATTATTGGCCATCATCTCCGTAAACCGATCATCTCTCCCTTTTCAAAGCAAGGATTTGAAGAATGTTGGACTCTTTATGATTGGATTTTGGAAACAAATAGATCAATGATGAAGAAGGTTGATAAAATTAAAGGAAACAAAAATAATTATTTTCTTCTTTTTTCTTCTCCTCATCGTTTCTTTTGCAAACTTGAACCAGGGTACAACAGATCTAAGCCAGCCACCATAGACTTGAGCTGATTTTATGATGTATGAGCTAGGGAATGTATAGATCTGATCCATGTCGGTTAACAAAGCTGCATGGAAGATTGGAATGTACTATAAAGGCAGGTACTCCGGACTATTTCGAGTGCAGCTGTTTCTCAATCTTGCCGATCAGGTCATGCATGGCTTAATCGTTGCATTACAAAGTCTAAATGGCCACTATTTCAACGGAAGGCGGAGGCCAAACGACGATTGAATAAGACGCAACTGGGGAAAAAAGAAGAGAGCTATGAGATTTTGTATTTTTGGTTACAACAAGAGATTGACATGCTTGTAATTATGACAAACTTTGTGAAGAATAAATAAATTGGCATTCTCTGTGAGAGAGTTTTACCATAAAAACACATTAACACAGATGCATTAACGGCCCTAAGCTAGGCCTACATGTGAGGTTGACGCATATGTACAGTTAAAAAATTATGATTCTAATATGGAAAGGAAAACAGGAAGAAGGGGGAAAAAATAAAATGGTTTACGCGAAATATATTTTCTTTCCTCAAAAAATAGTTTACCATAGGAGAATGGGCTTTTTAATAGAATGTATAGGAGAAATTATTTAAGAAAATAACACGCTCAGCAATAAGCCTTATCTATAATGACTTTGAAATAAAATAAAGAAGGATCGTAAGGACTTTGAAATTCTAACATAAACAATTGCTAATCCAACACTATCACCACCACATGACAAAATGAAACCCACATTTTTGCGCTTATTTGAGTCGCCACAGAATTGCCAAAGCCCCATGTATAGAGGATCATGACCCGCATATGAAAAATTATACGATGCGACAAATAGAACGTGCATGTCTATCCCCAATATCAAATTAAAAATTTGCAGCAGCAAAAGTAGCTCTCTTCACACGTGTAGTTGTTTAACAATTTTTACTTTTGTTTCAAACCATTTTATTTCATCTTTCAAACTCAGCACCCTTCTATGTATGTTAACTATTCCAAAAGATCATTCTACACCTACTTTATCCATAGGCAGTAAAAGAAAAAGTGCTCCATGCTTCCTTCTTTATTTTCACAAAAAAAAGGTGTCTTGGTTGTATTACCACTTTTGTGTTTGTTGTTGTGTTCGTGTTTTGGTAATATTCATAGTGTTCATATCTCAAATTGTGATCGTGTGCTTGTGATGTTCATATTCATTGTAAAGAATTTGAGCCAATGTTGGGATGCTGGGTTTTTTTGCTCAAATCCAAGAAGCTTAATGATTTTTATTTTGTTTAGAATTATTTGGTTTTAGTTTTCGTATTTTTGTTAGATTTAGTGTGTAAGGGTAAGATTATGTGATTATCAATAGTATTTAGGGTAACATATATCAGGATAAGTACTAAGGATATATTTATATTGTAATCTCTATATTTGTCTGAATGGATTTCTCTTATTTATTGATATTGGTTAGTTAATAACAAAACTATATTAAATTAGTGTGTACTTGTCTGATTACGTTAGGTGACTTCACTATCACAAAAATGTACATAGGTGACATAACTTTGACAGCATCATTGATAAAACGTCAGGAAAGACCACATGATTGCTAGCATATTGAAAAAAATGCAGGTAAAGATCTAGTTAAGCCTGACTAATTTTAAAAAATGCAACTATAGAGCCTTCTAAACTTGACAAATTAAAAAAAATGTAACAAAAGATCCCTCAAAGAGTGACCATTTTACAAAAAATACAGCTAAAAGTACTACTAAAGGGCTACTAGTTCCAAAAAATGTAGCTAAACCCTTAAGCCCACTAGCAAACTAAAACCGAAAAACTTAGCAACAGGCCCAACATGTTTTATAAAAAAAAAAGCCAAAAAAGTGACATTAATCCCTGTGATTTGAATCTTTCTTCGCCTTCTCATCTCCCTAGAATGCATTACCAAACTCAAACTGAGATGGTCCTTCCTCATAATCCTAAAGGCGAACGAGAAATCTGTCGGCCAACGCCGATATCACTCGCTGCTAATCTCATCACCAGCTGCCCAATTGCGAAATCCCCTACGATCTTCTCCAACTCTTGCTTGATAATTTTCTCTGACGAAAAAAAAATGTGAGGGACCCGGAGAAATGCTAGAGTAAGTAAAACCTTGTGCTGTCGGCGCTCGATGGCCATCTCCAAGCAAAGCTGCAGTTTCTTTCGCCGCCGCTCTGTCTTCTACTTCCTCTAATTGTATTGCCTGGTTGATTGCGGTCCTCCGCTTCCTCTGCTCAAGTCAGCGCTTTCAGTTGTTTCAATTAGATTTATTTTTGTCAAGGCTTTTACTATGTTATGTCATTCTTTGTTTGTTGAACTACAAAATGTGTCAATGAACTTAGTATAGTTGTATGAAACCATGATCTGAAAAGTGATGCAAAGAACATAAATTGCAATAAGTAGATAAAACAACAGTTAAAAGGATAGAAACATTTTCCCCACTAGAAATTGAACAAACCATGTCAATTCTTATTAGAATAGCCTTTCTTTTCCTTGATCTCAAGTTGAAACTAGGTGAAACTGATCAGAATATCCTTGTAATTGAATTAAAGAATAGTACCATAAACTTGCAATTGAAGCAAATTAATAGGAATAAACAAAAATTGAGTGGATCACGGTTCAAAACATATATACTACTAGCTAGTTTAAGTTAATTATATATTCTCGGATATTGGATGGATAATATTTTAATTGGCATGTTTTAGTTCTCAAGCCAAAAGCTTCCTTAGATGACTCTTGATTTCCTTAAAATCTGACAATGATTGATTTATTTTGTTCAATTGAGGGACACTGCCTAACTGGTTGAATATCTCTTCTTAGGATGTAAGTAATTACTTTCTTCTTGTATTTGTATTTATTTCATTCTATGAGAAAAATGGAGTTGAATTGATTAGGTTACCAGAGAAATTCCTTTTTTGAATGCCTTTTTGTCTTTGTTTCTTTTTGCTAGAATCTTTATTTTTTCCCCTCCGATTAATGCAAAGACAACACTAGTTAGAAAAATAAAAATAAAGAAAATAGTTGTATTTAAATTCTTTTTCCTCTAGTTGAGCTAGGCCACTTTGATTAGCATTTCATCTTTTTGCATGCTCTGGTTGTATGGACTTTGGTTTTGATTCTCTTGCTACTTTGCCTGTGATGTAATTTCTTGCTAGTATTTATTAACATTCACTTGACCCTTCTACTACTCGCAGTGCTTCATAAACATTTCTGACTTTCTAGTTAAGACCTAATTGATTCCTTCAATCTTTTCTCTCTTGTATTACCATATGACATCTGTTCTGTATTAGAATTACTTTTAATAAGATTCATGTATGCATAAATTAATATAATAAGAAGTCCAGATTTTGAGTAAATTAGTAGGCATGAATCAAACATATGAAGTTCATGTTTTTTTATTTGGGTTCTTTATGTTTATAGCTAGTTGCTAATTAATCAAATGAAGCTTGCGATAAAGTAGGGAAATTAAAAGCTAATGTCTTTTGGTTAAAGTGGCAAGGAACTTAGTTCTCCATAAGTAATGTTTCAAGTTCAATTCTTACGAATGTAGAAGCTTACAATTTTTATATATACCTGTGAGTACTGAATGAGAGATAAGATTTCCATTACATGAATCATCTTACAAATGCAATGCAATACTAGCAGCAAACTAGTTGGACCCCATCTCATGGGCCCATAACTCTAATTTTTTGTCATATATTTGTGTATATGTATTAACTAGTAGTACATCTATATATGTATAGGATAGATCAAATCCTAGCTAAAACCTCATGCCTGGTTGGATGGGAGAAATGAGATTTTCATTGCAAACTTATTGCTCAGGGAGAGGAGCTGAGGAAACGAATTAGTGCTACAACATATATTGATTGCAGTTTTATGACTCGGCGGGTAAATGTGATTTGGATGTGTAATGTTACAAACTGAACCATATCATTAATTCTATGTTCAGCTTATTGACAGCCAAAGTGAACACACACACACACACACACACACACACACACACACACACACACACACACATGTGTGTGTGTGTGTGTGTGTAAGATCTAACTTAGAAAATGGTGAATTGCTGCACAATCCTTTAGCACATGCATTCAAGAAACTGAGAAATTGTCTCTTTCCAATTTTTATTTGCTTGACTTTAAACTTTTAAAGCATCATTATTTGTGTTTGATCCATTTGCTTAACTCTTTCCAATTTTTTTTTATAGATTTTGAGTGTTGATGCAGTAGGAATTATCAGTACTTATGGAGCTTTTGGAGATGAATCTGTACTTGTGAAGCGCCAACTTGTTGTTTGACTTTTATTTCTCAATAAATGTCTGAATTTCTTAGTGGGAATTAACATGAATGCAACACTGAAAAATTCACATTTCCATATCTAGAATTTCTATATGTATGAATTTTTTGCAATTTATATTAATGCAAAAATTTCATTATTTGATGTTTTAAGCTTCAAAATGGATTTTATTTCAATTTACATTGATGATAGTAATATGGTTTTTTTTATCCCAAGTTAAGAAACAGGTGGACAATGATATGCTGAAGGGGAAAGTTAATATTCTATCTACCCCTTAATTGTTGCGTTTTGTTAAAAAAAATGCTAGAAAATTTCAGGGTATTAGATACATTGCCGACGATTTTTCATAGAAAAAGGTACTAAATATGGTACATTGGTGACATTTTCTAGATAAAAATGCTATTAAATATGGTACTTTGCTAACGTTTCTAATTAAAAACGTCACCGATTATAGACTTTTACTTGTGTTTATAAAATGTGAAGAATATTTACACCTTGTACCAATGTGTTCCTTGATAGCATTTTTTTTCTATGTTTCCTAAATAGTTGGTAAAGACATTTCAACGTTTTGAAACGCTAGTAAAGGTCCTAAAAACGTTGCCTATGATCCCTTTTGTTGTAGTGGAACTTTTTTCCCGCCACGATTTGGTTTTGACATCCAAGCGTATGGTGGCTGAAGGAGTTTGAGGTCTATTAATCTGGAAGAGACGAGGGAGTCGGCATTCGGTCACAATTTTCTTGGGAGAAATATCTAGCTGTAGACCACTATGGACAAAATTAATGAAAGTTAAATTGGTTTCAACTGACTGCATTAGGAATTAAGACTGAGTGAGATAACTAATTAGAAACCATTTTGACAGGGGGAGAGATGTAAAAAGAAAAAAATTGAAGCTTTGATTTAATAAGAGGCCAACAACAGCAATAACAATATTGGATTATATAACGCAGGTACAAAAATAGTACAAGTTGAGTACTTGAGTTCTGATCAGATTCGACAGTTTGGAGTTCTAGAATCTAGAGTTGATGGAGTAACATTTGTTGTTCAATTTGAGTGATTGGTTATGAAAATATACGATTATGTGGTGATCTTAAAGTATGCACAAAGAAAAAAAATTACTACCTCTGTTTCATAAAAGCTGTTATCTTTACTATTCACAGCAATTAATTTATGATTTTATTTTTCTTAAAATTTATCATAAAAATATGAATTTTTTATATGAAAATGAAACTTTAAAGATTTTAGTTTCTAAATATCATTTTTTAGAATTTTTTTTAATTCATATTAATATAAATATATTCAAATCAAATTTTAGTCAAAAAAGTAAAATGGACAACTAATATGAAACGGAGGGAGTATTTGTTATAATTAATATTTGCTGTAATATTTTCTCTAAAAATATATTGTATTTCAATAATTACAAAAACTGTTTGGAAAAAAAATCCTGTAGACTTTATATTTTATCTTTTGGTGAAAGATTTTTCTTGTTTCGTAAAAAAAAATATTTATTTTGTTGGTAGATAACTTCAATTATTTCAAGGCATGAATCTTGTAATGGTTTTATGGATTCCTTTGGCAAAGTGTGGATGGACGCGGCTCCTCCTCCCCCTAAACCAAGTTTGAGCCTCCGATCGTTTTCCTTTAACTCTTAATCATATACTTGTAATATATAATTCCACATACCAAAGAAAAAAACATTAATCTTATTTATTTAGAGTCAATTCATTCAAGTTAACTTAATTCAAAATAACTTATTTTTATTTTTTGTTTAGAACAAAATTTATTTGAAAGTCAATATTATGTAGATATAATAATCCATTTAAAAGTAAATTTTTATGATATTATTAACTTGTTATGATGTTTTTCTTTTTAATGCCTATAAAAATGTAATAAAATTATAAGAATTGTATTTTCAATAGATTATTACACATACATAAAATTGGATTTTAAAAAAAAATAATTCCAGATAAAAAATATAAAAATAAAATTAAGTAATTTTAGATTAAAATTTACTTAAAATTAAAATGAATTAGGTCTCAATAGTCTTATATATGTGATCACTCTTCCAAATAAAAATGGTGGTTGGTGATGATACTCATATCCAAGAGAACTGAGCCCCCATCAAGCTCAACTACTAAGCTGATCCATATATAAGCCTAGCAACCTACAATCTCCTAAAGGATAATCACAAAGTTAGCCTCGTATGAGACATCTGCCTTTTAGTTCCTACGGCTCTTAAGCTATGAAGATCTGCCACCGCATCCTATGACTTTGATTCATGAGGCTTCTCCACTAAAACTTACATTAGATGTTTACTTACTTTGGCATCGGATTATCTTAGAGAAGTACTTACACCGTCTAATTTTTTGGTGCTGGTGGACCAACACCTGAACCCTTGATACTGAGGTCAAGACTGGAGGTAGAGAGTAGCATCAATTGAAGTTAGGTGAAGGTGATGGTTGAGGTGTTTGATTAATAAACTTTAGGACAATACGGGCATAGAAAAGAAAACATGGGGATTGAGTTGACATTTCCAGAAAATTCTATTTAGGGGAATGTGAAAAATGGGACTGATTTGGATACGCTTCAAAAGGTAAAGAACTTAATGGGGAGAAACTGAGGATAAAGGACCTTAATAGAACAATTAAATATATAAGGGGACTGTCGATGGATTTCACCCCAGCCAGAACGTATATTGTCGAGCAGAGAGCAAATGGTCATTTAAACTCTATCCAATTTGAAGTAGTCAACTGGAAGAGGACAGCTCACCTTGAAAAATCATTTTAGTAGAAAAAATGATTGAAATCGGCGCGTCCCAGCCTGGCCCATTGATGAAAAAGACAAAAGACACAAGCGCGTGCAAATCTGAATTCATGCCTAATTAGGAGAGTAATATGAAGGCGACGACCAGCCGCAAATAGTATAACTTGTGTCTGAATGCATGCAAGTGTTATGATACATGTCGCCGGTCGGAGCCCACAAATGGCTAGCTAGCTATCGACAAATTTTAATAATTTCTTAATCTTAATCACCATAGCGAACAATACATCACACACAAATACACGTACCTTCCCCATAAAATCCCAGTTAAGATGTAAAGATTCAATCGTTCAAAGTTCTGTACGACCTCCCTATATATACATACCAACAGTGAGCAAATATTAGTATCGATAATTGCTGTGAGAAATTTAATAATAGTTATGCCCAACTCAGATCGATTAGTGAATTCAAAAGATAAGAATGCCATGAGACATACAGTCAAAGATAATGTTAGATGTTTTTAGAGTTGTATCAAAAGAAAATTCTCTAATATTTAAATTAGCAGAGGGCAAAACAGAAATTTACAGAAGATTTTAGGAAGCAATGTGAACGTACTTAAGATTTTCAGTGAAATCTTTTTCGTAGGCCTAATACCTTATTGGCCAAGACAAAAGTTTTTCTTGCATTCAAATTGTGAGCCCATAAAGTAGATGGATTCATTTCCTATCTTGTCGCAAACCAATTTAATGTGGTCAGCGGATGTGCTCCCAGTAAATTTATGCGTTTGACTCCAATGAGAATAAATTACGGGTCTAAGTCTAATAAGATATCAAGTAACAAAAAGGAAAAAGGAAAAATCATTATTAATTTGTTAATGTTGAAGTGTAGAATAACCCATCAAACAATACTATCTCTACAATATCCTTTTTATGTCACAAATTAATTCAGCATGCCTCTTAACTAATCAGTATTCACATGTAAAAGTAGTTAACGATGCGCGGATTAATTGTTACTAGTCCTCTTTTTGTTGGATCTGATTAAGTGGTCTATTTCACACTTGAACAGTGTCAAGCACACTGGATTCTATGTCATCTCTTTGTCAGCTACTAAGATTATCTGGACAAGCTTGCTTTTCAGCCTAAATTTATATAAAGAGCATTTTGATGTGCCGTTTATTTGAAAGTTCATTCTCCTCATAATTACTTTCTTTTTTAAAAAAAATCATAAAAAAGTTTATATATGATATAATTAGCTAATTATGTAGTGGTTAGCAATTTGATAAAATTTATTAATTTACGAGTTGGTGTGAGTTAAAGCTTTTGAATGCTGAGGTTCTTTTGCTAAAAGATTAAAAGTTAGGATAGGTTTTATAAAGTTAGATTACAGTGGAAGTTAAATGACCAACTTGTGCAATCTTGACAGAGTTTAGAGACTACAAATGCATTTAAGATTTTTCATAAATACCTTAAAAAATTAATTTAAATTGAAGTGTAATTAACAGTTTGTGTATAAAAACAGTAAGGAGTTTTTTTCAGTGCTCAAATTATCTATATAAGTGCATATGAAATGAGGCATTATAACATGATAAGGTATTACCATAAAATAATAAAAAAATTAATAAAAAAGTTAGCAGAGGCAAGATTTGAATTGTCATGTTACTTAAATCTTAGCCACGTTAGTTAAAACTGAGGGATATCAAGATAAAGCTAATTTAACATTCATAAAGTTGTTTGACATTAAAAAAAGTCACAAAATTTTTCTATATCCGTGGCTGGAGGTGCGCCTGCGTTGCCATGATCGATACTATTGTAACGCTGATTCTGCGTCTTTTTGTGGTGAAAAAGATAAAAGACAAGAAAAATAAGAAAAGTCCAGTTTCACTCTAGTTTCCTGGGCAACTAAATTGAAGACTGGAGATAAGGTCAAGGAACAAGTAGCCGTTGCGGTGGCCGCGGCTGACCATTGACAGCCACCACTACATGCCACCCACACCTCCTAATAATTGCGCATACAGATCTGCTTCTGCATGTCTGCCCACTATGTTTCTATATTTGCTTTTTTTTTTTCTTTTTAAATACTTGCAAAAATCGTTATAATTTCTTATGAAGATTATTACTTTTTGGAACATATTCTTTTTAAAGATATATATTATTTTCCCTGTTTAAAAACCTTTACAATATATTCTATTCCCAAATTTTTTCATTATTTTTATATTTATAAATTACTTCATATTACTCTTCAAATTATAATTTCAATATTTAATTTTCCAATTTTCTTAATTTACTTGTAAAACAATTAAAGGTGAAATGAAAACAACACAATTTCACCCCCCTTTCTTAAGTTATGTGCAGACAATGCTTCAGAAGTTTCGGAACCAATGAATATTGTACAGAAATGTGTTGTTAAATTACACTTCATCCTTTAATTTAGATAGTTTAAGGATATAATGCATTATAAACATACGAGAATTCTTGTATCCACCGGGTGAACATACACCCGGTTAAGAAACGTTAAGCAAACAGTTATTTTAAAGGAATATGAAAACTAGTTTTGGTTAGGATAATTGCCACGATTAGGTGATAAGTGTGATCCATTTATCTTTAATAAAATATTTTATATAATTATTATCCATACCAATTTTGAATTCAGCGATTCCTTCTTTCTTCACCCATCTTATAATTTATTCGACCATTATATCAATTTTTATTTATTTATTTTTGAAATAGTTCTATGTTCTAATAGTTGATATGTCATAGTTTTTTATATGAAAGAAAACTCACCGGTTGAAGATAATTCTGGAAATTAAATGTATTAATTTGGAAATCCAATGTACCATTATATATATTCCTTGTATTAAACTAGAAATTCAATGTATTACCTTGAAAATCCAATGTATCATTCTGGAAATCGAAAGTATCATTCTATAAATTCCTTGTATTAAACTAAAAATCCAATGTATTAATCTGGAAATCTAATGTATTGATTTATATATTCGTTGTATTAAATTATTCAACCACGTGATACACATTATAATCAGACCCAAAACCTCAATAAAAAAGAAGCCATGGACAGGGAAGGTAGAGGCGATGGTCAAAAGGAGAAAGGAAGGATCTGTTGGGGCTGCTGCTAGGGTCGAATAAAGGGGATCAGGAGATGAGGAAGTTGACAACCAGTGAGTTGGTGGACGAGTGCAAGACCTTCTTCTTCGGCGGCCACGAGATGACAGCACTAGCCCTGACCTGGACAATGCTGCTACTGGCGGAGCACCCCCGGTGGCAAGAAGAATTGCGGGAAGAGATTGCAAAGGTTGTAGGTGGTAAGAAGATTGATTTCTCTTTGCTTGCCGGCCTTAAGAAGGTAATTGGTGAGTAACCACAAATTAATCAATGGATTAAAAAACCCAACAATGGAAAACGAGAAAAGTGGCTTCAACTTCTGGTGCGTTTTTTACTCTGCTTTCTCTTTCCCGTGAGGGAGGCAAAAATGGATTTTAGGAGGCATAGATCGTGTGTTTAGGGTTTATTGGAAAGTTATTGCATGAAAACAGAACTCTAAAAAAGATAACTACCTGATTATTTCTAAATTTTTCACGTGTTCCATCTTTTTTAGAACTTGCTAATGGAAGTTAACTCTCTAAGACTTAACGGCATCAATTGGTGTATATACACCGGATGGATACTCTAATATCTCATAAACATATAACGAATTGGCATGTTGTTTAAACTGTAGCTTAATAATATAGTAATACAATAAAAAAATGTTAGTTAAATGAGTAATACAATAAAAAAATGTTAGTTAAATGAATAATCAATTAATGACATGTTAAATCTAAAATACTTTAATAAATATGTAAGAATGTCATTTATTTAGGATAATATAATTAACTTTGAAAAGTGTCACCCTTCTTAATTCTTTTAGCATGGACTAAATGTACTAAATGTCATTCAATAATGTACAACTAATTATGGGTATTGGTGACCTTAGACCCAGTTCATTTATGGTACATAAGCTTCCACTAACACATTTATTCCAACTGCTGAGGTTCATCAACCCACCATCTCTCAATTTATCAAACAAAAGGGCCAAAAGTTGGTCTTACTTACAGTTAAACCTAGTCAAAATTTTCTCTTCCCTAGATTGTCAAGCCAACCCCTCAATAATCCACACCACACCATAAGCCATTAATGTTGTGCTCCCAAGAAGGAAGAAATTTAGGTATGGAGAATAATTTAGCAATCTTCTTGGTACTGAAATAGAACCCAATAAAGAGCGACAATAAATTTGTATCCAAACAAAACCTAGCCAATGATGTGCAATAATAAATCAGCTACAAATAAAAAAGCCAAATAGCAAGAAAATGCCTCTAAACAAAACCCAACCGTTGCCAACAATGATGCCTCCAAACCCTCTTTTTCTTCTTCTTTTTTGCTTTACAATGCTTGTCGTAAGGTAATCTAATCTTTTCTTCTTCAAGTGGTTTGGTTTGGTGAAATTGGCTACTGAATCCCACAATTCAATTCCAACCTCTATTGCCTCTGTATTTCAAAATGTATGATATTCTTCAGCCTTCCAAAGCTTTTCTGGCTTTTATCAACATATTGGCTTGATCTTAGCCAAGTTTTAGGCTCATTTCTCATCATTGCTCAATTAATCTAGGCCTATTGTTTGACGGGTACATGTACACCTCATGTGGCTTGCTCCTTTCTACTAAGGGGATTAGAGATGTTACTAGACTGCTCCAAAAATAACTTTGAATTAACAATGACTTTAAGAAAAACATGGTGTGCCAAATACAAAGGTTTGAATTGGGTTTGCCGTAAATAGGGCTTAATTTTAAAGACTTTTTGTCTAATTGAAGAGATGATGGCATAATGGATCTCACCAGTTGGGATAAACGCATTAATAGGGATAGTGTGTATTGGAAACAAATTGACCCTAAATGTAGAAACGACAAACCCACAGAAAAATTGTTATCTATCCGAAAAAATCTATTTTGGATCAAAATTAGTATCAATAAATTGGTACCAAAAATTATAATATCCATTTTATATATTACTCAACTTAATCACAAAATCATGGTTTATAATTTCCAAATATTATGAGAAATTAAGGAAAAAGTCAATTATAATTAGTACAAAAATATTATGATTGACTTATTACCATTTTATATCACATTAAATTTATGACTAATTATTTTTATGTTTCCATATATGCCTAGAATTAGAAATTTAGTTAACTATTTTATTTACAAATTTAATAGGAAGTTAGAATAAAAAGACTACAATTATGGCGATTATATTGTTTCCAAACTTACCCAGTAGCAAATCTATATAAACATATGCGCCCCATTTACAAATGGGCAGAAAAAGTTTGTATTTCAGTAATTTAGACGATGACTGTTTTGATCAACTGGTAAAAATACTCGCAATGGGATAAACATGAGTAACAAATTATACTCATTTGGTGGGTACGAACAGGTGGAGAGTAAGGAGTATCCATCATGGTTAAAATTTGTCTCATCTACCTGTGAGACTTGCAAGTGTAAATTTTCTATTTTTTAATTATAATTGATGCAACACCTACACTTAAGTAGTATTTTATACTAATTCTCATTGAATATTTTCTTATAGGTATGTCATGATTTTGTTTTAATTATAATGGTTGCAACACTTACACTTAAGTAGTATTTTTTTAATTATAATGGATACAATGATTTAGACGATGTTTTAGAAAGTACTGTTTGATTTATAGTACAATTACAGAATTGTCAGTTTCATTGAATTTATCAATTTTTAGCCATAAAATATGCAATTACTTTACTTCTTTTTTTGTTCCCGTGACAATGCCCGGTATAGAAACTAATTGTTAAATAGTTACTCAGCTGTTTTAATTATGCATATTTTTAGAAATAATTTTTATTATGTAAAGCTTATAAATCCCCATATGTCCAATATTAGAATTATATTAAATGATAAAGAGAAACATTAAATAAATATATTTTAAGTTTCTTGTTTTATAGATCATTAATAATATTTTTTTTAAACTAAAAAAATGACAAACAAACAATCTAGGACAATTTGTCGTCCAAACCATTATGTATTTTTCATTTGATAAAAGAGGTACTTAGAAATAAATAATCAATGAACCGATTGTTTTGATCGTTGTTCGCACACCCGTGATTGGCAAGCACTAACAATAGTCCCCTGTGAGAAAATGCTGCTGAATTTGATTCGGCTTTCCATGTTGTTAAGAGAAATGCTAAAATTACTAAAATTGTCGGATGCCAACATTTTCATGAAATATTGTAGAACGGTCCTCTCGTCTAGCTACTTATTTTTAGAGGCAATTTTTCAGAAACAATTTGACCATATTTGTTCATATATTTTTTGTAGTAAACTTCACTAAAGGTGCCTTACCTTTTGTTTTTTGGTCTTATTTTGAGTCATGTACCTCTATTTTATACTGACAAACTCCTTATCTCAGATGGTTTGTTCCATTGGAGTGCTTTCTGTCATTTTAGCCGTCATATTTGACAGAATGATGGTACAAAATTCCCACTATAAATCATTACAACTTCTTCATTTTACTACCAACATTCTAAAACTTATGGTTCTAAAACTTCAACCACCATCGTTAATTTTCCATGTTCTTGTCCAAATTCACACAATTTGCACCATTTCCATGTTCTTGTTCATGTATGAGCAAAATTATTTATCCAATTAAAATGACCGTTCTTTTCCATCACTGAAGGAAGCATTACAGAGCATAATATGGCATTGTTGCTAAAACTTCCAGCCCACTTCTTTGTTCGGCCTTGTTCATCCTACATCCATCCTACACCTACTCCCATCTGTCTTTGATGAAGAGAAAAAAAATCAAAACTCTTATATTCCAATGGGCTAAATTGGACCCAGGTTCTTTTCGGTAAAGGCTAACACCCTTGGCTAAATCAGTCTCCCATTAGAGGGGCAAAATTGAGATATCACTGTCATCATCACCGTCTTTGGTGCTGGGGTTAGTGGTATATAAGGAGAGAGGCACACAATTGGATAAACATTCTCATGAACTGGTAACAAAACAAAGAATCCAACTCTATCAAACATCATTTACGATGACTCTCAGTCCACATGATCTTCTTCATCCAATTCTCGTATTAAGTAGCTGATAAATCCAAAACTAGTAATAGCACAAAGACTTTAGCCACCATCCCAGAAGGAATAGACCCTTTTCCCATTTCTCTTATCCCCTTCTCAATGAATTCTTTTTTCTGTTTCTAGCTCATTTTCCTATGAAAGAGACAAAATTGAAGGATTTCAATGATAAAAACTCAAATTTGGAATATAGATATGGAATTCGAGAAGTGGAGATCTTTGAGGAAGAAATCAAATTCAAATGAACAAAGAGAATTTGGCTACAATAAGAATGAAGCATATTTAGGAAAGGCATTATAAGCAAAAAGTTCTCGCTTTGCATACTCTGGTATCAAGATCGACAGTGACTTGACCATTACCGACGTAAATGGAAAAACAGACACGCCGCTATGTTGGTAGCCAGATTCGAGCTGAGCCACCAGGGGAATGTTAGGGATCTGGGAATCAATTTATGGGGAAATACAAAGAACATGGTCAAAAGAAGAAGAAACTTTGGGGAATAAATTTAAAACATGAAAATGAGTAGATCTGCGATAAAACCTATACTAAAATTTGGTAGGAAGAAGAGGTAATGCTAGATAACAGCAGTATGGCAACCAACAAATATTTCCATGTGGATTATGGCCTGTTTGGTTGAATTTAACCCAAGTATGTTAACATGTTTTTTCAGCTATACTTAGTGACCAGACGTGGGGTCAATTTCTGTCCCCTTATTTACCCCTTTCACCTTGGCTTGTCGGGTTACAACACCATGCCACTACCCTCTAAACCCAACCCCATTCTTCTCTCTTTGTCCCTAAAATCCATCATCATGACCTTTATCACATCTTTATTCTTTGACATCCTTTATATTGGCTCATCCCTTTCTTGCCCCACAATTGCCATTTCTAGATGAAGCTTATCGGGATAGCAGAGATAAAGCAAAAGGAGGAATTGTAACACTAGCACCAACATCCTAATCAATGTTGTCATTGATTCCATGTTAAGTTGTATCGACGAGATTTGGATTTGAATTTCGTGATGGACCACAAAGCCCAAGTGGCATTAACTCGGATCATCAACCGATTTTATTCTGAGGCTTTAAAATAAAAAAAATGGTCCAAATTTCCCATGCTTCTAACAACTTGTTCCTTTAAAATAGGAAATCAAAACAGTAAAGGCAAGCCAACCAAGGCAGTGATCGATGTCATCTACTGGGTAGCGTTGGAGCGTTGTAAGGATTAATGGATATGGTATAGAACAATCAGGGGCAATTTCATTTTTTTTTACAAATCGAGTTGTGCCCAAAATGTAAAAAGTAAAAATGTATTAATTGAGGCATGTTAATGTGAAATGAACTGGGCCTTAGTCACTCACAAATCGTACCAATTTTTCTAATTTTGAATTTGGTAATGGGTGATTCTTATTGGGATTTAGATCTGTGCAGAGGGAAAAATTGGGCAGTTGCTTATGCTGGAATTTGGTTTTGGTGGGTGGGGAGAGTGAGAAATGAGTGAAGATGATGGTTGAAGTGGCAGTTTCATAAGCTTTTAGGTGTCAAAAGTAGAAAGATGGAGAATGTGGGAACTAGAGTTGTCATTTTTCACTAAGATTCTATCAAAATTAATAATCCAAGTGATGGAAATAACCCCAATAGGATGCAACATATGAGGCAAGAAAGTTCGCTAGCACAAAATGATATTGTCTGACCCTGATAGGATAGAAAATAAGGTAGGAGACCACAATGTATTTTACTCATCCATATATAAAGGAAAAGAGTCTAAGAGGTTTTTCCATCTAGCATTTAGTTTATACTTTGTTTGAAAAGTATAATTTTTTATGTTGCGTCATTGAAGATTTTTTAGCAGTGTAAGGCTAAGGCTATCTGTTAAATAACAAACAAACACAAAAAAGTAGAAGCAAAAATTAAAAGATAATATTGTTAAAGGTGGTTGTTAACCCAATTGATATGCAAACTGCCATAATATGTAACTGGTAAGAGTTCGATTACTAACTTATGTAAAAGATTACTTTCCCTTGCAATTACTATGTGAGTTTAGGTTGGGTAGGATAAAGTCTAGGGTTGACTGATTTGTAGAACATCTTTTAGTATCTTTTGTAATATCATGAGTACCAAAAAAAAATTTTACTTTGAAATAATATATATAATGTCATCTTGAACAGTATATATTACTATATCTGTCTTATTGAAGATGTTATCTCTACTATTTATAACAATTAATCTTTAATTTTGATTTCCTTCAAAATTTACCATAAAAATAGAAACTTTTATATAAAATTAGAGCTTTAAAGATTATAGTTTCTAAATATAATTTAAAATTTTTTTAATACACATTAATATAAATATATTGAGGTTGAACTTTAAAAAAAAAAGTAAAAGGGCCAAGTAAAACAAGATGAAAGAAATATGTTTAAATTGTACTCTACACACACACACACACACACACACACATATCTTTAATACTTATGTTTTTGATATGGAACACAAAATTACACTTGCATATGTTTATATAATAGTGCTTCATTAATCTTTTTAGTTTAGATGTCTACAAATCCACGTTTATAAATTAGTAAGTGGGTAAAATAATTATAGACATCAATATTTATTCATGATATTTTGAACTTAAATTCATAAAAATGAATACACTTGGACTGTTAGGGTTCAAGTTTTTACAAGTGCATGAAATTATTTTATTAAGATGGTAAAGTAAAAATTTGAGGTGATGTATGTTTGAGCTTGAGTCGGCAGAGGACTATTCGAGCATCTAAAAAAAGGTGGATAATCGTTCAAGTAGGAGTAATACAACTTATATATATATACATATATGCATGCAATACTAGTCATCATATCTTTTTAATTTTATGATTCAATTGAACGACATCCAAATTCTTTTTTTACCCTCCTTTTTATTTAGGATCATCCTAAGAATATAGAACAAGAATTGTTTACTTTTTTGTAAATATGAGGATAACATTACCAACAAAATAATATGGTGAATTTCATATCGACTTACATAAGACCTACTTGGCAATTGCATCCAAATTCCTAATTTAGAGTGATTACGATTTCGATTCAACAACTATGAAAACGGGTGAGGAGAGAGATTAATGAAATTGGGAGGGGGACATATGATGGCCACTTGCACTTGCTCCTGCTACAGAAAATAAGAGCAAGAATCAGTGATCACATCAAACACAGTAGCGCTGGTTTCGGGAATGAAGTGCAGGAGGAGCACGAATGGGAAATGGCTTTGGCTTTTCACGATCTTTCTCCTTTACTCAGTACTGACGAAAGACACAGGCCAAAGACAAAACAAAGTACACAAGTTAATGAATGGAGAGAGAGTGAGGGACGGAAGTGAATAAAGTTCGGGCGCAGGCGTGGCGTAGCCACAAAAACGCCATGAGTTACCTTCGAAATATTTATGGGCAGTTTTTTAATTTTAATTTATCACTATACTTTATTTTTATATAAAGTAATCACTTATAAAAACTATTCATTTATTAAAAATTATATTTAAGAAGTGTCAAAATTAATTTTGAATATTTTTCCAAAAAATAAATATTTTCATTTATTTTTTATTTTTCATAATTTATGTGCAAAAGTGAAAAAAAATGGAAATAACATAGAAACTATATTTTTTTAATCTCTGTATCAAACCTAAATATTAAAAAAAAAACTAGATAAAGAAAGTAATATTTTTCCCATACTTCAGGAAACAAAATACCCTAGGTTTATAGGTTTCAAGACAGAGATAAATTGTAATTTCAATCAAACATTAAGGAGGTTATACAATACCCCTTAAAGTTTTGTGAGAAAAAAATAAATCATATGCACAGTTAATAATATAAACCGGGTAAATTTGAAATATGGTCACCTAATTTAAAGGATTATCCTCAAGTGGTCTCATAATTTTTTTTTGTCCTTTTAAGGTCACCTAACTCAACAATTGTGTCTTATTTAGGTCCCCATCATTAATTTAGTAGTTTGTTTGGACGAAAATTGCTCATATGGCATTCGAACTGTCATGTGGTAGTCTCATATTTAGGTCACCTAATTTGGAGACTTGAAATGCATATTAGCCAGAAAATTGTTCTTCTTCCCCAAATCCCCATGAGCTCCCACACTTGTAGCCACCCTTCCTTCATCCTCCCATCCTAGCAACTTCTGTAATGCCCTCTTAATCGTAGCCGCCAAGGTCGACCCGTCATCGAGTGCGACTTAGGAGTCAGGGTGAAGGTTGAGTGGGTGCAAATCAAAGAAGACAAGTCAAAGGTTAGGCCAAAAGTTGAGGGGCACACGAATCGAATGTAGACAAATAGAAGGTTGTGGGGCAATCGGCGGTCAGGGTGTACAAATCGGAGGTTAGGGTGGACGATTTGAATCGAATGTCAAAGGTGGTCAAATCAAAGGTGAGGGTGGATGAATTGGTGATTAAGCTGGATGAATCGAAGGTTAAGGGGGCTCGAAAATATTATATTTGGCTCTTATCAATGTACTATTTCAACCAACTCTTACTGGTGGCAACATCCACAACTAGGGTTGTCTCCATCATAGCATCATTCCTTTAATCACTTATTTATCGGACATATTACTATGGTGAGTCAAATTCATTCTTAACTCAAATTCATCATCAACCTCATGACCAAAGAAGTTAATGACGTACAACATCCTCTACTATTCCATTCCTCACAAATGCAGTGTTTTGTAAAATATAATTAATTTTTTCGGAAATGTAGTTCATAAATAATATTATTTGAATTACCATACGAGACGTTATTCCTTTTAGAAAAAATATGTTATTTGCTTCAAACAAATGTGATGTTGTATAAAGTGATGTTATCTTCAGACAAATTTACTATTTGCTTCAGATAAATGTACTCTTCTATAAAGTGTTATTCTTTTTAGACAAATATATTGTTTAATGGGCGGTAGTAGTTTCGTAAATATCACAAAATTATGAGTGTATGCGTGTAGCGTGTAAGCTGGGTGTATTTTAGTATGGGCCTTTAAGATATGTGTTTTAATTTTTAAATATATTCACAAATAGTTCAGGATAAAGTACATCAGCAACCTTTCAACTTGGCTACCTCACACGAGTTTGTCCCTCAACTTTAACTGAGTATCTTCAAGACACCTCATATTGTTAGGGAAAAAAATTACACTTGATCTTTAATTTTTTTTGGTCCAAATATAGGTTATCATAGTTCATTTTTATTGTTATAGTCCATGTATAGGTTAAACTTATTTTGTTTAATGTGTGTTTGTTATTTTTGTAAGCACTTTATGATTGATAATATTTTATAGAAACACTTAAAGATTTATTACAGTTAAGGAGTCATAAACTAATAAATATTGTAATCATTAATTCATCAATTAAAAAAATAAATCATTTGAATTTTCAAACATAATTAGCTAATCATGTTGATACTTATAACGTTGTTATTATAGTAAAATATTGTCTAAAGTTTATTGTTTGAGTATGTATTATATTATCGGTAATATTTCTACGAAATTTTGAAGACTAATTGCTTAGTGGAGAGTTATATGTTTTAATAGAAATTATTATGAATTGATAAAAAAAATAGAAAGTGGCTTCCCAACATAATCACTTAGTTTGAGAGACATTTGTATTATTAGATATGCCATTTTCATAACATAGGGAAAAAAATTATATTTTTTTTCAAGAGAAAATAAATGAAAGCTTGTTGTATATGAATTACGTATGACAGTGCAATGTAAAGCACGGATAATTTTGCCCATTATATTGGAACACTTTATGGTAGTACCAAAAAGAAAAAAAACGTAGAGATAAAGGCAGTAAAGTTCTTAAAATTGATGATTAATCTGTTCATTTGTTAAAAAAAAACTATTAAAACTAGATCAAAAATACTTTTGTACAGTCTGCGTACACATACTCACAAACAAACACATAAATACATATACATCAGTAAAAATTTGCCAAAAATGAAACTTAACACTGTTAGAATCCCCAAAACCACTTATATGATATGATCAAAAGCCAATTTGATCTTTATTTGTTTTCAATTTCAAAAAATTATACATACATCAAGTAACATTGAAAGTGAAAAAATATATAATATATTAAAAGAAATATCAAAATATAATTTATTATACGAGAGAAGGGTTGTAAAGCATTTCTAAGTTTCATACAAGAGATTATTCCTTTTAATTTTTTAATTTTGTATTTCATATTTTTTTTTGCTTCGAAAAGTAAAAATATTGAAAACTATTAAAAAATAAAGTAACTCATGAAAAATATTCCAAAAAAATTACTTGAAGTTCAAGATTTTAGTTCTCTAAATTTTTGGTAAATCAATAGAAATAAAAATAATAAATTTTAATTATATTTTAAAAATATCTACCAAGTATTCCATAAGCTAGTATTAATCAATATTTTATAGGAAATTTTTTTAATAATGATAGAAATAAAATGTACAGAAATAAATTTTACCTATCCATGGACTACATAAATCTAAAATGAACATTAATTACCCAAGCATGAACAAAAAGGTTTTTTAAAGATCAATTTTAAATTTTTTCGGCAATACCATTAGTTGACTTGGACTTACTCATGTCATTTCTCAAAATGTGGCTGCTTAAATTGAGGGTGTAAATGGGTCAGATCCAGTCGCCCGTACATGCATGTCTGTGTAAATTGAGTGTTTGTACCTTTCGCATTATAACTATACTTGCACCAAAAGTCCCAAGTCTTTAATTTCCTTTATAAATTAGTCTTCAATCTCTATTTTTGTGCAATTGAATTGATACAAAAAATTCATTTACAAAAAAAAATTAATAATTTAAATTATTTATTGAATATCAAGAAATTATAATACAGACTAAACTTATGAGAAAACAATCATGAAATCATTTGAATTCCAACTCTCATGTAACCATACGATATAAGTGTTTTGAATTATAATTTAAGTTGTTTGAGAATTGTTATCCTATAAATTCATTGTGTCATAATATTTTGATAGTTAATAGATTATTTAAAATTTCAATTTTTTGTATCTATAAATTGGATTTCTGTCAAAACTTAATATTGACAATGGTAGAAACTAATATGCAGTGAATTGTAAAAAATTTGAATCAATATGCAATAAAGTTGAGGTCGAGAAGCAATTTACAATTGGAATCAAAGAGTTGGGACTTTTAGTGCAATTTAACCCAACTAAAGTGCGGACGCAAACTAGCCCTAGGCACAATTGCTTCTGGCACACGCTTTATCTGGTAGCAGAAAAAGGTCGAAACCCAAACTTCAAAGCAAAGCACCATTTCCCTCTGCACACTTCTCAGAAGTCCAGCGGTCATTAACCCCCCAGTCATGACTTCGCCCGGGAACCAATTGCTTCCCAGATCCACCAATCTCCCATCACCCACTGATTTTGACCACTCCTGAGCCTGTCTGGGCGGTCTAGCTTCCTACTCCAACCTTTCCCTTGATTCTGATTCCCTCTTTTCAAATTTCAAAACCAGGCCAGTTTCATTTCATTTCATCAACTTTTTGCTTCAATTAATTTCGCTGTATCCATTGTAATTTCTCTCTTTTCATGATTAGTAGTTGGAAGATATTGGCAGAAAGGACAAAAAAGAAGGGAGAAAAATAGTTACACTATTACGGATGCTTTCCTTTCCATATTTCTTTCAATTTAAGAAATCTCTGAACTGAACTGCTACAAGCCGGAGAAAATTGATCCCAATTAACAACACAAACTCATCGAATTAATCAAATGTTAAACAAACCATTAAAGGGCAGTACTCGTCCTACACCAGACAAGGACAATCTATTCTCTGACCTCAATTCACATTGGAGAAGCAAAAGAAATAACAAAGCTGCAGGTACAAAGTGGACAAAGCCTAAACACCAAAACAAGTCAATAAGGCGGCGGAGGTGGCGCTCGAGCGGTGGGTGCCCAAATCACGTCCGAGCCACCCATATGACAGTTGTACATCGATACTTCTGGTGGTCCACCACGGCCGCTGTCTCCACCTCCACCAGACAGCGGCGGAGACTGTCCTTCTCCGCCTCCTCCGCTTGATGACATAGTGTTCGTCCTTCCTTCTTCCTCCGCCGGCAGGCGATGGAACGATGGGTTGTTGAACGTGGCAGCGACCACGAAAACTGTCCCTGCGGCCACCAGAGCACCTGCCACGAACCCGCCGACGATCTGACCCTGGGGTCCGGCAAGGGAGATAGAGAACGAGTTGGGGACCTGGAACGACGCCGTCTGGGGGACGAAGGTGGCGGAGAGCGAGAGGATTTCGAATCTGCCGTGGAAGGTTATGGTGGTGCCCGGCGTGGCGCCCGGCTGCCGCAGGGTGACGTTCGAAACGGTGCCGGATCCAGTCAAGACACAAATCCCGATATTCTTGCGCGCGGAGAACCTGGATATCGCCTCGACGACGTCGCTCCCTCCGGAGACTTCGAGAATGTATGGGCTCATCCCGGGTTCGGGCTCACGGGTTATGATAACCGGGGGCTTGGGCTTGTTTTTTGAACCCGGGGGGCGGCCTCGAGGGCGTCGCACTACTTCGATGGTGGCCCCATCTCCGCCGGCGCTGGCGTCTCTCCGAGAGGTGCTGACCGGAGGAGTAGCAGCGGCGGCGGCGGCATCGGAGTCGGGGTTTTGTGATTGGGGAGAGAGCTGGAAGTGGTGGGAGAAAGGATGAGGCTCGTTGGGGTGGTGAAGTTTGGAGAACATGTTGTTGGGGGTTTCGTTTTTGGACTCTAAATACTCACCTTTCATCTTGTTGATATTTTTTTTTTCATTTAGCTCTCTTATTTTAAGATTTTTTTGGGGTATAGGAATGATTGGAGGGGTACTTGGGAGCCGGTGTGGAATAAATATAAAAAAAGGAAGAGTGCGAATAGAAAACAAGAAGAGAACAAGAGTGGGGGTGATGAGGGAGATGGGGTGCTGGGGCAGGGAGGAGTAAAGAAGAGATAGGGAGACAGGGAGAGAGAGAGAGACAGGGAGGGGAGGGGGTAGTAGAAGGGACTGGAGAGAAAGGGAAAGAACTTGGATTAATTTAATAAATAAACATGGATGAGAGAGAGAGAGAGAGAGGAGGTTGGGTGAGCTTTGAAACCAAGTAAAGACCAATGGCACCGCTGGTTGGAGGGGAGGTAGGGCCCAAGGCCCACGTTGAGAGAGATTTATGGGTTGAACGATTTTGACAATATGCATGTAATGCTTAGATTGGAATGCGATAACGTTGGGCTTGCCATTAAAAGTTTTTGGTTTGTCACATAAATTCTTCTAAATATTTCCTTTTTAGGTGAGTAGGATAATTTTTTTTTTTTTTGGTTTTGATGTTGGATAATCTTGAACCTCCAGCCCCTTTCTAATGTTAAATCTCTCTTTCATTTTTCCTTTTCCTTCCATGTACTAATATACATAAATGGGAGATCAAGAGAATTGCGAGATAAACAATCAACTATGTAATAAGAATCGCGAAGCTTTCGTCATAAAACAGTTTCTCTTCCTCGCTTGGCTGGCTTTATATGCAAGGGTTAAAGTTGAACAAGCCAAACGTGCATCCCCGATTCTAGCCTTGAAGGTAAGAGGGTTTTCTATTGTCGCTCTTTTGAAATTATGTTGGCATTACAGTTACGCTTTTGAGCTTCCGAAATCCACATTCTTCCTTACTTTTTTTTTATTAACATTATTAGAAAATAATTTTAGAAATCTTAATTGAAATTGTCTAGTAATGATATTATTATAGTTTTAAGTCATTTGACATTTTCTACAGCTAATTGATATTAAAAAAAAACTTTTTACATTTGAAGGAAGGAAAGCTAATAATTTAAAATATTTACGAGCTAAAAAAAATATGGATAAATTGAAATTTCTAGTAAGCAAATGCATCACAGTTTAGATTAAAATTTTAAAACTTGCATCAAACAACGTAGGAAAATTTTAAAAAAAATGTAATTTTTCAAAGATCTAATTATAATATCAACTTCAAATTATCTAAAAGAAAGTACTCCATCCGATTGCGAATTTTGGGTTTAGATGAACCAAACACAATCATAGATTGGGTGTTTAATGAAGTCGATGGGTTTGAAGGCAGAGTTGGGAATTTGTGTACGCAAAGTTTGTATGAAAATATTATAAAATTTCAAGGATAAAATTTCAAATCAGCCATATGTCCCAACTGAATGGATTGGTATACAATATAACATAGATGTGAGATCACAATTTAAAGTCAATCGCTATTCAGTTAAAATAAAAAAGAGGTTTTTTTTTCTTGATTGATGGGCAACTGAAACAACTTTGCAATCACTTTTCAATTGGTAATTTTTTCCAGATTTAACTACAGTTGCCATTCAGACGGCGTTTTAGGTTGCCCAATTTAACAGCAATCGTTGTTTTAGTGGTTAGGTTGATTTAGGGGTTTACGGTTTTTTAGGGTTTGAAGTTTTTTTAGAGTTTAGGGATGCATGTAATGAGGTTTTTTTAGGGTTTAGGGTTTTAGGGGGTTTAATTAGGGTTTAAGGGTATGAGTTTAAGGTTTGTGTTTAAGCTTTAAGGTTAATGATATATTAGGTTTAAGGTTTAGGGATACAATGTATCATATATTACAATGTACCATATTTTCCATAATGTATCACATATGATAATATATATTTTGTTATATAATAATAATAATAATAATAATAATAATAATAATAATAATAATAATAATAATAATAATAACAACAACAACAACAACAACAACAATAATATTAATGCATACATACATACATATATATTGTAATAAGCCTGCTTTTCTCAACTAATTTACATCTATTTATAATATGTAGTCTTTAGATGAGTCCATAAATGTTGTTGTAAACAATGACGTCATTTTCTATTATACTTCACTATTGATCAGTAGGCATATGCAAAGACGTCACACATACAGACACACACAGACACAGACACACAGACACAGACACAGACACACACAGACACACACACACACACACACACACACACACACACAAGGTTTTGGGTTTTGCGTTTTAAGATTTGTGTTTAAGGTTCATTGTTAATGATATATTAGGTTTAGGGTTTATGGATATAACGTGTCATATATTATAATGTATATATCATTTATATTATAATGTATCGTATGTATCACAATGTATCGTATAACATATACATACATACATACATACATATAATATATATATGATGATGATGATGATGATGATGATGATGAGGGGGGGGAATGGGGTGATGATGATGATGATTATTATTATTATTATTATTATTATTATTATTATTATTATTATTATTATTATACAAGTATTTTATATATCACCGACACATTAAAAATTATGGTTTTAATATATATAGTAAGATTGGATCTCCTTAATATATTATTATTATTATTATTATTATTATTATTATTATTATTATTATTATTATTATTATTATTTACCTATCTTATATTAAAAGCCCATATATCATACAACCTAACTCAAATCAAAGCCCAACCTAACTCTAACTATATATATCCTCATATACTTTTTTTTTTCACTCTTATCTCTTATCTGTCTCACTCTTATCTCTTTCAACTCTCTCACTTTCATCTTTTACTCTCATCCCTCATCTTTCATTCGCGTCGTCGGTGACGCTCGTTTCTTGCCTTACCTAGTCATCCGTGTTGTTGTTTCTTACCTCACCTGTCCACCTTGGCTCATCATCCTCCTCACCGTTGTCTGATCGACTTGTTCGTTGTTCCTTAGCGTCACTTCCTCGATCTCCCCCTCATCATTTCTGCCATCCGAATCCATCTCCTTTGCCTTGTCATCATCACCTCCTCGGCCTGCTCGTCGTCGTCTCCCCAGCATGCCAATAGTCTTCTGAGTTGTCGCCTTCTTGGCTTGCCTGTCATCTTCTTCGCCGTTGCCTCCTCTGTCTCCTTTGTGGCCTCGCTGCTATCTACCTTGGTCTTCTCAGCCTCGCCTCTATGCTCTTCAACCTTGCCTCCTTCTTCCTCAATCTCCTCTGCCTTCCCCGTCTGCCTCAGCCTCCTCTAGATTTGAGTTTTAAAATTATTGAATTCTTTTCCAAATCTTATTTTTGAATTATATATTTTGGTATGTATATTGACTTTTACATTAATATAAATCTATTTTATTTAAATTTAAATTTCATTATTTGATTTTTTTATTATTAATAATTAAAGTAAGTCAATATTCATACAAGGAATTATCAATTAAATTACAAATAAATAACTAATTAAATTGAATAATATTAATTAAACAAAAATTCTATTAAATAATAATATAATTTGTTGGATGGAAATCATCCCAATACATCAACTGAAAATGCAGTCGCTATCATAACAGCTGAAAGAGTCAGCCACAAATTATCGACTATATCTTCACTAAAATTGTTAGTTACTTTTTTCGGTCGATATTCAGTTGGAAATCATTTACAACTTGGAAAATCCAACTTCATTTTGCAGTCGCAAGACAATTGATTTTGGATTATATAGCGACTGGAATTCAATTAAAATGTTAGTTGCTATCTTGCATTCATCTTGTAGTGATAAGGGTGGGTGAATGTTATTGTTTTTAGGCATGGGTTATGCCTTCTTTATTCTTCTGGTTACCATCACATTGACATCGTTCCCTCATTCTCTCTTTATGGCTTGCTTACTTTCTATTTGAATATAAAAAAATAATATTTTCTTTGATAATCATAATAAACTATTACAAGACTATATGGTTGTTAGGAGGTTTATACTTGATGAAAAGAGAATATTCTCATGTTCATACCCAAAAACCAAACAAGCACCAATGCATTTTGTTGTTTTTGGTTGAGGGGAATTTCAAAATTTTATAGAAAATCTCTAACCATGGTCCATTGCTACTCGACTAACTTCATCTTCCAGATGCCTATGCATTCTTGGAAAAGATGAAAAAACTCAATGAATTACTGTACGTAAAAGAGAAAGCAAAAACTAAGGTAAGAACAGAGCCACCCAAATGGCAGACTTATATATACAAAGAAAAAACTTATGAGGCAAAGAGTTTGCACTCGAAAAGATGAGAGCTTGCAAAATATTTACTTGCTCCACCATGTAGCCATACTCATAACGCACAAGTCTCGGGAATTGGCTAAGCTAATTTCACGCGTTACAGGAGGATAGCTCACGTCTAGCTCATACTGTCATTATGTGTTTTATTTCATGAATCTTTGTTGCATCTCTTTAATTCTTATAGTGTCATCGCCTAGTTCATTAGTGCAAATCTCATCGGTATTTTACTTTATTCTTATACTGAACAAATACTTCACCATCTGGTCTAGACCACACAGTAAAAGTTACATACTATCCTAGGTTTTTTGCTGCCTTCATATGATAACAAAATTTAGTAGAACCTTAGAAACAAGTGTCATTAGTATGAAGTTAGCCTACTCTTCACAGGCACTCTTCAGCAAGTTCTTACCATTACATCAGTCCACATATAGGCTTCTGCAAGTGCTCTCAGAAGATATGTGGTCTTTATTCTGTTGGTATCTTTAGTAAGGACGTTGTCCACATGCAGGATAGTCCTTCACACTCTAGGTACATAAAAGAAATTCCTCAGAACGTATCCCTCTTGCTTATCTAACTCATTCTCACATTCCAACTTTGGAGCAGGCTTTTGATACCATATTGGGTGAAAAGTCAGAGCTCAACAAGCTGATCAAGTCAAGTATGCTAATAACATTATCAAAGAACAAGATACCAAAGTAAGGTCTAGCACATCTTATAACATATGATGTCTTGCATATAGAAGTCTCTACCCTTTTAATGGGCAAAGGTCCCTTATAACTTGTTAAGTTATGCACGCTTATATAAGCTAGAAAATGCCACAAATATTGAGATTACATCATTGAAAACACAATCTTTCTCTAATGCAAATGAATTGTGCCCGCAACAGTTACAGACAACTCTCCCTAATCTTCTCTGCAACTTCCATAACTTGGAGATTCTCACGAATCCTTATGATCTTCAAGAATTTTTTTTTTAACAATTTGTTCTTTATAACCATCTTAATTGTGCAACTATAAAATACCGCTTTCACCGATCTAATAATTTAAGACATTGAAACTTTATTATGCTCATTTTTTTATTTTTCGACAAACACTAACTTAAACATCAAAGGATCTTTTTTGTACCACTAAAATAAGGAAGATTTTCACCTGCCATTTTACCAACGTTAGACCGTTGACAAATATCAACACATTAGACTTTTGGTAACAAAATTTAATGTTTACCAATGGTCAAGTGGTTGGTAATTACTAATGTGAAGAGCCATTTGTAAGTAAAATTTAAATTACCAACGGCTTAAGCCTTTAGAAATTGAAAAAAAAAAACCGCTAGAAATTTTGCCTTTCTTTCAATTATAAAATTCCCCTCACACGTTTTCTATTTTGTTCTTATCTGATCCTTGTCTCCTCAACCGAACCTTTTCATTTCTTCATTTTTTTTTCTCTCTCATTCTTTCCAATATGTTTTTTTTTCTTTTTTTTTTCCTCCTGTAAACTCCTCCATTTCTTCTTCTTGTCCACCATTCATTCTCTTATGTTTCTTCTTATTCTTCTTCTCCTCTCCCCCCCTCTCTTTTAGGCATTCACAGATTTATTGGACTCTAGGTTAGCATGGCATTGTTGCCGCTTGGATAAGTTTTGCAGCAATGGCATTAATGGGGGGAAAATTTTTTTTAAATTTTTTTTTTACATATTTAGATTCATTGTTTCCTTTTCTTTAACTTTCTCAAAAGCCACTTCTTCAAAAAAATCATTTGTTTTTCGTATATGTGACTTCAAAGTTTCGGGTTAAATTTTTTTTTCTCAAAACCTTATTTTGTTTATATGGTTTTGATCTTTTTTATTGTTCTTTCCAACATGTGTATGTTGATTTATATTTGGATATTTGGATATATATTTGTTACGTCCTTTTTGGATCTTTGCTAGATTGGAGAGGAACTGTTGGCGAGATTAGGTCCAAGAAAAAGATGGTTGCCGGCGTGGAAGCAGGGTAATGGACGTGAAAGTGGACAAGCGACGGTGACAACAGTAGACCAGGAAAGCTTTGCAGCGGTGGTAGCATATAATGGCACCTAGGGTTATGTTACCAAGGGTTTGTGGAGAAATTGGGCCGAGTAAAAAAAAAGTGCTAGAGAAATGGGCGTGGTTATTTTAGGTTATTTTTATTATATGTAATTTTTATTTAGGTTGTTTTTTTTTGTGTAATTTAGTTTATTTTTTTATTTGTGTTTTTTATTTACTATATTTTTTATTTTTTTCTTGTAGTTTACTCCCTCCATCACATATATTTTGCACCATTTTCCTTTTTGGGTAGTCCTAAAACTCTTGTCCATTTTGTTTTTAAGTAATTTTTTTACACTCCATTTACAACTATACCCTATAATTTAGCCAATCCCCTGACAACAGTTTCACTTTTTTTTCTCTCTCTTGTGTTCCACCATCTCAGCCCCCTCTTTTTCCCCCTCCAACGAGGTTTGCACGGAGAATTTGACAGAGGCCGATTGACGATGAAGGACGATCTACGACAAAGGCCGATCAACGATAGAGGCTGATCAAGGACTGAGGTTGAGTGATTGAAAATGGAGGCCGAGCGAGAACGATGAAGGCCCAGTGATTGATGATGAAGGCCGAGCGAGGACGAAACGTGCAATCGATGACAGAGGCTGAGCGAGGACGAACATGCGATCAATGACGGAGGCCAAGCGAGGACGAACGTGCGATTGATGACGGAAGCCGTTCGACAACAGCTGCGCGACCAAGATTAACGAAAGCTTTGATTGGTTTTTAAGATTGTGACGAAAATCTTCTACAGAGGCTTGAATATTAGCAAGCGGAGGGAGATAGCGAGAAAGAGGCAAAAAAAAAAAAATCAGAGCTTTGGGTAGGTTGGGAAGCTTGAAAATGGTAGATTTGAGCTTCGTCCCATCCCAGTTGCCTTCGTCCTCGTCATTTCGTCCTGATTCCAACCGTCCTTATGAGCATCAAATCTGAAAGGGAAGGGATGGTGGTGGAGGCAGGGTGGAAACGTAGTGTGGGAGGCTGAGACGGATGGTCGGTGGTGTCACTGGAGATGTGACGGCGACAACTAGTGAAATTTTGGGGAGATTGACAAGGGGAAGAGAAAAAGGAAAGGTAAATTTGAAAAACATGTAAAAATAGCAAATTTGCCTAAAACTACGCACAAAACAAAATGTATCAAAATAAATGGGATGAAGGGAGTACTTTTTTGTGCAATGCTACGCTATTTCAAATTTGCTTCAAGTTTTGCATGATGTGATTAGCATTAGTGTGTGTAGCATATAATGAAGTAGTTATAATTGTGTCCAGGAAAATTTTGTATATTTTTTTTTTCCTAAAAAGTGGTTGTTTCCATCGGTTCTATGTTGGAAACTGCTTTTAATTTTTTTAAAAATCAGAAAAATTACCAATGGTCTGATGTGTTGGAAAAATTACTAACGGTTAAACACGTTGATATGTACCAATGGCCTAAACTGTTAATAATTTACTAATGGTCAAATGCATTGGTAGATACCAACGGTCTAGCACGTTGATAAAAGTTAAACTATTGGTAGAAAAACATATGAACTTAGACCGTTAGTAGTTTCTATCGACCTTTTTTTCCAATGACTTAGTATTCAACTGTTAGTAAAAAATTTTCCAACATAATGATTACCAATAACTCCTTCCAATGGTCTTACGTTGGTAATTTTAAAATTGCCAACGCGAGACTGTCGGTAACGGCCATTGATAAATGTCTTTTTTCAATAGTGTTGAGAACACATGTCCCGGGCCCTTCTAAAATTGTATTCTTTTGTGAGAATTTTGGCACTTCTTACATTAATTCCACTTCCATTTTTTACAATAGTTAGCACTTTAACTATCATCTTAAAAATAATTTTTTTTACTTCTCAAAATATAAAATTTTAATAAATTAATAATTTAGATAAGTAATTATTTTATATAAAAATAATACATTAAAATTAATTTAAAATGAATTGGCTGAATGTGGAGGAAACTGTGATTCACCATCATTAATCGCGAGAGTGACATGGCTCTTCGGCTGCCCTGCCAATCGCCTTCTGTGGTGTGCTTAGTTTGACCTGGCAGGTCACTTTGTTTGAGTCTTTGAGAACGCTGGGTTGCTTCTCTCCGGTTGGTTGCCACGCCAATCGCCTGATCCAGGTGTGCCAAGTTTGACTTGAAAGATCACTTCCTTCGAGAACAATCTGATTCATCTCGTTTCAATTCACGTGCAGTAATTTTGCTTTTGCTCTCCCCTACAAGTCTAGTGTCGGACCAAACGTTCTTTTTTTCTTTCTTTTCCTTTTGTTTTTTCCTAAGCCTTTCTTTCTTTCAAGTCATCAGAATCATTTTTGCTTGGAAAGCACTTCAAGAGGGTCTTTCCATTGGGTTACCCAAAGTCAGGAAAGATTATGCCGTGAAAGTTCATAGATTGACGGGGAAAGTAAAAAAGAATAGTAATCTCCAGCGTAAACTTTGGTTTGGAAAAGATGATTAAAAGAAATGGTACATATTTGGAAAATTTTCTCACTTCTAATATGATCGTGTACTTGAAACTTCGTGATTCTCTTTGATTCCCGGATTTTTTTATAAGTAAAAAAAATGAAAGAATATCTGGGTGGCGTTTATTTGTGAAAATTTTTACTAGTTTTCCTTTTTATTGTTTTATAAAAGTTTGGTCATAACTTGTTTGACAAAATAAAATTTTTATATCCTTAAAATAAACTATACACTTAAATTCTTATTTAAAAAAGAAAACGTTTCTTACAACTAAACGGGCCAGCTTAATTGCTCTACTATGCTCGCTTTGATCTTAGTTAAGGACCAACCGCCGATTGATTGCGTATTGTGTTGGATTATATTGAGCGAGTAAATTAATGGTGTATAGCGTAATATATGGGAATTTAGATATACACATATGAGACGTATAAACTCAGATTTTTCCAAAAGAAAAAAAAATACACTCACTGCAGAATAATTAATTCGACGTATTTCCAATTTAGTTGGTCTATTTGACTTCTAACATAGTTTTATAAAAAATCTATTTCTTTGTGTCTTTTTATATAAGATAAATGATGAAAAAAATGACTAACAGAAGTGCTATTTTTGTCTTTTTAAAAATGAGGGTCAAGTATGTACAAGAAATATGTCAAATATTTATGAACGGAACTACCCTTAAAAAATATTTAAAAGCTAAGTATTTAGGAAAGAATGAGTAGTATTATATTATATACTAAAACCAGTTTTTGGGTTACTGTTCAAATAAACAGTAAACTACTCTGTCTTTCCATTTTTATTATTTAGTTTTGGGCTGAGCTATAGCTCGCTCTTTCACTTGTTTTATTTTTATGCTATTATTTTTTTTAGAAGTTTGGTTAGATTTTCAAAAGGCAATAGCTTTTTTAGGACATGTCTTGCTATTCTCCCACTTTCATTTTGTTTCACTTTTCTTTTTTATGAAATGCGTTTCCAGTTCTTATATTGTTTCTGTTTCTCATGTTAGACCTTGAGTTTGATCAGCTTGACATTTTGGACCTTGAACTTAGTAACTATTTAATTATAGTGTTTTTGTTTGATTTCTTGATTTTTTTGTGTTGTGTTGTTTTTTAAACTAAAACATTGGTCACCATAGTTTATTTTTTTTTTGTGAAATAGAGTGTTTTTTTCTTTAAGTTTTCCAAAGCTAATTGTTAAACTATTAATGCATAAAATTTTTACATTTTTTTCTGGGTCCCCAAACTTTTTTGTTGCTTTTTTCATTATTATTTAGCTTAATATTATGACATTATGTAATCACCGCAGCCCACGGGTCTTTTGAACCTTGTTAATACTATTTCAGGAAGAAATCAATCATTCATGGCAAGATAAATATGGAAAGGGAAACTTACAAGTATCCTGAGATTTGATCTAATCTATAGTTTGTCTCCTTTATTTTTAAAAATCTACACTTTGCCTTCATTTTTTTTACACTGTCTGATAACAAATTTTGAAACTGTAATTTAAACTATGCGATAGTCATATTCCAATAATTTTGATCTATGTAATATTTTTATATTTAACAAATATTTTAAATTATCATTTTTTTTCTTTTTTGTAAATGCATTTTCCTCTCTGTAACTACATATCAATATTTTTTAAAAATCGGTTAGCTATGAAAAAAATATCAAAATTCTTGAAATTATTGAAACATGGTTATCATATAGTTTAAATTACGGTTTCAAAAATTATTATTAGATACTGTAAATAAAATAAGGGGTAAAGTGTAGGTTTTTAAAAATTAAGGGAACAAAGTGTAGATTACATCAAATCACAAGGTGCTTTTGTAATTTTTCACATATGGAAATGCTTTGAGGTGAAGCATGCATCAAATCAAACCTTTTCATGCGTGGCATGAATTTGAAGTGATCAGTTTTAATACATCATCGATAGCTAGCTTAGCTACTAGGCTGGCTAGCCACCCGTTGGAATACCTGAAATTAATTTGTGACGTTTGCAACAGGTTTTAACGAAAATGGGAAGTCCAGAAGGCAAATAAATAACGCTAAAGAGGAATTTTGCGGTTAAATTAAAAGCAAAAGATGAAGTTAATGTAACTTGTAAATGATTTTATGTGAAAAAGGAAATTAATGCACAGCCAAAAGGTCAATTGAAGTGTAGGAATGGCACTGGCAGAACAAGAGACTGGGTAGGGAGGGTGTTGAGGAAAACGAGCTGTTTGGATGAGTAGAGTAGAGTAGGGTAGAGCGGAGGAGAGCAAAGGCAAGGCTACTGTGATGTTTGTTTTTCACCAACTAAAAACGAATATGAACCTGAGGAAGCTGGCAATACATCTCAGATTGATCAAATTACGCAAGGGATAATGGATATCTCAGATATCTGATCAACACATAATTCTTTCCAACTCAACTTTACTAAATTTATTTCCCTAACTTTGACTCCACCGACTTCACCTAACTTTATACCCTCCAGCTTCTTTGTGTTGTCGCCCCGACGTCTCTCTGTTCTTTTCCCCTAGTAGATAAGATAACGCACTTTCTCTGCTCTACGTTATCAAGGAATCTGTAAGTTCAAATCTTTGCCTGTGCACGAGATTTATGGTGAGCTCAAATAGGGCGGGGTTTAGGATGTCAGGTTTATCAACTAGTATTAGGATAACTCTTCTAATCTCTCTCTTTACAACTCCGAGTTTCCCAAAAAAAAAAAAAAAAAAAAAAACAGAGATATTGATATATTCTGAGGGTAGTAATAAAGATCCATACTAGAACTAATAATAATGCACCATAACAGAGATATTGATAATTGTGTCATTGTTTATCTGTTTTGAGTCCTAAAATTTTGACATTTTCTACATTAGTTTTAAAGTTTTGTTGAAGTGTTCATATTGAGTCCGATATTTACTGAAAGGTAATTACAGAAAATGAATATGATTTATATAGAAGAAAAAAAAAAGACAATTTAAATGATTTATTAACCATAAAAAATTATTACCCAATTTAAGTTTATTTGAATATAGTTACCGAATAATTTAACTTATAATTTCAAAAAATTGGCTTAAAAAACAGGTCAATTTTAAGATTAAAAGTGTTCACCCAGTTCTGAAGTTATAGGCCTCTTTTATAAAAGTGAAGTTCTAAAAATAACTGTTTGCACAATTTTATAAGTCGAAGGTTAGCAAGTAAAGTCAGCAGACAACTCGGGTCGGTTGTAAAATTACCAGTTTTTTTCATCCATTCTTCTCATTTCTCAACCTCTGAATATTTCTCGTTTGTTATGGATTTTCATTCAAATAAATACCAATCACTTTGCATTATCGGAAACAACTACCGTCAACAGAGGAAATAATGGTTTCAGAAGATCTGCAATACAATCTTCCTAGGGAAATTGAGATTTTTTTTTTCTCTGAAAAAACACAGATTCTTAGTGCACACTTTTCAACTACTGGAGTAACAAAAAACGTATGAAATGTTCTAACCGGAAGGGGTAGGTCTCAGCAACAACAAAATGCAGAGGGAAGGCCAAAATCTCCGGTGTCAAAGTCGAGCAACATAAGAATTGGCCTGCGTGACATACCTCACCCATCGATATGGATTATAAGCACTAGATTTCTTTGCTATCTGCAAGTATTTCACCTGCAAAAACATAAACACACAAGACAGCCCGTTAATTCGATTTATCTCAGAATAAGGTTGAGCTAGTGGCAGATTAGTCCAATTCGTTACTGCTACAAGGTAATGCAACTGGAAACAAGTTATTACATCTTCACTAATTGGCATATCTCATCATCCGTGTGTACCAGAAAGACGATGGATAAGGGCCTGAAGTGACCACCGCTTTTTAGTAAAACCTAAACTCCCATCCGTCCACTTTTACCCAGGTAGGTGAGATACGGAATTTAATACTCCGGAAGTTTTTATGTAAGTTGAATACCCATCAGGGAAAAGCTAATGTTGAGCGCTAAATCGTCCAAACTGATGCCAGTAAAACTAATCCCCCGACAAAAATACTGCTCTCCTATGAAGACGGTGAAGGGAAACTGGAAGTCATATTTGAAGCTGACACTGACCAGCAATTAATAGTATACCTGAAGCTTAGAAACATTATACATAGGTATTGTGAAAGTCATGCTAACTGGTCCAGCTTCCTTGGTGATATTCCCTGTGTTCATATAAAAAACAAAAGCAATGTCTGTCATGTGACAAACTATTAGTAAAAGAAATGCATAGAAGTAATTAAAGATAGAAAATGCTATGATCAGACCATGAAATTCCTGGGAAAATGTCAGCTTAGCACGCAGTGTATGTTCAGACCCACCAACGATCTGTCAAGTGATAAACCCATTACTGTTGGCAACTTCAACAAGAAGTTTATATAACAAAGCACGAATAGTTCAACAGAAGGCAACAGAAGAAGAATAATAACTGTGAAAAACTCGAGGGAAATTTTTATAACTGTTCACCTTCTTAATGCCCCACTCCAGTCTTTTGTTTGCTTCTTTGAAATCTGTTTTCTGTCCAACAGCTCCAGGTTCCAACTCAAAACTAGCCCTGGTGCCAATATGATGCAAAAATTTTCCAGGAAACATATTTACGACAATATAAGTACAAGATAACAAAACCACAGCAGCAACTGAAAGAATAGGAAAACCGTGTTATCTTGAACTGAAATCTTCTAAATGTCTAAAGGACCAGGATATAAGTTACACGAATTACTTCTCCCAGACTTCATACTCACTTGGTCCCATAATATGTCACTTTCGCCTCCTTCATAAAATTATCAATGTTGCATCATCACATAAGCATTTTAGTTATTTTTCTCCAAGGTTATACCTTATAAATAGCATAATTACAAGAAGATGCATTAGTGGGTTTTACATAATAGAAGGGGTGCATTGGGAAGAAGATGAATAAATATGGAAATGAGACAGATAATGGGATAGAGGGGATATTAAAATTTTGGAAGTCTTTCTACAAATTAATTTTACAACAATTTCAGAGACCAGGCTTCTATGAACCATATAAATTCCATAAGATGCATGCAAGAGACTCACATTTCTTCTTTATTTGTTGAATTATTTTTTATGAAAATGATTTTACCGATCAGCATCCGTGCTAAGGACGAATTAAATAATGTGCACAGCATTTTCACGATGATTTTGAAACCATTCAAATAGAACAACAGTGATGTACTTCAAATTTTCCAATTTGCCTCTCTGATTATTCATGACTACAAAAAGTACCTGGTAGTATATTTTGGAAGTGGCATCTGCAAAGTGATTGTATTTGCAGTAACACTTGATGGAAACTCGGCACGTATTTTAAGAATCACTTCAGCCTAAAATTTCAATTCAGGCAACTTAGAACTCAGGCATAAAGAATATCACTAAAACAAAGTTTATCTATTATCATTCAAAAGCACAGTACTTAAAAAAAAATCTGAAGTTATATTAAGAAATCTGCATGATGATCAAATTCATGTAAGGCAAGGAGCACTGGTACCTTTAGTGCTCCAGCTTGTTCAATTAAAGTGTTAATACGGAAAGGAGGCTTGAATTCCTGAGTCATTCGGTAGTTCATCACAGGAAACTCACCATCCGGAGGCACCTGAGAATGGTGATCAAATCAAACATGATATAGTATGTGAAGAAATTCTGTAATGCTTTGAAGTTATACTCACCATCCGGAGGCACCTGAGAATGGTGATCAAATCAAACATGATATAGTATGTGAAGAAATTCTGTAATGCTTTGAAGTTATACTCACCAATGCCAGAGTTCTGTCCAACTCAAAACTGTCAAGTCGCACAGATTCATGAAAATTACAATCGTCTAGAATCACTGCACCTGAGCTGCTGGAACTCCTATAATCTGCAAACCAAGTGTGATTGGAATTGAATGACTGGAGATAACCCCTAGGTTTGATTTTCAATTAGATAATTGTCAACTCCATTGATGTTAAAGATGACAGCTGATGCATACAAAGGGGGAAAAAAAAGAAGATAGTCTAGTAAACTGAAGTAACTATAAAATAATGATCTTCCTTGGCTCAAAATATTGCAAGTATGTATGGATGCATGTACGCCTGCTCAACCACCTTCTCTGATGGGTTTTATATTCTACAAACATATTGAGAGATCCAACACTGAAATAGCTTCCTGTTTATGATTCTTCGCTAAATTGAATAAACTTGGGTAATCACCACTGCCTATTATGCTTTGCTCAGTGAACTTAAAAATCCACCCTTCTGCCCACCAACACAGTCTCAGACAAGAACTCCCACTGAACTCTTCCCACTTCTATTTGTTTTAAAAAAAAAATTATTAGAAAGGAGTGAAGAAATGCCAAGGTAGCAAACAAATATGACTCTTAAAAATCATCTGCAAGTGTATCAAAGTGTGTATGAAGATATAGATATTTAAGAGCTTTTGTTCAGAAAATTCATGAAATAGAGTGTGCAAATACCGTATGCTGATCCACCACCTGTCCCTATACTCAGGTCCTCATTAAGAGCTAATCGGATTTCAGGGTTTCCACTCAGATAGCTCTTCATTTGAATGGTCCCATCAATTTCAGAAGTAAGTATATATCCCTGTTCAAATACCATGGAATTAATTGACAGGATATTAAGGAGGAGGAGGAAGTGAAACATTTGAACCAATATATGGTACTTCCAAGTTCGATAGCATATATCCCTGTTCAAATACCATGGAATTAATTGACAGGATACTAAGGAGGAGGAGGAAGTGAAACATTTGAACAAATATATGGCACTTCCAAGTTTGATAGACTACTAATGTGCTACATGATGCAGTATTAAGCCAACCTTCATAAACCAAAAAACAAACAATTAAACCGAACTTCATTCTCCATAAGTTTGTTAAACCTATTAAATTTGCCCCCCACCGATCAGCATAATATCTAGTGGCTGATACAAGCAAAAAAAAAAAAAAATGTTTGAGGTCTCATAACTCACACTGGAACTGAATGTAACACTGATTTTCTCGATTATATCCACAAAGATTTCTTCTCTCTTCCTCCCTCCAGGTTCATTTGCCACAACAGACTTTGTGACTGCAGTCCCTGGCATTCTTTTCGTCCCTTGCTGTATTGTCCAAAATCCCAACAATCAGTTGCATTACATGCATGCTTATGAGAAAACACAAGAGGCACCTTAAACTAAAAGTGTCAGGTTCAATGATAGGACGTAAGTATACCATAAAGATGGCAGCAGGACCAAGAGGTTGTAGGCGTGCAGCATCAACCACAATTGGCTCATTGAACACACAAGACTTCAACACTTCAGTGGATGTTGTTTGCACATAACCAAAGTCCTGGTGAAAAAAAAAAAAAGAAAATAGTCAATCCCATATGGTCCTTTTTGGATGAATGGCCACTAATAATGGTCTAGTGGAGCTTCACCAACAGGAAAAACTACTACTGAATATAACAGCTTAAAATACTTCATTTGGGTACGCAAACACAAACAGTATGATTGTCACATACAATATGCAAATAGAGCCATGGACTACCATAAATGCAGATGACTTGAACGACAGAAAAGAATACACAAAAGCACCGGGAATTAGCATTATGATTATGAAAATGCACTTACAATGACTTCATCAAGGAGCTCATAGACAAGAACAAAATTCTTCCTCAAAGAATCCTCACTGAGAACCCCCAGGTAATCTTTGATAACACGGGCAATCCTTTGTAGAAGCTCCAGGACAAGTGATGGTGACACATTGACCCTTGTGGTTGCAACAAACAATAATCCAACAACCTTCACATGGAAGTAGTTCACCCCATCCACATTCTGCAGTTGAAATAAAATAAGCAAAATATGAACTTTTTTCTTGGAGATATGCTCAACTCAACCATAAAGTGATAGTCCTACATGGTGCATGAACAGAAAGAACATATATTGATGAGTTCTGTGAAATGGATGGTCACAAAAAAGCCAAGGAAAGTGCATAATAACGATTTAAGGATGAATGCAAAGCCTGAAGACAGAATATAACCAGATAACTTTCCAGTGATTAAATGCTTCAGAACTTTTGATGTGCTTAGTTCTTTATCTTTTCAATTGGATAATCAAAATTTACTTTGCTGAATACATATTAGACAACAGATAGTAACTTGTATTATTAGAATGATATCACTTGATTCTCTTCGTCTATTCGGTCTATCCCCAACATCACGTATATGGCCTTAGGAAACAGAAACAGAATGTTGTTATACTCCATTCAAAAAACCTCAACACATCAATGGTGACTGCCTATCAAGTATCAAAAAAGAAGAACTTTAATGGAGGAAATTAAAACCAAAATGAAGCTAGCAAGGATTATCCTCAAGTTAAAAAATAAAATAAAATAAGGCCAGAGATGTATTACACCCTCTTTCAACTAATATGCAGCTGAAGGCAGGCATGATTAATAAGCTATACCACTAACATTCTTTAGTAAGATAATACCTACAAAGACAGGTGGTGCCTCTTCTTGTCCATCGTCTTTCCAAAACTTCACTTTGCGGAAGAATATTTCAGCACTTCCTTTTGATACTTCACCACGGTCTACAATAACAGATATCCTCCTATTTACAAACCATGTCTTAAAAGAACTCAATTCTGAAAAATCCACATCATTACGTTTGAATAATAGGACCGAATCTGATCTCACTCATATAACTCGAAGAATAAACTTAAATCCCTTGGATTTGAACACGTTTCCACGACAACCAAAAAAGGGGGATCATTATTTTTCCTTTGTCCAACAACTTAGGCCTCAAACAATACCGAAGGCTAATTCCCAAAGTGCCAGCAATGTGGCGATTTACTCGAGAACTAAACGTCTAAAGAAGAAATCACATAATTTGAACTCGTATCTCTTACCAGTAATCAACATTACAAAATCCCTGATTCCATTACGGGCTGATCAGATCTGGGAACTCACTAGCGATTCAGAGAGTTCCGCAGAAAGCTACCCCGACAACTAAGATTCGCGTAAATCATAATTTGAGAGGATTGCTAATTCAAAGTGAAAGGTTCAGGTAATGGATTCAAATTACGAGGAGCAAATACAAAATGTAAAATGAATTACTTTTGGATGGGATCAAGCGAGAAAATGAGGAATTTTGGGACTTACAATCGCGAAAAACAATATTATCGCCTCGTTGTGACAGGACGAATAACTGAGAGATCATGGTTTGGCCTTCAGCTTCGTCTCTGCAAATGGAGTTCCACCTTCCTTCGCTGGATTTGCTGCAATGGTGCTTGTTTTGCTACTTGGTCGGCTACGGGTTAATTGCATCTAGGACCCCTAACCTTTAAACATTGTACTATTTTAGACCTTAACCTCAATTTCTTATATAGAAAGTCCCTAATCTCGTTTAAATGTTCCGTTTTGAACCTTCTATTAATTTGAGGCGTTAAATTTGACGAAAAAAGGTAAAAAATTAGTTTTAACCCCTGAATTTTTTTATTTTATTTTAAAAACTTTAAAACTTTCTCATCTAACAATCGAGCCACTGTCTCCACAAATTAATTTGTTTTTTTTTTCTTTAACAAAAGATGAAGGAGAAAATTAATCATTTTGTTCGACAATCCAATCAAACTAGAACGTCCCGATTATTCCACGTGCGCGTGAAACGACCCAAGACACAAACGAAACAAAGATGATGGAATACGAGGACGAGGAGGGCACCTGGGACGGGGGCGGTGAAGTAAAGGAAGGCGGTGTGAGCAACGTTGTTCTGGGCCTCCTTGGAGGTTTTGCAGAATTCTAGCGACGTGAAGGTGGAGCCATTAATGAAGACAGTGGCTTTGAAGAGGGGATGATGATCGAGGCCGTGCTTTGAGACTTCGTACTTTGGGAGCTCCCACGCCTATTTCTGACACAGCTCCTGCAGCTTCGACTTGTACATTGTTCCCTTCACTTCCAGTCTTCCCTAATTGAATAATGCCTCTATCAGCTGCGAATCTCATAAGGGAAGTTCCAACTTCAGAGGGACGGGATAAATTACTATGAAAGAAATATTTTGATTGCGCCTCCTCGGCAATTGTCTCTGGCGAAGACCGTAATTGCTTGTCCGATCGAGCTCTCTCTCGTCGTCCGTCGTCCCGTAGCTCTAGATCTTGCAAGAGGAGAGGAACAACGGATGAGATATTAGAATGGGGGAGAAAAGAGGAGAGGAAAGTAATGGTGAGTTTTCGAGTGGAGAGAGGAGTGGTGTTTTGAGGGGAGAGGGTAGATGGAATTTTGTGAGGGCGTGAACAGAACACGGCGGCTGGTGGGCGGCGGAGGACAGTGGCTGGAGAGGGACGTGAGTGGTGGATTGTAGAGTCGTGGTTCGATTGCTAGATGGGAAAGTTTCTAGGTTTTTATGGCAAAAGGAAAAACCTTCAGGGCTTAAAATAAAATTTTTCACCTTTTTCCCATATAATTTAATGTTTCAAGTTAACAAAGTTTAAAATGAAACATTTAAGAACCAGTTTGGCTCGCATTAAACCCATTAATGGGTCAAAAATTATTGGCTGGTCAAAGGATGGGGTTAAAGTGCAAAGTGAGAGAAGGCTTGAAGTTGACGATAATTACAAGGTATGCCATTGTGATTTTTGCAACCCACCCCCATTCCCTTCATCGCCAGCCATCATCATCGTTGGTTATGGCCCTTGCTGCTATATCCGGCTTGGCCTTTGGCTGATCTAGCAAATCTACACAAATCACAAGGGCTAATCGTCAGTAAAGTAGATAATTCATGATTGAAGTAGCAATTACAGGAATGTGAAATCCAAACTAACAAAATTAAGCATGTCATTTAGAGGAGCCCAGAAAAGAAAAAAAAAAAGTTTCAGCTTCGGCATCTTTGAAGGTTACCTAGACGACACCTGGCCTTTCTTTTCTTCGTTGATCTCGATGAAGAAGAATGCATTTGCAATGAAATGAAGTCACCGACGTAGATGTAAAGTTTGAGGCAAAGGAAAAGCACAGAAAAGGAGGAATGGACTGGAGCAAAGGAAGGCCACATCAGTTCCAACAGTGATGATGGCTGGCAGGGAAGGGAATTAGGGCAGGTTATAAACTTCAATGCCTTTGTATGAGCAAAAACAAGAGTGGCACGAATTGTAAATTTTCCCAACTTTTGGCCCATTTTCATTTCTTATGCTTGTTCCCTCCCTTTTAACCAACCAAAATAGTTGACCCATTAATGGGATTAAACCTAAATGAACTCCCCTTAAACTAGATTAAGGGATTTCTACGCAAGAAATTAAAGTTAGGGTCTAAAATGATATAATAATTAAAGATTAGGAACTATGGATGTAATTAACCCCTTCCACTATTACACTGCCAGGATCAACTATACGTTTTGCCCTAAGGTTTGATGCTAATTACATTTACATCCTCTGTTTAGAAACCTACTTATACACCCCAACCTTTTTTAGGTTTGTTTTCCTTTGGACTTTTATGTTGTCTCACATCAAGTCATCAACTTAAAAAGATTAAACCGTGACTATTATCCACATATGTATGATTATATATAGTGGTGATTTTTCAAATTCATCCTTTGTTATACAAAAAATTCCACCACATCTCTTACCCTAAGTCGCATTTATCTTCTCTAGTTGCATTTAATGGTGTTTTCCTAATGGTGGGACTTCATCTTCTCCAACTACTACCGCTTACAAATGGCATTATTGGCATTGCTTTCCCATGATGATGACATCATAAAATCTAGTCATTGTTTTGTGCCAATTAGATCTGGTGAAAAAAGTCATGCCCACTGGACAAATCGAATGAAAGATTGTGGTCATGGCCTCTACTGTTCCACTACAATCAAGGTGGTGGTGATGTTGTTGTGCTGCCTACATCCTTTCCATTTTGACCGAAACCGGTGATAACCATCATGAATGACTTTGTGTCACACTCATTAGTTCTAACATCAGATTTTGGAAATTATTGAAGAGAGCATGTCCTCGGTGATTTGCCATGCAAAAAAAAAAAATCAATTTTACATATTATATCAAACATTGTTACATATTTATTCAAGTGTTTTTTTACATATTTATTCAAACATTTTTTTCATATATATCTAAACACTTTTATGTTTGGGGAGAACAAAATGTCTGCAAATTTATTATGACATTTTTAAAAATTTATTTAAAAATTTTATTTATTACTTCAAATACTTTTATTTCTAGAGATAACATATTGTTTATATATTACTTCATATACTTCAATAAAATTCTTCATACTTTTGCTTATATATTAAGGAACTACCATTTCTTGCTTAAGACACTTTTGTTTCTAAAGATATCGAGCTACCTGCATGTTGCACCATACACTTGTACATATATTATGTCAAACACTATTTACATATTGTTTTAGACACTTTCATATATACATTTAGACATTTTTACTTATTTTATTTGTCACTTTTGCTTATGAAGAGAATAAAATGTCCACATTTTATTTCAAATACATTTATATATTTCTTCAAATACTTTTACATATTCATTAAAATATTTTTGTATCTTTCTTTTAGACACTTCTGCATATTGTTTCAGCACATAATTCTATAGTGGAGATAAGGGAGAAGTGGCCTAACGGCAACACGGAGTAATGGTGTATAGGGTGAATAGGTGGTGAAGACTAGTGCGATCTTGAGGCAATAACAAATGTGGTTTAAAGGTGATAATTGGCAAATTTGGAGGTGATCAACGATAAAGTGATCCAGAGATAAGCAACGATGGTAAGAGTTAAAGGCGAGCTATGATAAAAAAAGATTTGGAGGTGAGTGACGATAGCTAGATCTAGGTGCAAATGACAATCTAGAAGATCTAGAGGTGAGAGATGAGATATGGAAGTGAGCGTTGATGGCGAGTTTTGGTGGTGAGTGGCAAAATGCAGTCTCGATATAAGTGATGATAACGAGATCCAAAGCTAACGATCGACTAGAGAAAACGTGATTTGGAGGTGACGATAAACCAGGGAAGTTTTCGATTTGGGCATTAGTCTGGTAGAAGAGGCAATGGCAATTTCATCAATGTAGGGTTTTTAGAAAATAAGCAATTTGTTCCAAAGGGAATTTGACCAAATTTTGAGATATGGTGGCTTCTATATAAAGAATTAGTAGTGGATTGGTGTGCCTAATTCTATAATATAATAACTAAAAGGGTTTTCTTACAATTATCCCCTGAACTTTAGATGATATTACACTTACCCCAATGAGGTTTGAAAATATACACTTACCCTCTGTTTTTTTAATGCAATCAGTTAACTGTTAATCAAAATTACAGTCAACTACCTTAAATTTAGTTTGGTTTACAATTATACCAAAAACTTTTGAAATCTACAATTTTCCATAATCGCCATTCCTCTTCTCATCTTTTTACTTTTATTATTCGCTACCACCATTTCGACACTATCCATCTCCGCCGCCTCCCTACCTCCTTATCCAACCTTCTTGCTCCATCGCCTCCTTCCTCTAACCTTGTCCCCAAAGTCACTTGTCATCCTTGCCTCGACTTATTCAGACTCACCCAAATTTGCCTCACATGTCCTTTCATGGATTAACACAAATTGAAAAAGAAAAGATGAAAGCCAACGCTTCAATGTATCCAGCCACTTCAATTGATTTTTTATCTAAAATTATATCATTTAAATATCTAATTAATAATCACTTGAATAATATTTTTAGAAAATAATATATCTAATTAATAATAACTTGAATAATGTTTTTAGGAAATAATTTTTTTAGTAGCCAACTAAGAAAAATAAAAAATTAAGAGAAAATACCAAGATTTTCCAAAAAGTGTTAAAAAAAATACTTTTTCAACCTTTTTAAATATAAAGTTTCAATCGATATTATTCAAGTTGAGTGAATATTCTTTATATATCAAAGTAATTACTAATAACTCATTTGTTAGAATTATTTTCAATCATGTAGCAATGTTGTTTTACCTTGTATTTTCAAAATAAATTGTTTTTCAATATTTCTCATTTTAATTTTTTATTTTTATTTTATTTTGAATTCACGACATGAGAAATTAGCTTTTGAGACAAATATAATGGGGCAAATAGCGCATTTATCTCCAATAGCTATATTGAAAATTTGAGGAAAAAATGTAGAAGCATATATATTATATTTGTCACTAATTAATATACATTGAAGACAAATAAAATATTTAACTCCATAAATTCTATTCAAAATTGGAGGCAAATAATTGAAACCAAATATTATATTGTTGATAATTAGAATAGAATGGAAGAAATAAAAAATTAAATAAAAATTTATCTCTAATAATTAAATTCAAATAATTAGAGGCTTATACTGTATTTTCCACTAATATAAGCAAGAGTGTTTTTCAACATTCTAAATAATTTGATGAGCTTTACAATTTTTTATATTGATATCATTATTATGTGTTTGTTTTATCACTTTTATATATGAACAGATCTATTTTCTAGTAAAACTTACATAAATAGCTTATATAGCTCTTCATTAAAAAATAAATTCAAATATTCGAGACCGAAAAACTTGGTAGAAACAATGAAAATTCACAAAGCTTGAGGAAGAAAAAGTTGAGCTTAACCAAGGCCGACCCATAGGTTTCATATTTGTATTATCAAATGGCATTGGCCACCACATTGACATCCTTCACAATGGCATCGTAGAAATTAGAGTTGAACTCATTGTTAGCAGCCAAAAGTTAGGAGGCGGCATAACTATTGCAATTTGGACATGCCTGGAGTATCCCACTGTCAGGGGCATATGTGGCGTTGATGAGGAGAATGGAGATGAGGGACCTCGAGTTAGTGGCCTTAGTTTGGATAAGTCTCAATGTAGCAACCGCAAGGTCGTCGTTGAGAGCTTGAGGAGCGCCGGCATAGGGTGAAAGGAGAAGGGATTGGAGTAGAATGAGAAGTAGCATAAGGAGGTGGGGAGGTGTGGAGATGGATGGGTCTATGTGGAGGCGGATAAGAATGGAAGTAGAGGGATGGGGAGGAGAAGGGCAATTTTGAAAAATTGTAAATTTCTGAAGTTTTGGATATAATTGTAAGCCAAACTAAATTCAAGGTGGCTGGTTGTAATTTTGACTAATGGCTGATTGATGGTGTTAAAAAAGCAAGGGGTAAGTGTATATTTTCAAACCTCAGGGGGTAAGTGTAATATGACCTAAAATTCAGGGGTGTAACTGTAAAAACCCCTAACTAAAAAGATAACTGGTAGTTTTAATTATTTCCATTTTCCCTCTTTTTTTGTATTGGTGGCAACCCGGCGAAAATAGGTTTCCAGATTTTGGAGTGAAAATGTAAATAGTATTAAACCTCAAGGGAAAAGATGTAATTCCACAAAATTTTAATGGTTGCCCCTTTCGGTTTTTATGAAGTAATCGCGTTAAAAGTGATTAATCAATAACATCGATTCGGAACTTGGGAAGAAACTATTATTGCAAATAGAATTATCGGTAACATCACTGCAAATAGAATTTATCACGTTGCCTAAAGCAACCATTTCTTGGTCGTCTTGATTTCTAACTGACGAGCAGCTGACACTTGGTGTTTCAATTTTCAAGGTGTTACTGTTGGGGATGTTGGTATTGTGGCAGTGTTTACGACAAGAATGGTGCTGAAACAAAAAAAGAAGCCAAAATACGCGAACTAGGTGAAACAGTATATAATCTCTCGTCTTCCATCCCATCCAGTGTCACAATAGAGAGAAATTAATCACCACATTAAGGAGTGTCTTTTAACTGAAATTATCGTCAACAACAATACTTTACATAGCAATTGAGACTAACACTAAAGAAGCATCGCATCATCCGCTGCCACCATTTGTTCATCCAAAATATGCGTAAGCTGAACTGATCTTTCCAGCCCAAATAAATCCCACGTACCACAGCTTCCGACCCAAGATCACGGATCACGAACAACATCTTCCAAGGTCTAGCAGGAGCTAGAAACTCTTCATTTTAGTGAAATATCAAAACACACAAGTATCCAAATCAATAGTTGCTCAAGCATGAATCCTGTTAATCACCATTCAGACAATTGTTTGAAACTCACTGAACCTTGGCAATCTAGCCTCAAACTAATTGACTGAAGCTACAAATCAGTGTCTCAGAAGTGGTTCCAAGTCAAATAACCAACGATATCAAAGCTGTCTGTTTTTTATTTTCAGCCCCCAAACCCCTGGCCATGCAACCATGAGTGAGGCTCAGGCGATGGCAAGTGGATTAAGGCCACTATGATTCGATCTCCAGGTTCTAGGTCGTTGCAACGATTCAGCTTCCAAATTATCCAAAACTTCCAAGGGGGTCTCTTCCACTCTATTTACATCAACCAACTTGCTATCTACCACATCTTTCGTTTAGCATCTCCACGTCGTATCACCAAAACAAGTTACAGCTCCGATTTTCCAAGATTAGGCTAACCTCATGGAAGCTCTCTTGTCCGAGCTGAAACTATTAATGAAACTAAACCCTGCGTCTTCATGAACAACAACCTGCCTACAACTACAATCTGCCATATAATGAATATTAAAATGGAAAAATAAGGTAATTTGGCGCTTCAGATCAACATATGCCGCCTATATGCTGACCACTTAAGGTCACAGAGTCATACAGAGTGCAGAAATATTTGTAAACCAAGGCATCTTTTGGATTTCTTACGTAGGTAGGCCAGTAACCAAGAATTATTAACCATCAAAAAGCAACATATAGCGAAAAGCACCACTCACCAAATGGCAATGAATTTGATGACCTAGCAGGTCAGGTTTGAAAGATGAAATTAGGAGAATGTGTATTCTTGTGAATTGAAGATAATATGGCATAACAAAAACTAAATTACAAACAGGTGTGCGTTATGGCTATTTGCAAATTTTCTTATTTCCAAACAAGTTGGTGGCATTAAAAACTAGGGATTTAGTAATCCACAAGGATGGAACATAAGATCACAGAAGAAAATGAAGCAAACAAACCTCCCACTAGGATAAAACATAAGATAACAGAAGAAAATGAAGCAACAATCCACAAGAAAGGGAAGGACGGGGAAATTGGAACAATTCCAATGTTGGAAACCCACACTCAAACCATTAACGAACATCGGTAAAACATAAATTTAAAATCCTCTCATGTCAAATTACAGGATGTAAGAGTAATAACATCAAGGTATTTAGCCAGGTTATCAAACATCAACTTGCAGTAGATTCGGCAAATGGCTAAAATAAGAGCAGAAAACTGGTTCAGTTGCAACTGACCCATTATCTAAACGTCTTGAGCAACCGTGAATCAACATCTAATATTTCCAAACTAAATTCATTATTTTTTTTTATTCAAGGAACATTGAATTCATTTTAAGAAAACATTAAATAGAAGTTAAGAACTTCAGACATGATAATGCTGGCGTACCTTAACGTTACATTTTTGGACATGACCTAAGATACTGTTAGTTAGCAGCAAAAAAATCTATGATCTAAGAAGAAACAACAGAGAATGGGAATTACAACATTACCTACAAATTACAGAAAAGGGCACCCTCCGCCTCAGCCAGCCTTGGAGTTACAAAACCTTTGAAGTTGCTTCATTAAGCTTAATTCAACCAATAGGGCGAACACAATCAAATTTTCACAGGATTTTTCCTTGGCCTCCCTCTCTTTCTAGGTGCACTTCCAGTTCCACTCACACTCGGCACTGCCGCCACACTTTTCCTGGTCTCAGCCGTCTTCGTTTCCTTTGGAGCTGGCGTTACCGTTGCCGTCGGGTCAGTTGTCACCGGAGCCGGATCAGCTGCGGCAGGGGCTGCTGCCGCACCACCAGCACTACCATTCATTTCAACTTCCGGCCGCGCAGACGCAAACATTGGAGGCATCCAATTAGGAAACCCGGATGGAACGGCCGCCTTCCCACTCGCAGCCGGATTGCCAGGAACAAACCCCAAAGGGAAAAACGCCCAGCAACAGTAATACGCCTCTTTTCCAGGAACGAGCGGCGGCAGACTCGGAATCCGAACTGCATCAAACGACCTCTGACAAACCGGACACCTCAGGCAACATCCTTCATATATCTTTGGATACTCGAACAGCCTGTAGCAAAACGGACACGCCGTCCAAAACGTCGCCATCTGATTCCGTTGCTGCTGCTCAGTTCTTCTGACTGGTTGCTGCTCGGCTCTTCTGACCGGTTGCTGCTCGGATCTTCTGACTGATCGCTGCTCGGCTCTTCTGACTGATTGCTGCTCGGCTCTTTTGACCGGCACCCTCACCGACTGGTCGGCAGTCTGATTGGCAGTCAGATCGATCCTCGTGAAGAATCCCAACTCCCGGTCGTAATGCGATTTCTTGGAATTGTTGGACAGGACCGCCCAGGCGTCAGCGACGAGCTTGAAGGCCTGATCTGCGAAGGCGAACTTGTTCTTGTCCGGGTGGAGGAGGAGGGCGAGGCGGCGGTACTGTTTCTTGATTAGATCGTAGTCGTCGGATCGGCGGTCCACTTGCAAGATGGAGTACCAGTCGGGGTGGTTGTTAATGCTCTTGTTGGCGGCGATGAGGACGTCGATGATGGAGAGGACCTGATCGGCGCCTTCGAGTGAGGGATCGGTTTCGCGAGATAAGACGGCTAAGTCTCTAGCGCCGTTGACGTCTCGAGAATGAAGGAGCTTCTCTGAGAGCCCCAGTAGGCGTACGGCTTCGATTCTGTTTGGGTTTTCTTCCATTTTTCCTTCTGGGCTGCCGTTTGGTGGTCAGAAAAATGATGGTTACAAAGGAAAATGACAACGAAATTACCCCGTAACAAAAAACTGGGGCAGTAAAAATTTCCCACCTTCGCCACCGCCGGTTCTCTCGATGAAAAGTCAGGTATACAATAGGATTTGAATAGAGAAATTTGTATAGTATGGGGAACATGGAAATGCCTATTTCTATAAAATTTAAAGGCCAGTAAACCACATTTGATCATATTATTTGGGATTAGGGAAGGGATTAAAACCCTAACATTGCCAAGATCGATTGCACTTGTTACCACCTAAAATGGGTGGTGGTCTCCCCCTTTTCAAACATCGGTAATGCCTATATAATATAGGCTATTCAACAGGAGTTAATTAGGTTGAATTAATACGTTTTCTCCTATGAGGCATTTGTCTTTGTGTGGAATTGAGATTGTCAAATTCCATGTTGGCCCTGAAGTTGTGTTAATTTACATGAGGTGCCCACTCTAGTTTCATGATCATGTGTCCTTTCAGAAAACATTGCAAAATCCTAAAATCAACGTAAAATGGCAAAATCCAATTAACCTAACCATGATTCGATGATCACAATGATTAATTCAGATTTGGAGTTCAAAACCAGTTGAGAACTTTGTCTACCAGTCGTTAAAGTAATCAAAAGCTCGCGAACAAAACAAAAGCCTAGTGTTGCTGATGATTGACAAAGTTAAAAGAATTTATATTGCCCGTTTGTAAGCCATTTCCACTGCCCGCTGCATCCCATTCGGCAACAACTCTAGTTTGGGGATCATAGAGGCAGAGGGCTCAGAAAACATTATTGTAGGAGAAGACGTTGGAGCCATTCCAATTCTCAAATCTGAGGGAGGTGCTGACTTTGATGCCGAGTTCTCATTATTGTTGAGGATAAACCATCCAACTCAATAGGTCCATCATCAATCAAATGGTTCTGATTTGAATGGCGACGATGGCGGTGGCGTTACCGAGAATAACAATGAGATTTGTTTCATTACAATCACAATCACATAAGGTCCTGTGAGGCAATCCTACTTGCAACAGTGGCTAGCAATGGGCTGGACCCAGAGGGGTTGGGTAACAGTATAGTGGGGAGTTGGGGAGCGACGGTGGGCAAAGTTGAAGAATGGGGCACAACGAGTAGAGCAAAAAGGACTAGGTTAGAGGTTGGCCTTTGCCAACTATAATTAATTGAAATGCCAGGGGCAATTTATAAATAGTCTAAAAGTGGGTCATGTCCATGCCCAATAACACTTTAATACATTTGCATTAAATCAAAACGATCTAGGCCTCATTGTTTTGAACTAGTATAATCTTTTATGGTTTAATACTAACTAGGAATCACTTTAATGTGATTATTGTACACTTTTTTTTAAACCTTTGCTTGTATTTTTCTTTGCCCGATTTAGTTAGCAGCCGTTTTAGGTGCGAGTTGCACATCATTTTAAAAAATGTGAGTTTTACGGATTTTTTAAATTTAAAATTATTTATTTTACTTTATTTCTTAAAATATATATGCTCACATTCCAAGATGTCAAAATTACCCTTTTTTTTTTGCAAATGCATATATTTTTATGTTTTGCTCCAATAAACATGAAAAATTTATAAAAATATCATGTGGTGTTTAGTTATTAAAATTTTTCCCATTTTTCCTTTCTAAAGTTTCTTTAATAAAATGTTTGAGTGCATAACATGTCTTTACGGATATGGAAAATCTTGTTTTCTAAACTTTTGAACCCTTTTTTTTTTGCAAATGCATATATTTTTATGTTTTGCTCCAATAAACATGAAAAATTTATAAAAATATCATGTGGTGTTTAGTTATTAAAAATTTTCCCATTTTTCCTTTCTAAAGTTTCTTTAATAAAATGTTTGAGTGCATAACATGTCTTTACGGATATGGAAAATCTTGTTTTCTAAACTTTTGAAAATTTATATGTTTAAATGAAAAATGTATAAAATAAAATTTCCTATGTTATAATATGAGTTTTCCAAAGTTTAAAAAACAATATTCCTCACATCCTTAAGAAAAATTATGCAGTTAAAATTTTATCAAAGAAAACTTGAAAAAAAAAAAACTTTTCAGTATCCAAACACCATATCAGTATTTCTAAAAGAAAGAAATTATTTAAGTCATGATCGAGCAAAGAAAATTAGATAAACAAAAAAATAAAAGAAGAAATGTATTAATCCTACAGGAACAAAAAATTTTATTTGATGACTCAATTTATCTAAGTAATAGATTTTTAAAAATAAATTCCAAAATAATAACCCTTTTCTTGTGTTTTTCTATAAAAGCTTATTACATATAGAAAAGAAATAAAATGTACAAACTCTTGTTACAGTTGCAAGTTTACAAACCTTTGTAATACAATATTGTTGGTATACTGAATTGTATGTATACTCAATTGAATTTGACTTTGCATGTGATAATTAATGGGATTGTGTGGGCCTGGCCCAATAGCTTGGCGAATCACGAATTGGCGTCTTGTGCACAAAGATAGAGTCAAGGCCCAAGATGTGTCCTTAGGGGAAACCCTTCGACGCTCTAATTAGACTTCCAATGATGAATGGCAAAGATAGAAAAAGTCAGAATGTCGTACATTGGGATTGACGATTGGAAAAGTTTATATAGCTAGGTGGAGTTATAAAGAATTCGTCTTGGGATAGGAATCCTGTAACTTATCCCATAATTATGGGATACTATTTCCATTCATGGTGGAGTTCCCTTGTGGGTTTATTTGGGTCTTTAGCAGGAGCTTTTTAGTAGTTTTGGGCCTTGAATTTAGGCCTATTTCCCACCAATAGGCCCCTTATAATAAAATGTGGGCTATGAGTCCTGCATTTTCTTGAACGTCATCATTTTCTAAAAAGGATGTGTACACTTGCTTGGGAGTGAGGTGTAAGCGCCCATTTATGTTGTAAAGCTAATACATTGCAAATGATGTAGTTTAGTGGGGATGGTGCGATGTTCTTCCTGTTTTTTGAGGAAGCTGGGAAAACGTTACCGTTTGATCTCTTTCTTCCGCCATGCCTATGCAGCTATGACATGTGGCAAGTGTACAGGTTGAGGAGAAGGTGAACTGATCTTTATTAAATGCACCTCAAGGAAGTGAACGAGCAAGACTGCTTTGACAGCTGTTTGTGGCCATGTGTCCTTCTGCTAATGGGCGAAAATTTTGTCATTCTTGCAATGAAAATTTCAAGGAAAAAACCTAATAGCCGGAGGTTTCTCTATATATATAGCGAGGGTTTTCATATAGCTTTTTCACTGCTTGGCTATTTTACTACTATTCTATGTGTTTTTTTACTTTTTTTTTATTTGCCGCCGGAGCTTTTGTTGGAATTCTCATTTTTTTTCCAAGGTCGCCTGCTTCCCCATAATCAGGTAATGGATCATTGTCCTTTATTATCTGCCAATAATAGGGCTTTTGTTTTGCTTTTTCTTTTTCTTGGCCACTTTTCCACTGCCCCGTTGTGTTGGCGGCAGTTTTAATATGTTACACAATGGTTTTTCCATGTGACTTCTCTAAAATCATTATTTAGGGTTGACGCCGATGAGACTGATTCACAAAAGGTGCCCTCCCCCCCCAAACACGAAAGTGTTGAAGAGGGCTATAACCCAATATAATAAGGATACCCTGGCGACGAAACTCCGCCAGTTTTTCTGGCCTAATGGCATTGTGGCCACCTTGTCTTGTAATAAGGCATTAAAGGACAGAGGCCTAAAAGATGGCAGCAAGAGAACAAAAATCTTCACTATTTTCACTGAAATTTTACATGCCAGATTTGAAGAAAAGATGTTGGTTTTTTCCATATTGCCCTCATCAACCAAGAAGGGAACAAGTCTTTTTCTTTCATATCTTGCAAGGTCTTGTTGGCAAGGTAGAAGGAACGTTTTTTTTTTCACACTAAGGGAACAAGCTTGGGGCTTCCCCTGTAAGTTTTTAGATGCATCCTAGCATGCCTTGGTCAACTGTTGCAGATATATGATGGCCTTGAGTGCCACCATTCGTACTTCTACCTGATTAGCTAATTGGAGATAGTGGTAGGGAACAACAATTTTATGGAGTTGTTCCCCATCCATTATAATGATATTGATAAGACCACTTTCATATGGGCGGAGATTAATAGGGCCCATCGAACCTACTCGGGCATGACAAACAATTGCAATTAAGAGGAGGGTTAGGAGGGGAAGTTGGTTGTAGCCTAAGGGATTACTACCAGGGCCCCCTATAGAACCCAAAGAGTTGTGCTCCAGATAGTTGTGTTTTCTTTGCTTATTGTGTGAAGGCTTGGTGTCTAATCTTGATTTTGTGCCTTTCGCAGAAATGAGCAGTTGGGCAAAAAAGTACATGAATAGATGGAGAGGCAACATTGATGCCTTAGTAGATGCTTAGAAAATCAACATTCTCCGTACCAGTGTGACACATATTATTGAGGCCAATTTGTCCAAGCCACCAGCCAATGTGGTGGAACTTTTTGAGTGTTCTCTGGATGCCAAGCTGATCTGTAAGAGGTCACGCCCTACGGACCCATAGGGAGGCAATGCCTCTTGTGATAGTAGTAGGAATAGGGCATTATTAGGCAAATTTTTCCACGCTAATTTTATAAACTTGAGGTCATTTTGTGCTTATTGTGAATCTTTTCGTCTAATGACTTTAGAGAAGTGTGTGAGGTCATCTAGGCTTCTCCTTACCATGGAACCACAAGTTGCGTTGGTGTTGTAAAGCCAGAAAGTGACTGAAAAGGTGTCCCAGAAGCAAAAGGTAAGCCTGGGGTTGTCAGAGGAGGTGCTTACTTTTTTGGCTCCTCTTTGCTTAGGTTCCAGTAAGGGTTGTTCTCGAAAAGGCCCCTTTTGCTCTGGGGGGAGGAGGCTGCCTAAGCTGAAACTGGATGAGTGCTTTTAATTGCGCAACCAAATCCCTACGTGAGGTCAGGTATAGAAGAAAGATTTAACTCTAAAGGAGGTTGTGCCTGACCAAGTTTTTGACCCTTAATGGGCAGTAGGTATCAGTGAATTAATTCTTGAGGACCGAAGCACCATCACTCTCCATATCCTTGAAAGGTTGAAGACTCTCAGGGATTGACACTTTTTTACTCATTCCCCTTGGGCGGAAAGTGCCTACTTGATGAACATAGGATGTAGCCTTCTTCAGGCATGTTTTTTTTATTTATAATTTCCTAATGTTTGAAGTGCTTTCCTTGGTTAACTCTAACAAATTTGGTTTTAGTAAGAGGCCATCATTACCTATGTCATGGGGGAAAGATGGGTAGCTCGTGAGAAGGCCTTACAGTCCTAGCTTGGGGCATTGCGCAAAAATGTGGGCTCATTAGAGAAGGACTCGATCAGCGAATGTAGTGCCAAGAGTACTCTTCCTAATGACCTTAAGTTAAAAAAATAGGCCAAAAAAGTGAATGAGGGCCTTGTCAAAGAGCTTGAGGGGAAGGTGGGAGAGCTGGATAAAGCTTTCAAACAATTTTAGGAAAAGAAAACTAAAGCTTGTAAAGAGGCCAATCACTTGGCGGCCTTGTTGAAGGTGGCGGAGTCAAAGATCGACACCATTGAACAAACTCTATTAATGGATCAATATACTCTCTTGGGCTCGATAACCATTCAGGGTGAAGCTAACTCTAATTCGGTCGCCACTACAATGCTCTTTGTAGAGCGTATTGAGTGAGTTGGCTTTGTTGGGTGTGAGGTTTATTTAGAGTACTAGCGCCTTCAAACCAAAGCTAATGCTTGAATGAATGAGCACTGCTCACTTCTTTAGAAGGTAGAGAGGAGGCATGAAAGGACTGCCTTCTTGGAGTTCAATAAGGGCTTTATTTTCTACCATTTCAGGTGGAACAGGCTAATATGAACCTGGATCTATATTTCCTTTAGGTTTATGAGGATATGGGTTTTGATTACAAGTCTTGGCCGAAATAAAGAAAAGCTGGATTATTACATTCAACGAGGATGCGTAGACAATAGACCTTGATGAAGACCCTCTTCCTAATGAGTTTTAAAAAGCTTCATAGTTAACCGTCTTTTTCTTTTAAGATCATTTCTTCCTTCTATAATTGTAATTATTTTTAACGTTAATGAGAAGTTTATTTTTCTTAATGGTTTTGCCTTGTCTACATTATTGTATTTATGAATAATTTTTACAATGATATTCTAGTTCATAGATTAAGAGGTAGTTTGGCCATTGCAGTGGTCATGCAATTAAGTAGCCTTTATAATAGGAAACCTTCGTAGGCTTTTAGGACCTAAGTTTTTGAGGAGTCTTAATTAATGAATCATTCATGAGGAGTGCCTTTATTTTATTCAAAATATAGCAAAGTACATTTGGTGATAATGTGATTTATGCAAAGTAAAATGATAGATCATTTCTGTGACAGTTTAGTGATTAAGCAAAGTAGGGTGATAGATCATTTGAGTGATAATTCTTGGGTAGCTTCATCCCTTCTGAGTTGGTCAGTTCATATACTCTTTCTCTTTAATTTTTTTTGTGACCAAGTGGAGTCTATCCCAATTCGGTTTCAGTTCCCCATGTCCTGGGTTCTTCCCAGTTAGTTCTGCCTTAACGATGGCTAAGCCTCCTACTTGTTTGTTCTTTGGTCTCCTTTTTCAATCATGAATGAAGGTGATTCGCTATCTAAATGCTCTCATGTAGGTCCTTATGCCTTCCCATAGTTCTACCAATATATCAAGGTTTCCTTTAAGTGCTTTGTCATTTTCACTAGGATTATAAGCCAAAGTTCGCAAGGTGGGGCAATAAATTTCCACAGGGATAAGGGTGTCAGTCCTATAGACCATCAAAAAAGGTGATTCTCCCTTGGGCCTACGGGGCATTGTTTTATAGTCTAATAGGGCACTCGATAATTCTTCTACTTATTTGCCCTTAACAATGTCTAGTTTCTTCTTTAGGCCTTCCTTGATGGTCCTGTTAGTTGTTTTCACTTGGCTATTAGATTATGGGTGAGAAATGGGGGCAAAGTAGAGGTGGATGCTTTTTTCCTTTGTGAATCGACAAACTTGCTGGTTGTCAAACTGTTTGCCGTTGGTAATAAAGATGGTCTGTGGCCATCTAAATTGACGGATAATGTTCTTCGATAAGAATTTGATAACCTAAGGGGTCGTGATGAAAGCCAGAGGCTCCGCCTCTACCCATGTGGTGAAGTAATCTGCAGCCACGATGTAGTACTTTACTTATCCTAGAGAAATGGGAAGTGCTCCAATCAGATTCCCACATAACATATGGCTAGGGGTTTGCAGCTAGGGAAGCACAGAATGAGGGTAGCTCTGTATTCTTCAATTGAGCTGACAGTCACGACATTGTTGGACAAACTTCCTAGTGACATTTCTAATTGTTGGCAAAAAAAAGCCTTGGCGCAAGGCTTTTGTAGGCCAAAGAATTGGCGCCAATATTTACCCTACAGTTTGCTTTATGGATTTCTCAGAGAACATGATGCCCCTCTCATGGAGTTAGGTATTGCTGTAAATGGGAAGTGAACCTTCTTCTGTATAGTTAGTCCAACGATGAGGAATCATCTTACTCAAACCCTAATCTTCATTTTTTCTTTGAGGGTTCTACTTAGTGTTCCCACCTCGAGGTAAATTCTGATTGGCTTCCTCTAATCGTCTTCATGGACCATAGAGTATATTAGGTGAACTGAGGGTTCTTTGAGCTCTTCAGTTATGGCCTTATCCTGTACTTTTCAGAGGGCATTTGCCCTCGCAATTTAGGTCCTTAGGATTTTCTGAACTTGCACAAGGTTAAACATCTTTATTAGATCCTTTGTTATGTTAAAGTATTTATAAAGAGTAGGCTATTTTGCTCCTGTTATTCTTAGAATTTGGTTTGTTATTAGCTAAGAGTCACTATATATCTGTACATGTCGTACCCCTACCCAAGCAACTATCCATAGCTTGATAAAGAGGGCTTTATATTCAATGGCATTGTTTATTTCAGGAAAGTGAAACTTAATTCTGAATGTCTTTTCCAGGTTGAACGGACCCTTAAGTACGATGCCTACTCCTCGGTATTTGGGTCCCGAGGCCTCGTCAATGCATTTACCAAAAGGGTTTTTTTTCGATCTACTTCTCCTGAGTTTTTTTTTATTTGTGTCATTTCAGCCACAAAGTTTGCAAGTGCTTATGCTTTTGTAGCCTATCAGGGCTCATAGTGGATATTGTATTCCCTAAGCTCGTTGTACCATTTAACAAGTCTACCAAACTTATCTGGTTTTTGTAAAATATCGTATAAGGGCAACTCTATTCTTACAGTTATGTGGTGCGTCTGAAAGTACAGTCATAGTTTTTAAGAAGCCATAATGAGGGCCAAGACTATTTTGTGAAATGCAGGATATCTTGGTTTGGCCCCCTAGAGGGTCTGATTGACATAGTAGACCTGCCACTATTTCGGTTCATGCTCCCTAACGAGTATGACACTGACTGAGCTTTTGATGACAGCGAAGTAGAGCATAAAGGGTTCGTCGGGCTTGGGTTGTTTTAGTGTAGAAAGGTGTCAAAGGTAGTCTTTGATTTGTTGGAAAGCCTCGCAGCGTTTGTCTGTCCATTCAAAAATCACTTATTTCTTTAGTATCTGAAAGAAATGTTTTCATCAGTTGCCAAATTACAAGACAAACCGTCCAAGTATAGTAAATCTTCCAGCTAGCTTCTGAACATCCATTTTGTTATGAGGATCGGGCATCCTGAGGATGGCCTCAATCTTATCTAAGTTAGCATCAATCCCTCTTTCGGAGACCATGTAGCTAAGGAATTTACCAGTGCTAACACTAAAGGTGCATTTATTATGATTGAGTTTCATGTTGAACTATCACATTCTTTGGAAGGTTTTTTGGGAGTCATCGTAGTGTTGTTCTATGAATGACATTTGCTGGAAACAATAAACTACCTCGCATGTTGTGAAAGCTATTTTCTCTTCATCTTTCGGGTGCATTCGAATTTGGTGGTAGCCATTGAAAGCGTTCATGAATGATAGCATTTTGAATTTTGGCATGGTGTTAAACAATTGATTTATAAATGGTAGGAGGTACGAATCTTTTGGGCAGACATTGTTAAGGTTTGTGCAGTTGACGAACATGCTCCAGTCCTAATTTTCCTTTCTCACTAATACTATATTGGTGAGCCATTTGGGGTATCATAATTCCTAAATAATCCCTGCATTCAGTATCCTTTTTTACTTCTTCTCTAACTAAGTTTCACTTTTCGGGTGCCATATTGCGTTTTTTCTACTGTATTGATCAGGCAGAGGGATCTACTTGCAATTTATGAGTAATTATTTTCGGGTCTATCCCTATCATCTCATTGGGAAACCATGCGAACACACTAATATTTGCTCTTAGGAATTGAATAAATGATTGTCTTACCTCAAGTGGAAGGTCTTTGCTAATCTTTATCATTTTTTCAAGGGCCACATCCATGAGATTGGTATCCTTGGGTAGGGCTATGTAAGCCTGGTTTTCTAGGGGCACCTGTTTTTTTTTTAGCCTCTGCTGGTGCAAGCTTACATTAATTAATCCTTCATTGGGTTGCTACATAGCCCATCTATATTGATGCTTGGTAGACAAAGATAGTGGCATCCTCAACAGGGGTCACAAAAAAAGCACCAAAAGCCATATGATGTTGGACTAGATGTGGAATTACACCTAGGCTGTTTTTCTAAGTATGACATTGTAAGGTGATGGGACACCTAGGATGGGAAATTTAGCGGTGTGGGAGTCACAAGCAAGTTGATCTTTATGGTCTTTCCACACCAACATGAGGAGTACCATGACAATCTCAATTGTGGGGACCTCTTCCTTACTTATCTTGAAGGTGAGTCTGGTCAAAGAGGATAAAGAAGACTTCTTGACCTTTATTTTTTTTTCCAACAAGTCGGTGAATATAACATTGACGTTTGCCCCAACATCTAGGTAGAATTTTTTCATGTCAAAATTGTTGATGTGGGCCTTGAATATGAGTGAATCCAAATGTGGGATGACTATCCTGGATTCGTCAGCGTTCATTAGGACTATGCCAAGGTCAATTACCTCTAATTAGGCATTTTTTTGCCCTTGTCACTTTCGAGCCATTGAGGACTCTCCGTTGATACTCATGTGGCCCACCCTAACTAAGGGTTCAGGATTTATGTGGTCCTTTGGGGACCGTGGCCTCTTAGGCCTTCGATCTCAATCGTGGTCCTCCTCATTGTTCCTTTTATGAGGCTTTTTTTCTTGCTTCCGATAAGGGGATGACTATTTAAACAAATATTCCTTCAGCTTCCCTAGCTAGATCATTTCGTTGAACAACTTTTTCAACTACCATCATTTTTTGGTGTCATGTTCCTTGTCATTGTGATATCTATAATATTTTTTACTTTTTTCCCCAAGGTATCGTGGGGGCCATTGATGGACTTGATTTTTTTTAGAGCACACAAAATGTTTGATTTTATTTCCCTCAGAGGTGGGAGGACGAGCACTGGCTGCGAGTCGCCCTTCTTACTTTTTCTAGATCCACTTTCTTTGGCCTTGAGTTGGTCCTTTGGGACCATCGCCTAGTTAAGTTCTTTAGCATGCATATATCATGTGACTTGGTCAAAGAATTCATCAATATTTTTCAGGGGATTTTCATAAAAATCCCAAGCCAACCTTAAATCTCATGCCAATCTCTAAGTAATGGCCATTAGGTGTAGCTACAGAGACAACCCATGTACCTATAAAGCCTCGTCATTAAATCTCCGGATGAAGTATTGCAGGGGTTCATCATGGCCTTGCCCAATTTTTAGCAAATGGGTTATAGTTTTTATGGTCGGTAAACCCCGCAAGAAGTGTCACAGGAACACCTGGGAAAGGTTTTTAAATGAAGAGAAATAATGCCTTCGATTGGTCTCGAACCAGGAGGCAACAGCTCCTGTTAACATAGAGTTGAAGGCCTTACACATAATGACATTAGAGGCTTGCTCAAGCTTTATGGAGGTAACGTACCTCTGTAGATGGTTAATAGGATTGGTTAGGCCATCGTACAAGTCAATTTTTGGCATGCGGAACCCCTTGGGAGCAGGAGCGTTGATTATCTCATCCATAAAGGGTTAGAGCAACATATACTCCACATCAATGTTAAGGCCAATGCCTTCTTTTGGAGGCTTGGGAGCCCGCATGCGTTATTCCATCTGGTTAAGTCTCTATAGGATACCATTAATATCACTACCTCTAGGATCATCTGAACGGTCCAGGGGTGACTGTTGTTCATGGGTCTGTACCCTTAGGGGCTGGTCTTCTGGAGGAGTCGGGCAAGGCTCCCTGGGCACCAAATGACTTTCGGTGGCCTTTTCTGGAGACCTTGGTAAGGCTCTTTAGATTTTTTTGTTGCATCATTGCTTTTAATTGTTCAAACAGGGTATGTTGCAAGGCTTGGAACTTATCATTGTTCAAGGGTGCAGGACTTTTACCCTTATGGCGGTCCCTTTAGAGCCTTGTGGGATCCTTCAGGTCAGCTCTTTGGTGTGCTTCCTTGCCTGCAGGCCCTATGGACCCAGTAGGATGATGACTTTCTTGCTCATTCTCTAGCAAGTCTTGGTTCTCCAAACGTGACCTCTGAGTATTCACCATGTTCCCACAGATGGTGCCAAATTGATTGTTAGTAGGATTATGTAGGCCAGGTTCAGAAGCTTGGCAAATCACAGACTGGCGACCTACGTATAAAGACAATGTAAGAGCCCCGTGATGTGTTACTGGGGGAAACCTTCCGATTCTCTAGTCAAACTTCTAGTGAGGAGTAGCAAGAAAATAGAGAGAGTCAGAACGTCGTACTTCGGATTAGCAATTGGAAGGGTTTATATAGCTCAGGAAAGTTTCAAAGAATTCGTCATGGGATAGGAATCTTATAGCTTATCTCGTAATTATGAGATGTTGTTAGATGGGAGTTCTTTTATGGGTCAATTTGGGCCTCAACAGAAACTCTTTATTAGTTTTGGGCCTTAAATTTGAGCATGTTTCCTATTAGTATGTATGCATATTGACATGTTTAAATCATTTTTGAACCAACAGAGCCTATTTTATTGGCGAGTTTTGTAATTTTGCCATCAAGATATTTGAATTTGTTAACCAGCTCACATAATTTTTATCTTTTCTTTTTTTTTGGTACTCATAATTACACTGTAAAAGATGATTAGAAAAATAATTTTATTAATAAATCTACCTCAAACCCAACCCAACCCTAGTTAAACTTACCTTTTGGTTGTAGAAAGTAGAAATCTCATGCACAACTTAGGATTTGAACTATGGCTGATTACGAGAAATAGTAGGTATCATATCAATTAGCCAATAGATCATTGGCAACTTGTATAATTTTGCAAAGTTTAATAACTAATGTTTACTAGGTAATGAGTTGTTAATCAACTCATGTGATTTGGGTAAGTTCAATGGCCAAAATGATTGTAGGGCTAATTGATGATTGAAAACTTACAATAACCCTAATGACATGAAATTTGGTGTGATATACATTACGCCTTCATTATTTTTTTGTTTTAAAACCAACACTTTGCTCTCTAGTTCTTTTACACTACCCAACAATAACTTCTAAAACCATAACTTAAACTATACAATATCCATATTTAAGTAATTTCAATCTATACAATATTTACAATAAATGAATATTTTAAATTATCAATTTTTCTTCCATATAAATGCATCATCCTCCCTATAAATGCAAATCAGTATTTTTTAGATGTCAATTAATTGTAAAAAATATTAAAAAATTTGAAATTACTGAAACATAGTTACTAGATAATTTATATTAGGGTTTTAGAATTTATTGTTAGACAGTGTAAAGGAAGTTTGAGCTAAAGTTTAGGTTTTTTAAAATATGGGAGACAATGTGTAAGTTATGGCAAACCACATTTGAGTTTATGTAATTTTCCCTTTATGATTTTTTTAAGGTTAGTTAGTGATACTATATACTTTGAGCTAATAGTGAAGAGTGAAAAGGACCTAACTGTGAGAAATAATTGTTGATCTAATTGATGACTTGTTGAAGGTCACAACAAATTTGAGTTGAAAAAAGAAAGTGAAGTTTACTCTTAGGACATTTTATTTTGTTAATGATCACTTTTCTAGTAAAATTAGGGTATTTGATGTATGATCTATGGAATATGATATTCTGTAAACATAGATGATACTTCATTGATGGTATTATTATTTACTATTAACATTGATTTTTTTCAAGAAAAATTATTTTAACGAACTTTAAGTTGGAAAACATTTATTTCACAATTTGAATGATAAATGTTCTTTTTTGTGTGCATTGGGAGACACACATATATTTGTGTGCGTACACACACTCAAAATCATCTATATAAGTGTATATTATAGAAAGCACATATATGTCTAACTAATGGGGATATCTATTTTTTTTTTAATCTTGGAAGCCGAAGGTCATCTTACCAACATATATGGAAAAGGATACGGGGCTCAAACCTTAAACCTTTGCAAGGTGTTCATGTGAGGCCACTGGACATATATCTTGTATATATATGCGCACATGAACATATGCATACATACATACATACATACATATATACATACATACATACATACATATATTTATATGCACACTTGCCTTCATGAAATCTTTCACACACACACACACACACACATGCACACACAATGTGTGAGTGTGTGTACTAAAAAAAAGGAGATAAAAGAAGCAAGTTATGCATACAAACCTTGCTTAGCCGCCTTATGAGTCGACTTTGTATCTTCCCTAGTAATGACTACACAAACACAAGAAGTAAACTTAGATATAAGCTTATGTATATCTAAGAAGAGAGGAATGAAGACATGTTGGATGAGTTTACTGTTAGAAATCTGTAAAAAAACCATCAATTCAACCCAGGTGTATTGTTATATAGTTTGGACGTGAACGAACAACCTATCGTAAAGCCTATATGTAACATGAAGTTATGATATTGAGGTAGAATAAATTCTATTAGATTTGCCTTTAATCACCATTCACCTTGTCTGGGTTTACTACCCTAGAAAGAATAATGAGTCCAACCTTCTATGTATAAGGATGTTTTAAAGCCATATCAACCATAAAAGATTGCAGGGTATTGGTAGTGTTCTGTCTTTCTCCAAAATTTTGCCAAAAACTTAGGCTTGCTTCTTTCAGCATTCTTATTATTGATTTTCATAACTATTGCGTGGTTGATGATATCTCGTTCGTAGTCATGCTTATGCAATATGTTGAAGAGATTAGCTGAGAGTTATTAAAAATAACCTTATTTCGCTTATACAATGGCTATACATATATTGATTTTGCCAATGACATGCCGGGTAGTCGAAGACTTTTACTCAATTAATTTTAACTAAAGTCAACTTAATTTAAAATATTTTATTTTTACTTTTACATCTTTTTTTTTTCTTGGAACCAAATTTATTTGAAAATCAATATCATTCAGGTGTGATAATTCATTGAAATTAAAATTTTTATCATATTGTTAAATTTTTATAGTTTTTCCTTTTTAATGCCAAAAACAGAAAAATTCATAAAAATTTAATAACATCATAAGAAATTTACTTTCAATGGACTATTTTGTCTACATAATATTACATTTAAAAAATTAATTTAAGTAAAAAATATATAAAAATAAAATAAGCGGACTTAAGTTGACTTAAGTTTTATTTTGCAGTTGGGCAAATTTTTGATCAATTGTTTAAAGGGACCATATTGCTACAACGCTTAAGGTAGAGGGACAAAAAATGCGAATCCGTAAGTTAACGGATTATCCGCAAGTTATGTAGATCCATCTCGAATTGGGCCTTTATGCGGTTAGGAGAGCCCAAAATCCGGAATCTTTTGCAGTTCTGCCGCTTCCTCGAGAGTCAGGAGTCGACGAGTTAAAATCAGCTCCATAGCCACTCTCTCGTTCGTACTCGGTAAGGTTGATGAATTCCATCATGACTGGCAACTTGGGCTACGTGGTCGTCGCTGTGGACGGCAGTGAGGAGAGCATGGAAGCTCTGAGATGGGCTCTTGACAATGTCAAGCTCCGACCCGCCGATCGTCCCGGCTGTCTTATCATCCTCCACGTTCAGTCCCCGCCTTCCATCGCCGCCGGAGTTAACCCCGGTCCTATTCCGTTCGGTGGACCCAGTTAAGCCGCTATCGCTACTCAGTTTTCCTATATGTCCATTTGCTTTTACTCGCGAACAATTTGTTTGGGACTAGTTAGCTTAATATCCTGATGGTGGGATTTTTGGATGAAGCTGATTTGGAGGTGCCGGCATTTACTGCTGCGATTGAGGCGCACCAGAAGAGGATCACTGATGCAATTTTGAATCATGCGTTGGGGATTTGCAAGGGAAAGAATGTGAGTTTGTTAACCTTAAATGATTTTAGTTTGGATCTGTAACCTGATCATGTTGATATTCTTAACAGTTGAATTACGAGACCAAGGTGGTGATTGGAGATCCAAAGGAGAAGATATGTGAGGTGGTGGAGAATTTACATGCCGATTTACTTGTGATGGGTTCTCGCGCTTTTGGCCCTATAAAAAGGTGCTTCCACGTTTCGTGCTTTTTAAGTTTAACTGGTTTTTAGAAGAAAGTTGTTGTATATTCAAATAATTCTGCGAAGGGAGCTTTATTTTTCCTGCTAGAGTCTTACGTTTTGTCCAAGGTGGAGATTCTCAGCAACCCTGGAGTCTATGATGTTACCATAGGGAGTTGTTGCTTGTTGGTTAAGACTTTTTAGTTTAGCTGTCTATCAAGTGTTGCAAGACGCAGCTAGGCTGCTCAAATCAGAACTCCTCCTTGGACAAAACAATTTCCCCAACTTTGTTTTCGGTGCATATTAGTATTTTCCTTGACACCATCGTTCTTCATGTATTCTTGAACTCGCACCAGTCAAAGGAATAGTATGCTAATACTAACAAAGGTCTGGTTCCAAGAAGAACAGAACATGAAGGATTTTCCTTGGGATATCATACTACATCTGTTTGTATCTTCAATTATGTTGGCTTTGTGATGTAGAATTGGTAGTGCGGTATGCTTGGAGTTTGGTTATGCGGCTTTCTGTTCCTTTTTTATGACATGTAAACACCTAATGTTTCCTAGAGCATCACAGTTTAAGGACTGGCACATGAACACTTATGCAATGTAATTAGCAAAAATATGGTATATATTGTGCTGGCTACTAATGTTCAAGAAGTGGATCATTTAAATGTTTTATGATCAGATGTAGGATTTTAGCTGTTGCAGAGCCACTATCAGGGGAAGAAGCAGCTATCAAAGTGTTATGAATTTCGATGCTCGAATTTTACATGTACTGTCTTAAACATTTCTCTAGTTTAATTTGGTAAAATACCTAGCATCTCAATGTCTTTTTTCAAGGAACTTGCATATCCTACCTCTAATCGCCTGCACTCCTTTATCTGATCCATGCAAACTTTGGATTGTTCTTGATTGGAAATGAAAACAGACCAACTTAGTGGTAAAAAGATTGTACTACATATAGTGAAGTTTCTGCTATGTTGGTAGCAGATTCCACAGCTTGCTAGGGACCAGCGGCAGGTATCAAAAATTCGAGAGAAATCTGATGGATAGTAAAAAAAACTGGTATATTCAAATTCTTTCTCTGACTTCCTTTGGTGCTCCCCTGGGCTGCAACAATTTTGTCGTTTTTTTTGTATAATACTACTTGATTGTATGTTAGTTTATAAATGGTGGAATTCGTGGTCTGTTTCCAAGGTGTCTTTTTAGGTGTGATAATTAATTGGAGGGTAATGCATTAAGGGTTGAATTCAACATATGTTGCCAGGATGTTTCTTGGGAGTGTAAGCAACTATTGTGCCAACCATGCACAATGTCCTGTTATGATAATTAAGGGCGATGGGAGTCCCCCGTAGCCAAGGTAACTCGGTAAGTGCCATTAGTTTATAAATGTGAAAGCTCTTCTTCTTCCTCTTTTTCAGATTTCAAATGTGATCAAATGTGGTAGTTCTGTCTGTTCTGTTTATTAGCTTTTCCTAATGATATCCTTCTTCTTCTTCTTCAAATGTGATAAAATGTGGCAGTTCTATCTGTTCTGTTTATTAGCTTTTCCTAATGATATTGCCCCCCAAATCGTGGTAGACATGTCTTCCCATTTGTTGAGGAATTATTGCTGTTTGTTAATTCGTCCCATTAGTTTGATCGACATGCATCCTGAATTATTGCTGTTGAACTTACTGCATTTCTTATATTTGTGGATATTTCATCATTCTATCTTCAAGAAATCGTTTTTGTCATTTGATTCTGAAATTGAGCAACTTCGTCTTCTCTAGCCTAATGATGTTGTGCTGAAGCAAGTTTTGTGAAATCCAGCCGCAACTCTGTCTATGGGATCTGAAGTTTGTACAGAAGATTTGCAGCAAGTGCGCTTCTTCACAATACAAGCTAATGTCATTGCTTGTTTCTTTGCACAGGTACATGTGTTCATATCTCCAGCATGTGTTTTTGTGTGCTTATATGTATTTGTTGTATCAGTATGTATCGATGTGCCAAAACTTGGGGTTTCTCTTTTCCTTTCTCGTGTACTGATGCAATAACTATAATAATTTAATTTGTATTCCAGCTGTTGCTTTGCTTGCCTCATTTTCTCTCTACTCCATGTCGCTTCCCTCATGATTGAGGTGTAGATAATGCTATTTTTAAGTGCCCCGCAAGATTTTTTTGTTGAATGATGGACTAAATTAATGATAATGATTACTAATTCCAATAGCAATAAATTAGGGATATAAAACAGCTGATATATCGTCGAGCAGGACATATATAGTTGGAAACATCTGGAAAGAGCCCAGTTGAATCAGTTTAATAATCTCCACTTACAACGACAGGAGGAAGAAAGAAGACGAAGGATAAGAGAATAAAGCGGAGATTTATTCTCCTTTTTTAGTATTTTATTTTGGGAAATGATATTGTGATTGTGCCCTTTTAGCTGTAAACAAATATCGTTACACATTCTTATTTGAATTTTGGATTGACACAGCGCTTGGGCATCATTATAGACGTAGGTAGGAATCTAGCTTTTTCTAAGTAACTAAAGGGGGTTGGTGGGGCTTTTGTTGCACAATCACTTTAGATAAGTAGATAGTTTACAGTATAATACTGTGAAGGATGTGAGTTCGCAAGTGTGATAAGGAGAAGTATTTCCAAGTTATGAGACTCTTTTCACAGTTGATTCGTAAATGTGCCCAACTTTCCAATCTTTTTAACTCACACGAATTTATGCTCAGTTTGATTTTTTACCTCCACTCTCGCTACCGCTTCATGGGACTTGAGACACTCTAATTAAGATTGTAGTGAAGCATGTTGAAAGACAACTACAAGTGGCACACATGCACCATCCAATCCGTCATCAGTGAGTTTCTGAATTGCGGCAGGCACATGAAAGAGATTTGGACTCTTGTCTACGATGTTCCGCTTTCACACCTGCCTGGCACCGAGTCATTACAAGTTGCAAAGAGCTTTGTCGATTTTTTTTATATTGTCTTTGGGCAGGATAACGCTGAAAATAGCAAGATATTTACAAAAGTAAATAGTTTTACAAGTTATATAACAGACAGTTCCAAGTGAAAATTACTTGAGCAAAAGAAAGATCCAATAACAATAAACAATCTTCTTCTTGTTTGAAATTGAATAAAGCCAAGGTGCGGCAGCAGTACTCTTATTGTATATATCTCTTAAAATGTTATACCTCTTGGGATTCATGAAAGATCACGTGATTGGGTCCAGCGGAGGAGCCATCGCTTGGCCAGCCCGTGAGCGAGCGGAGCGGACCCCCAGACCCAGTCCCACCCTTTGCTTCCCAACAAATTCAAACATCCCCAACACCCGCACTCGCAGGCGTAACAATCGCTTGCCCTGCCAATCATATTCATATATACCCTCCAATTTTACCAAATTTCCATCATGACACTACTCGTCTACTCCGACCATCCACCATACCCTATCTCTCTCTCTCTCTCTGTCTCTCTCTCTCTCTATATATATATATATATCGTTACACAACAAACATCCAGCAATATCGCAGGGTATGATATACGTATACGCAGGCAGCTATTGTTAGAATGTATATCAAAATCAAAACTTCAGTACTTGTGCGGCTTTTAATTTTATGTTGGAGTTGCATGCCATGCATTACTGTCCTAGAACTTTCTCAGGTGGTGGCAATGCTGTAATTTGGGAACCATTTGAGACTTTTTATAGATCTTTACAAAAATCCCACAGATAAGAGCTTTTTTTTTTTCTTCTTTTCTGAAGACTTCCGTCTTCGCTGTCTCAGACGACCGATCGATAAGTTTTGTCTTGACGTTAGGAAGATCCTGTCACCTTCAGCTCCAAATCTCCCTCCCTGCAATTTGCTCCACTTCAAACATCAACACGTGAACTCTTCATTCATGTGACTGATTCGCCAGCTAATTCCCCACAATCCCCAATTATGGAATATCTCCTACTTCGTAATTTCATCCTTTAATCTACACCATGCATGAAGATTATTTAAATCTTCCATTTTATTAGTCACTCCAATCCCATGCACTTCTACACACCAATCAAACTCGCCTTCTTCTCCCTGCCATGGACTTCCCCATCACATTTCTCTTCTTTGCCTTTCTCTTTTCAACTCCATACACCTCTGCTTTTGACCCATGCCTCGCCCAATCCCACGGCTCCGATCTCTCCATCATCCCAGTCTACGGCAAATGTTCACCCTTCGACCCACCCAAGCCCCAGCCATGGCTCAACACCGTCATTTACATGGCCTCCAAAGACCCCGCCCGGGTCAGCTACTTGTCAAGCCTCGTGGCCCAGAAGTTCGCTTCCGTCCCGATTGCTGCCGGTCAAGTCATCGGCATAGGCAACTATGTGGTTCGGGTCAAAGTCGGGTCTCCCGGTCAGCTCTTGTTCATGGTTTTGGATACAAGTAGAGATACCGCCTGGGTTCCCTGCTCCGGTTGTACCGGGTGCTCCGCAGTCGATTTCACGCCGAGTGACTCTTCTACTTTTGGGTCGTTGGATTGCTCCATGACCCAATGCATTCAGGTCAATGGGCTTCAGTGCCCTGCGACCGGGTCGGCCGTTTGCTCTTTCAACCAATCCTACGGCGGTGATTCCTCCTTCACCGCCACTCTTGTACAGGACTCTCTCACGTTAGGAGATGATGTTGTTCACAACTTCACTCTCGGGTGTGTCAACGCAATTTCGGGCGGGTCAATTCCGCCGCAAGGGTTATTGGGCTTGGGCCGTGGATCCACGTCACTACTTTCACAATTCGGGTCACTTTATTCGGGAGTCTTCTCCTATTGCTTGCCCAGTTTCAGATCCTACTACTTCTCGGGTTCTCTCAAACTGGGGCCAGTGGGTCAACCCAAGAGCATCCGCACCACCCCTCTTCTCAAAAACCCGCACCGACCGTCTCTGTATTACGTTAATTTGACCGGTGTTAGTGTTGGTCGGGTTAAGGTCCCAATTGCGCCGGAGCTCCTGGCTTTCAACCCGAACAGTGGAGCCGGAACTATCATCGATTCAGGTACCGTGATAACCCGATTCGTGTCACCGGTTTACGCTGCCATCCGAGATGAGTTCAGGAAGCAAGTGCAGGTCCCTTTCTCGTCATTGGGAGCGTTCGACACGTGTTTCAACATAAATAACGAGCTGGTGGCTCCCGCGGTGACGTTCCATTTCACGGGGCTGGACTTGGTTCTGCCGGCGGAGAACAGCTTGATTCACAGCAGCGCTGGGTCTTTGGCTTGCTTGTCGATGGCGGCGGCGCCAGACAACGTTAACTCTGTGCTGAATATTATAGCGAATCTGCAGCAACAGAACCTCAGGATTTTGTTCGATACGGTGAATTCTCGTCTGGGAATTGCTCGTGAGGTCTGCAACTAAGCTTGGTTTGGCTTTGTTGAGTGTGTCATCTTCTTACATTATTGGATATATATAACCAAGTTGAACGATGAAAATGTACTCATCTACTCCACATAATTCTATTTTGGGTTGCCATTCACACACTCCACTATTGTTTCGTTCTAATTTTCCCAACACTTTTATTTACTCAAATTTTAAAAAGTAATGTTTTTTACTCCCCTACCCTTAGGAGGCTCTATGTCACTTAGGTACCAGTATGGTTAAAGTTAATTGTACCGGTAGAAGAGGGAGGCAATTTAGCAATGACAGATAAAAGAAAAAGTAATCATAGGATACATGGCATAAAAAGTTAGGAAGAAGCTAGCATCAATTCGTTTTAACTTTAATCAATTGATTACAAAATGACTCATTTTTATTTTTATATTTTTTTTTACTAGAAACTAATTTTACTTAAAAGTCAATATTATTTAATTACAATAATCAATTGAAAATACAATTTTTATAATCTTACTAAATTTTTATGAATTTTTCTAGTTTCAAGCTTTAAAAAAGAAAAATTCTTAAAAATTTAGCAACATCATAAAAATTTACTTTGAAATTGATTATTGTATCTACATAGCATTGGTTTTCAAATAAAATTAGTTTCAGGTAAAAAAAATATAAAAGTTAAAAAAAGTTAGTTGACTTTATCTCAAAGCCCTCAATCAAATCAAGATTCTTCATAGCTTGTAATAACTTGTGGATACCATTGGTTAATTCGATTCATGTGTGACCTGGTCTAACTATTGGAGCACTTGGAAAATTACTATATGGGACAAATATATATCTTGTAAATTCGAAGTCGGTACACAAACTCCTGATCAGCTAACTTGTAGAAGTGTGGAGGTGTTAATAGAGTCCAAGGTTGATGCAACAAGTTGAACCTTGCTTAGATTAAGGAATACTTTAGTGTGGCTTAATACAAAATGCATCAATATCTTATTGAAGGGATCATTGGTTAATCCGATTCATGTGTGACCTGGTCTGACCATTGGAGCACTTGGAAAATTACTATATGGTACAAATATATATCCTGTAAAGGTACTCGGTGTCTCTTGGCAAATAATCAATTATCTCTAAACATGCCTCTTGATTCTAATGAATTTGAATATCGTTCTAGATTCTCCTTTAGTAACCTAATTTTGCCCCCAGCAATGGCTCAAAGCCCTTGTGATGATGCCATTTTAGATAATTGAGTATGCATGATCTTTGGAGCTTTTAACTTATTTGGAAGAGTAAGAGGTAAAGTTATTTGAGCACTTTGAAGTGAAAGTTATTTGCTGATTGCTTGTGCTTGATTAATTGTTGATGTTTGAGGTGATTGAATTATGCAGCTTTCTTTTCCTAAGGTTTTGAATTGGAGGGACAGGATCCTTGTTTTGATAAGGTTTTGAATTGGAGGGGTAGGATCCTTGTTTTGATCCAAATCCTTCTTTAAGGGACCAATTGTTGGGGAGACAGTCATTTTCTGTTGTCTCTTATGCAGCTGGGAACTTGGGCATATATTAGAAGTATTATTTCCTATCATCAAATCAGATGAATCGTGTACATACCAAGCAACTTTTCGTGAAGTTTCATGAAAATGATTTTTAAGATGCACACGTCCTGGTTTTTTATGCTAAGGGTTTTTAAGATTGTTACCAATGATTTGCTTCTTTTCAAGACGAGAAGTCAACCAATGACCATTATCATTCGAAGTCGGTTCACAAACTCCTAATAAGCTAACTTGTAGAAGTGTGGAGGTGTTAATAGAGTCCAAGGTTGATGCAACAAGTTGAACCTTCGCTTAGAGGAATGAATACTTTAGTGTGGTTTAATACAAAATGCATTAATATCTTATTGGAGGGATCAATTCTTTTGCTCCAGTCCTTCCAACTCCTTCTATAAAGTTCTAACTTGTCTAAAATGTTGCTCCTTATCTATGCTCAAGTTCTGCAAGATGTTTAAATATTAGCTTTTGAACTCCTTAATGGTACCCTCAACTTCTTTCTCCTTGACCTCTTGATCATGCTTAATCTCCTCCAATTAGGCTTTTAAATTAGAGATGTTGGTCTCAAGTTGTGCTAGCCTTGAGCTGTCAACTTGGTTTGCAATCGAGTGCAAAGCTTGAGGAAAACGTTTCCTTGCCACCTCAAAAAGATTCTCCCAGAAACGTGACAAAGTAGGTGAGGAGCTTGAGGTACTAGTTTGCATTTGGTGTTGTTGATGTTGTTCACCTACGCACTCTTCTTGGAAGTGATATTTTCTAGCCATAAACTATTCTTCGTCATCAAGCTTTCGGGAGGATGTATCAAGCTGCTAAGAGCATTCCTCAATAAAAAACTTCTTATCTGAAAGCCGAGTAGAGAAATCATCACTCTCTCATGTAGTAGAATTCAGGTTAAAACGCTTCTTCCCTTCATCCATATATGCTTTCGAGTGAGAGGAACTTGCTTTATCCTTACCACTTAAGAATCCCCTTTTGAAGACCAAAAATATTTGAAAATAGTACCACAAGTTGCACTTTCTTAAAGCATACAGGAAGGCAAGCAACAAATGCAAGCCTGATTGTGCTAGAAACTATAGTAGAGACCCCGATCAACTAGGAACTGTCAAACTAAGCAAATGGCTATAGAGAAACAGGAATGAAGGATAGAACAAGATCAAACAGACCCAACAAATCACTGATGACACAGTAGGCAGCAAACCATGAGGACAACACATGAAACACTAAAACCCAAAAACCTTGTAACTGAACCATACGATAAAAACCAACAAAACAGGGAGATCGGATACTAAAAACCAAAATTTAAAGAAGCTACCCGCAGATAAACTTGAAGAAATGATATGCACACCACAAACAACAAGATACTACGGACGCAACATGAGAATTAAGGATAAACCTAGAAATCAGATATAGGGAACAAAATGGACAAGAAACAACTAAGACAATTAGAAGTAGAGAAACATGGGGGGAAGAGAATAGACTCAGCGATTAGAAGGATCTGTGGCCGCATGAGTGAGGGTTTCGGAATCCAGGTTGTCGGGGCTGTCCATCGGGGAAATAGTTCGCTTTAGAGTTGGGTTGGATAACAGAACAAAACAGACAACTAGAAACAGAGAAACGAGGGAAAGAGAAAGGACTAAGCGGCTCGGAAGGTTGCGCGCCCGGTCCATGTAATACATACTAGGAGTACTTTTTTGTAGTCACGACTAGTACAGTTTCTAATGAGCCCATTTTGACTAATGGGCCAGTTTCATTTGCTCCTTCGGACCTGCTCGCTCAGTTTCTTTTCCCTGCTTGAGCCTATAGTTCTACCTGAGGCCCTGCATTTACACACAGCAACAGGCAGAACCATGCCCTCCAATTAAGAGCTTACACTAGTCAACGATATCAGTTTAGAAAATACTAGGAAGGAAGCCCGCGCGTTGCCGCGGGAATTTTGATTCCATTATGTAACAGAAGTAGATATTTACATCTAGAGTATCTGCCACATTTACCTTGTTTAGTGAGAGCACATGAAGTCATATTCAATCCTAATCTACAACAAAAGCTTGAACTATCCACCAGCTTATTATTATCCGGCTTTGTTCAGAATGTTTTCTTCATATGCATCTAAGTTCAGTTGGTTGCAAAATACTCAAAAGTGGAACACCTGGAATGTGAAAGTATGTTCACACAACAAAATAAGCACATTTATCAAACTATAACTCACAAAAACCAAAAGATAAAGTATGAATAGTGAATTTTATAAGGCAACAATTATTTTTCATGTCATGCTAAATTCTAATTAATTTTTTGTTTCATAGTAGATAGCCAAATACATTTTTATTATATAAGATAAAAATGAATATTAGAGTAGTATAAGGATGCAAAGTGGTCATCACTAACTTCAATCAAAATATAATACATTCTAGTTTCTTGATAGGCTTTAGAAAATTTACAGTTTCTAGCAGAGCATAGTTCTACATAGGAAAAGAAAGAGAAAAGTAAGGACATTCTTCAGTAAGGTTAAAGTGTATTAGCCCATAATGAGATCACTGATTATAAAAATTGATATATTAACTTCTCCTATAACACAATCTAATGGTTATTGTAATGTCATTGTCACAGTAAACTCACAGATAACATTCAACATGGATATTAAAGTTTCGAAACAAAGTCATCTTAAGTTAAAAGATTAGGCCAAGAGGATTCATGCTTACAGTAAGTACTGATGCTGGAATTGGCAAGACTGTCAAAGGAATGCTTGCAACAACCCTGTATATCATTTAAAGATGTAAGAATAAGGAAATGAAAAACTTCCATCATTTGGTTATAAATTCATTGGCAGTTCAGTCACACATTTAGTCATAAAAGTACCACCTGTAATATTTTTTAAATTATAGCTGAGATCCACTAAAACAATATAATAAAAAAGTACATACATGGTTGTCATCTATAGATCACCATTAGAAATAAATTTCCAGTGTTATTCTCATTATTTGATATGGAAAAAGATATGACAAAAACAATTTCCATGTGTTTATTCAATGTGCACAAACAAATAGCAAAACTTTTGTTACCATAAGTAAAGTAACATTCACATGCCCAACATGGATAGGATATTTTGTTGATAGCAGAAATGCAACATCATGTTAATAGAATTTAGAAATGATGGATTGAGTGTTCCAATTTCAAATCTGACAATTTATGTTCCATGATTAAGTTAAATATGTGATCAACAATGGTAGCATATGTATGTGTTGATTGTGTCTTGCAAGGAGAGATATACCACTAAAGCTTTTCTTTTCCATGAGATGGTTGATCTAACTTGTTTTTCTTTGGTAATGGCCCTGAAGGAGAAAGATCATCTGCAGGAGAATCTTAGGAGATATGAATGGTACATGGTTAAATTACTATCATAAGAAGAGAAACATTGAATTTTTATGTAATGTTTGGTTTAATGTTTACCTGGTGATTGAAAAAGACGTTTTTGTGTAGATGTTAAGCATGAAGAAGCTTTTTCAGCAGATATGACTGGAGATGGACGAATTAATGTAGGCGTTGATGGATTTGGGGTTATGGGCACATTTTCATGAGTTGGCAAAGGGAGATTACAGTCTTCATCACCTACAGCAACTTCTTTTGGTTGTGCTTCTTCAAGAGATTGCATGGATGACTTAACCTTGGTTACTATAATGTCTGGATTTTTTCCCATATTTTGCTGTCCGTAAGCAACTTCAAAAATCCTTGCTTGTCCTTTGAGTTGTGTGAGCAACTGAGGTATAGTTTTTGGGTCACTGTATCCTTCTTTGGTGACCATATCATAGCAACTCATTCCTAGGAGGTCTTCTCCACCAGAGTTAAAGAAAGTAACTTGTGTCTCACCTGTTATATCTCGAATGGTTGCTCTAAATCTGTAACTGCAGAAGAAATAATGAGGAAAAATGTTAGAAATTGTATATAAAACAAAGGACAATGAACTTTAAAAAGTATACATACAGGACCCTTGGTTCTGGTATTGGAACACCATGATCTTTGCACTTCAATCTATCACCATATGATCGTAATTGCTTTTGACACTTTGTGCATCCTTCGTAATACCATTTGTCGTCTTCAGCAAGAGCATATAATGTAGCTTCACAGGTGAAGGATTTTCTCTTATAGTAGATGTGGAGAAAAACATTTATTAGCTGAGTATAGATATAAAAGCATTGTAAAATATGCAGAAGATGTCAGGTGGGTACCATTAACAAATTTGGGTTTTGATCAAGCAATTGTTTGATGGTGAGTTTCTCCTTCAATTGTTCTTGGCGGCCATCTTTTTTTGTTCGTAATCTACAATAAATTATGTGGATATCATTGTATTAGTAGCATTCCATAGAATGGTTATTAATATATTTAAATGGAAACAACAATGGATTAAAATGAAAGCAATAGATATATATATTGTACATATAAAAAAAAAAAAATGAGGACGTGGTTACCCTGAAAGGAACTCATGGGCTTCAGGTAAATTCGGATTCATGTAGTGTTTTGTCGCTGGTGTACCTATTAATTGGGGATTCCCTGTAATAAAACATACAAAATAAATCAATAAGAATTTTACAAAATTGTCTTGAGAAGTAACAATTTCAAAACAATATGAAATCATATTATATTAGGGCCAACAGTGGATAATTACAGCAATCTAGGAAATAAAGGGATACAAATATAGGCAACTGCCAATAAATGATCAAATGGTATACATGCAGTAATTGAAATGAAAAAAAGAAAGAGAATATGGGGAGATAGGTGAATTTCTGCATTACCTTGAAATTCTGAAACTCTTGTGGAACTAATAGCAAGCACAACAGGTCTTGGTAAGTTATCATAATGATCTTTATTGAATGCTTCAGCATATTCATTCCAAAGAGTGCATTGAATCACACGACCACTGTATTATTCAAACAAATGTTAATATTTACAGTTGGTAAATTTAAATATTACATAAAATATCTCACCTTAGATTTTGTATATCAAGATGCCTGCGTTTTTTGACATGGCCTTCTTCATCCACTGAGGTAAGAATTTTAGAGACCATTGTGAGTTCGCCAAGATAATCTACATATGAAAGTTTACAATTATTGGCAACTATTAATTGGGTAAGATAATATATATAATGAAGTATTTTGGATTGAACCTGTGAGGAGAGCATTTTTTCCAATTCTTGGTGAGAGTTCCATATAATGCACAAAATTGAATTTGTCAGATGGGAACTCGCTTGAATCGATTTCTTGAAATTTTGTTATTAATCCAAACTCAAGCCTGATTTCATTTGGAACCACCTTATTATTTTTTTTGGCATGGATGCAGCCAAATTCAGAAATTCTGTATGCTCTTCCAATGATAGCTTGATTGTCGAAGTGTTCTCTACTTGAGAAGCTCATGGTAGCTTCAATTGCATCTCGCTGCAATATTAAAAAAAGTAAAAATATGGAATTAAAATGTAATTAAAGTAACATTTAATAAGAATTACATTTAATGAGAATTACCTTAATATTCCATAATTTTATTATTTTTTGGGACATATGCTATTTTTCTTTTAAAAGCACATCTAGTAGTTCATATATACTATATGAAGAAACTTATCAGAGTTTGCATCAAATTATACTCTTTATGGTGTATGTATTTGGTCCTATATTTAAGAAAAAAATATTAGACACATGTAGATACTTAGTTGAGTTTTGGGCTAGAATTCTAGAGTTGAACTCACAATTATGCAATCTTAGGACTAAACATAGTATCTTAAAATCTCTTTTTATATATAGATGATTGAACCAAAACCTGCATTAACTAATCTAGATGTTGACATAGCTCAGACAACTACTATAATTATTATTGAAACAAAACTTACAATTGCCTATCTCTAGTATGTTATATGTTTTTTTTTTTTGATATTTTTCTTAACTCTAGGTTTTATGTGTAGACTATATTCCCAGAGTGTAGAATTTATAAATATTTGAAAATAAGAAAAAAAACATAGGGCATAAAACTTACTACGGAAACACGATGCTTTTGTTATTTTTCCATTAATAGAAATCCCCGTGTAAGAGTAAACAAAAAAAAAGAATAAAAATCTAATGAAACTAAGACAATACAAATAAGGAACCTTCAATACTAAATGGAAGAGAAGTACATGACCCTTATAAAAGCATTTTTTTTTCAGCAGAATATCGAGGGCAGAGTAAGTGAAACAAAATAGAGAAAAAAACCCAAATCACCTTTAAGAGAGTTAAAAATGAAAGACTATATCATTGTTTAAGAGTGACAAACATATTTATAGTAAAGACTTATAAAATTCAAAAGGAATGACTAATTTACTATATTAAAAATGATAAAGGGTGAAGCCAATGTTTTCTATTTTTATCTTCATTTCTTCTTGCAAACGTACACAGGCTTAGTCACAGAAATATTATGTTAATATTTTCAATAAATATGAAGCTAATCAAATTGCAAAGGTTGCAACAGTTATAGAGGATTTTATTTTATTTTTAAATAAAAGAAGAAAACTTGAAATGAATAATGTAAACACTAAAAAAAAGCAAAAAAAATTGAGAAGTCGGATAAAAAAATACATAAGCGAGAAAAAAAAATTAAAGTAGATGATTACATGCACAGGGAAATTTTGAAAAAAAAAAAGGTAAAATGAAGTAAACAAAAAGGTTGATAACTTTTTTCTATAGAAATGACAATAGAAGTACGAACCTTGAGGAAAAAAAATAATAAAACCAGATCATTATTCTATAGCCATTTTTGCCAGATGCCAAAAAACCTAATGATAAATCTACAGCATCCCTGTGAGCAAAATATAAGACCATCTTAAAACTCCAATCATATTTAAGATATGTGAGAATGCATGGCAATAAGACAATACAAATTTATGTGAAAAGAAGAATAAAAATATAAGAGCAAAGCCAAAAAAACAAAGGAAAATAAAAAACCAAATGAAACTAAGACAATACAAATAAGGAACATTCTATACTAAATGGAAGAAAAGTACATAACTCTTATATAAGCAGAATATCAAGGGCAAAGAAAGTGAAACAAAATAGAGCAAAAAACCCAAATCACCTTTAAGAGAGTTAAAAATGAAAGACCGTATCATTGTTTAAGAGTGACAAACATATTTGAAGTAGAGACCTAATTCAAAAGAGATGAGTAAATAACGAAAGTTGTTGGTGATTTCAAACCAATAGAAGAAGCTAGTGAGAAAGAAGCGGAAGATATTATCATTTGCTCATTACAATTGATGTTCTCAACTGAAGGGCCCTCGAACAATGTTGGTATGTGTGTTGATTTATAGGTAAGGAGACATTTTTCCTTGAACCCTCACCAAAAGAAGAGACCCTTGAACCCAAAGAGGTTCAATCCTTTTCATCTGAAGTTGATTGAAAAAATTATCTATGGAACACAAAATCTATAGAATGTAAACATAAATGATAGACTTCATATTTTCCTTCCTATTTGTTTTATTTGACATTTTTAGTTAATTTTTGAGATATGTAAAAATATTTACATGTGTTGGCACATAGTTAATTAGTTGTAAAATCTAATGATCCAACCAAACCTGTTTATCAACCAACAGGAAATTGTATGAAAGCGGTCTATTATCCGTTTTCATATACAATACCCAATTCCTGCAGATACGTGTTTCATTTTCTTAACTTTAGGTTTTATGTGTAGACTATATTCCTAGAGCACAGATGTGTAATAGTATTTCTTCTTTGGTGCATTTAGACTTGCATATGAGACATGACCTAGGTAGACAAAAGGCTCCTAAGGAAAACATGTTTGTTAAAATATTAACTTCCTTGTTAAGTTGATTGGAAAAATTATCTATGGAACCCAAAATCTATAGAATGTAATTATAAATGATATATATAAGATCTCCTAAATGTATTGTTTAAAAATGAATCAACTTCTACAAGTAATAAATTATTGTTAGTACTTGTGTTTTAAAAAAGTAAAAACTTATGACCATATTTTATTAGATAAGAATCTTTATGAACTTTAATTTACATATAGAAATTGTATGAAATTGTATGAAAGCGGTCTATTATCTATTGTCATATGGATTACTCAATTTACGCAGACACGAACTTCATTTTCTTAACTCTAGGTTTTATGTGTAGAGTATATTCCCATAGCACAGACGTATAATAGTGTTTCTTCCTTTGTGTATTTAGAGTTTGCATGTGAGGCATGACCTAGGTAAACAAAGGACTCCCAAGGAAAACATGTATGTTAAAATATTTACTTCCCAGTTAAGTTGATTGGAAAAATTAACTATAGAACCTAAAATCTATAGAATGTAAACATAAATAACAGATATAAGATCTCCTGAACGTATTGTTTAAAAATTAATCAACTTCAAGAAGTAATAAATTGTTGTTAGTACTTATGTTTTAAAAAAGTAAAAAATTATGACCATATTTTATTACATAAGAATCATTATGAATCTTAATTTACATAAGATTTTATGAAGTTTCAAAAAGTAAAAATTATCCTTAACAGCATAAAGAATTGTTATGAATGCTTTATTACATAAGAATATAAACCCATTATGATTCTTTTCATTTTCATATTTTCCTTCTTATTTGTTTTATTTGATACTTTTAGTTAATTTTGAGATGTCTAAAAATATTTACACGTTTGCACATAGTTAATTAGTTGTAAAATCTAATAATCCAGCCAAACCTGTTTATAAACCAATAGGAAATTGTATAAAAGTATTCTATCATCTATTATCGTATGAAATACCCAATTCCTACAGACATGCACTTCAATGACAACACCATCATCAACCAGTTTAAGGTTTGCTATGTTCTTGGTTGCCATTATGCAAAAAAGAAGATTAAAATGATTAGCTTTGCCATGAAAAAAAAAACACAATAGTTACTATCATATGATAGTGCACTTGAAATGTCATAATATAATTAAAAAAATCCATGTAAACAATATTTTTTTTATCTAATTTAAAAGGTGACAATCTAATTTTTTAATTAAAATTTTCAACCCATGAATAGTTGTTGTTTTTTATAAAGCAACATAAATGCCAATCTTATTAAGTGATTGTCCTTGACTTTTATTTATTGTCATAACATAACAAAGCTTTACAGGAAATTGTCTGCACTTGGAAACAAATGGCAGTTTGGCATCTCTATGTATCAACATAATTCTTGGTATATAGGTTTTCTGTCCAATCTTTGTTTCCGAAATTACCTTGGCCTCAATGATCTTAGATAATAGTTGTGTGACAATCGCACGCATTCTGTTGCAAAAACCTACAACCTGGTTTAAGTTTCTGAGTAACATGATTAGAGCTCCAATTTGTGATGTGGGAAACCTCTAAATGTGAGATTGTTGAGATACTCTGTTGGGTATAAAATCTGAATCTCTTCATTAGTGTTTGTGAGAGAGTAGGCTACATCAAAACTATGGTAAACAACAGTCTCCGTAGATAATAAGAAAAGAAATTGTTAATTCAACCAATTGGTTGTATCATTTGTAGGACAAACAATTGCTTTGTGACAAAGGATTTCAAGAGTAGGATCATGAAGAGTATGTTCATCATATATGAAGTCTATTAGTTGCTTGATCCCATAATTGTCATATAGTATAATAAATCTATCAGGTATATTAATCCAAACACAATCAGGGTTTTCTTTGTTTGAGGTACCAGGAATCATTCTATCACCTATTGATAAGAGCCACTGTGAGAATTCAACAATTTCAGACTTTTCAGAATCAATGAGGTGTGGCTGCTGAAGACACATATTCTATGTCAGTTTGTATATGTGAAAATGTAACCATAATGGGGGTGTCACCACACATGACGAGATGATTTCATATTTAGTTGCATTTGACTTAACTAGTAAGGTCTAGCGAAAATCACCACCCAATAGCACATATTTGCCTCTAAACATTTTGTTTGGTTCAGATAATGTCTCGAAAGCTCTTGTCCAATGTCTCAAAGCAATGTTGATCATTTATCGGTACTTCATCCTATATTATAAGGTCTGTTTATTCTAGTAATCTAGCTAAATGGGTTCCCTTTTTGACAAAGCAAACAGATTCATCAGTTAACTCTAAAGGAAGTTTAAAATGTGAATGAGCTGTTCGACCAAATGACAATAAAAGTGAGACTATTCCTGATGAGGCAACAAGCATAATTTTTCTAACAAATCTCAGAGCAGTTATTATAGTTTTCCACAAAAATGTTTCATAGGTTCCTCCATGTCCATAGACAAACATAAGTTCCTATCGCATTTCTTTACATGCTAAGATTATTCTTTCATATATATGTTGCTGGTCCATATTGAGAAGCTTCTTCATAGCATTATGTTCCCTTGAGAGAGCATCATTGTCATAGTTTTTTTTTCCATCAGAATTCTATTGCAAAGATCAACAATTAAATCACCAGCGGACATTGGCATGTGGAAGTGTGAAAGAGAATTTGAAGATGTATTCAAGAGGAATTCTAACTCGTAGAAGACATAGTAAACAAATCATAAACATTGAAAGTAGTAGAAGTTGATGGTGCAAACCGGCGAACTATATCATTAGGCATTTGTTGCTAGTAGTGGTTGAAGAAAGAATTCAGGTTTGAAAAATTACAGAAGAGCAACATATGGGCAAATAACAACCTTAGTTCTGCAGATGATGCCTAAATTGCAGCTTCAATAAAAGCCATATCCCATTCTTTGTCATCACCAAGCAAGAAAGTCAAAAAATGGATACAATTTACCATTGATAGCCTTTATTTCTTCAAAGGACTTGCATTGTATGATAAAATAGTTCTCCAGATCTAGGATGGGCATATATTAATCTACCAATTGAACTCCTCCTTTTTTCTTTTAGACTAAAATTTTCCAGTTTGATACCAAACATAATGGTTTGGGAAGTCTAGATAAGTAAGCTTGTGTGTTTTTTCATCCACTTTATTCATTTCCATCCATCGAATCAATGTTGTTCTTTGAGTATCAAGATCATTAAGAACCGATTTGAGGTTTTGCTTTTGACGGAGAGTTATTCCTTGCAATGAAGGGTAGGTGGACAGCAAGAATCTGAACAAAAGGATCTCTTCTATGGATGTCAAATTTAAAAATTCACCAAGAAGCTTCATGAGGACATATATATCTACAATTTACAAAGTTTTTTACTTCATTGATTTCTTGTTATTGTGAAGTGTTTGCCTGATTTGAATCACTAATTGGACATGAAAGTTTAGCTTGTATTTTAGTGATTCCTTTTGCTATGTATTTAAATAGATATTTTATCAGCATGCTATGGCCATAAAATTCAACATTAATATGTGAAAAAAAAGCAAACAAAGTTGTCTATTGTAGACCAAAACATGAGAGTTATCTAATTTTATTCCATTTTTATTATAAAGTTTCCTGTGTCTCTTCTCTTATAAAGAATAATCCATTTTTTATCAAAGGAGTTGTTTGCTGGTACATCTTTGGAAAAGATTTTAAGCATGTGCTCTTTTTTCATGCATGGACAATTGGGGTTAGCAAGACCACATGGACCATGTAACATGAATTTAACAACAACAATATATCTTTTAGGATCAAGGTCCCTATCTAGGATCTTAGCTAAAATCTCAGCATCTATTGCATCCGGTAAATCATATTTGCTTGAAGGGTAAATCCAAAGTAATGTATGGCAATAAGGTAATCCCTGTTTTTGAAACTCTATTGTATAAAGCACTTGAATTAAATAGGGAAAACAAGAAGCTGTAGTCATTATAACATTCTCTCTTTTTTTTTTAAGAAAATATCACGCAAACTTAAGAATTTTGAAGAATTAATGAAGAAGTACCTACTGCAACTTCACCAAATAGATTTTTATTTTTTAGATAAGAAATAATTCTTGAACTTTCATTTCAAAGAAACATGATACAATATCAGCTCGATCTTCTGATCTCATCCCAGGAAATTTCACCAACTAGCATTTAATTTCAGGCCAGTTTATGTTGCAGGTGAAAGTGATAAAAAATTGAAGATTCCCATGGACTTTGCATATAGCAAGCACGTCCTGGTAATGGTTATACATATACCTAGGACCCCCAGTAAAGCAAGCATGAAGTATTGTACGTGAACCAACACTTGAGCCATCTTCATCACCTCGTTGAATTGCATCATAGACACCTTATAAGAACTCAGTTCTAAGGTCATTTTGGTGTGTCTATATGTAATCAAGCCTATCTTCCACAATATTAACATATGCATTGACCATATATTGCTGAAACAGCCTTCCAGTCCTAGTTAAAAATGACTGAGAATTTGCCTGATCATGTAACATGTAAGAGTAAAACATTCCCATTGTAACTTTTTTCTGCTAGTTTGATGAATCACCTTGAGGATTAAGCAAAGCTATGTTAATTCAATATCCATCGTCTCCATATGGGAAGGCAATGGGAAATTGCAAAGACATATAAGATGGATGAAGTTTGTTGATTCTATGATAACCCTTTGTCTTATATTCCACAACTATGTCTTTGTCATTCTTAGCTATAGGATCACTCTCAATAAGTAAAACTCCAATTTGATTTGAACTTGATAATTCATACTGTGGCTCTACTCTTTCTTGATACAATCTGAGTCTGTAATTTGGAATAGTCTTATCTATGCACTTTTCCCTAGCTGCCCTTCCAAGCTTGACAAGCCTATTATGTGCATCAAACATGTATATTAACCCCTGGACTATCTAGGGATCAAGATCTATGGATTACATCCCCCTAAAAGGATCTATCCTATTGCTAACTTCATTCTCTGTATCATAGATATATAGCTACAAAAACTTTGGTTGTTATCCTTCAAGTGGGCACATTGAACCCATTTTGTGATAAATTTGGCAGTTGACCTTGAACAAAAATAGTCCTGAACCACTACTTATTGTCACATCAATGTGAGCTCCAAAAGAGGCTATTGCAAACATTGAATTGTAAACCCTTATTTTATTCTTAAAGTGTTTACTCCTGGCACCATCATTTGATGAATCCAAAAGATCTTTTAGAAATTGAGAAGATTCTTGGGAATGGGCCAATCTAACCTTCCCACCAATACAACATCGATTATATTTGATCGGAGTAGTTGAAGGTAGACCCTTCACACGTTCATGTTACCAGAAAAGTGCATGACAATGCATGCACTCTTCATTACAGTCACCCAAATCATCATAGGTTGTTGGTGGACCTAATGTCCAACAATCAATTCTAAAGATAGGAGGCTAAAATGATGTGGAAGCACCAGAATTATGAAGAGCTGATGGTTCATAAGTACCATCAACTACAAAACCATCGACAAAAAAGTCGATTCTAGGAGCATGATTTGACATTCTCATTCTTTTTCAATTCTGGAGTGGTGTAGTAACAATGATAGACTTAGAGACAACATGGTCACGTGATCGATTGCTATATCACCTATTACTTTGAATATTAGAAGAAGAATTTTTTCTCTTAGTTATCATTTCATATGATGAAGAAAATATTGTTAAATATTGCACTCTATTTTGTTTCATAAAGTGGGTAGGATTTGGATATCCAAATGATGATACAAGAAAAATGATGATTAAATTATCAAACATGTCATCCAAAATTGTAAACAAAGAGAATACAAGAAAACTATTAGTAAAGAGATCATATTAAATTTTTTAAAAACAAAAAATGAAAGATATAAAATAACAAATGATAACAACTAGACATACCAAACTAAAAATGAAGAGATCCCACTAGAAATGTTGAGAAAAGCCATAAGAGAACAGGTAGATGGACAAAGAAGCAGATGATTCTGTATTGCAAAGGCCTACATGAAAAGAATTTATTAATGAAATATGAAACAACAAAGAATAGCAAAAAAAGGAGAATTAAAAAGGAGCTAAAAATTAAATAGAATAAAAGAGAACCTAAAACCTAGAGAGAATGGATAATTCAATTTCAAAATAATGAAAAAAAAGTAGGACATAAAACTTATTATGGAGACAGGATGCTTTTGCCTTTGTTCTATTAATAGAAATCCCCATGTAATAGCAAACCCAAAAAAAAAAAAACTAATGAAATTGAGACAATACAAATAAGGAACATTCAATACTAAATGGAAGAGAAACACATAACTCTTATACAAGCATTTTTTCAGTAGAATATCGAGAGCAAAGAAAGTGAAACAAAATAGAGCTAAAAAACTCAAATCACCTTTAAGAGAGATAAAAATGAATGGTCATATTATAGTTTAAGAGTGACAAACATATTTAAAGTAGAGACCTATAAAATTCAAAAGGGTTAACCAGTTTACTATACTAAAAATGATAAAGGGTGGGGCCATTGTTTTCTATTTTTATCTTTATTTCTTCTTACAAATGTACACTGGTTTAGTCATAGAAATATTATGTTAACATTTCAATAAATATGATGCTATAAAAAAAGAAAACTTGAAATGAATCATGTAAAAATTAGATTATCAAAACACAAACAGAATATCACAAAAATTGAGAAAATAGAAACCAAAATAGCAGGGAAATCAAGAAGTCAGGTAAAAACAAAAAATACATAATTAAGAAAAAATCAACTAAAGTAAATGATTGTATGCACAGGAAAATTTTAGTCAAAAAACAAGTAAAATAAGTTAAACAAAAAAGTTGATAACTTTTTCTTTTTACAGAAATGATAATAGAAGTACGAACCTTCAGGACGAAACAAAATAAAGGCAAATCATTATCCTATAGCCATTTTTATCATATGCCAAGCAATCGAATGATAAATTTGTAGCCTCTTTGTGAATAAAATATAAGGCCATCTTAAAACTCTAATGATATTTAAGATATGTGAAAATGCATGGCAATGACACACACACACACATATTTATGTGAAAAAAAGAATAAGCATATAAAAATCTTAACTTGGACACATATTATATAGTTGGTATTTTCAAATTGCTTTTACCAGATTGTCATCTCTTATATATTTTGAAGATAATATTAATATCTCCATCAAGACATGGGTAGTCAAGGGGGTTTCACAGTGAAGTAATATCATACTTTCATATATTCAAAGAAAAAAATTTTGGTCATGAAACTATGGTACTTTATTGCAGCGAATTATTTCAAACTGTTTGGGAATATTATACATATACACACATATACCCTAAACCCTAAACCCTAAACCCTAAACCCTAAACCCGCCCTAAACCCTAAACCCTAAAATGTAAAAAGGATCCTGAAAAGTTCAGTTTTTTAAAAAACAAACTCGTTATATAAAAGATGAAAGAAAATAGCCTTATAAGATGGTAAACTAAAAGGCAAAAGAATGAGGCAACTTGCAGAAACATCATAAGAAAATCTCTTATCAAATAGAGGCTGTTCGGAGTAGGATTTGGATATTCAAATGGTGATGTAAGAAAAAAATGATGATTAAATTATCAAATATGTCAACCAAAATTGCAAAGAAACAGAATACAAGAAAAGTATAAATAAAGAGATTATATTAAATTTTTTTAAAACAAAATACGAAAGGCATAAAATAACCAATGATAACAACCAAACATACCAAACTGAAAAAGAAGAGATCCCACTGAAAATGTTGAGGAAGCTGGTACAAAAAAAGCCACAGGAGAATAGGTCGATGGATGAAGAAGCAAATAATTCTTTATTGCAAAGGCTTATACGAAAAGAATTTGTTAATGAAATGTGGAACAACAAAGAATAGAAACAATGGACAATTAAAAAGAAACTAAAAATTAAACAGAATAAAAGAGAACCTAAAACTTGGAGAGAATGGATAATTTAATTTGAAAATAAGAGCAAAAACATTGGGCATAAAATTTACTACGGAAACAACATGCTTTTGTCATTTTTCCATTAATAGAAATCCCCATGTAAGAGTAAAGAAAAAAAAAACAGAGAATAAAAGCCAAATGAAACTAAGACAATGCAAATAAGGAACATTTTATAGTAAATGGAATAGAAGTACATGACCCTTATAAAAGCATTTTTTCAGCTAAATATCGAGAGCATAGAAAGTGAAACAAAATAGAGAAAACAGACCCAAATCACCTTTAAGAGAGTTGAAAATGAAAGACCATATCATTGTTTAAGAGTGACAAACATATCTGAAGTAGGGACCTATAAAATTCAAAAGGGATGACCAATTTACTATATTAAAAATGATAAAGGATGAGGCCAGTGTTTTCTGTTTTTATCTCCATTTTTTCTTGCAAATGTACACAGGCTTAGTCACAGAAATATTATGTTAATATTTTCAATAAATATGATGCTAATAAAATTGTAAAGTTTGCAACAGTTAGGATTTTATTTTATTTTTAATAAAAGAAGAAAACTTGAAATAAATCATGTAAACACTACATTATCAAAACACAAATAAAATATGACAAAAATTAAGAAAATAGAAACGAAAAAAGTAGACAAACGGAGAAGTCAGATAAAAAAAAATAGTTAATAAAAGAAAAAAACTAAAGTAGATGACTACATGCACAGATAATTTTTGATGAAAAACAGGTAAAATAAATTAAACAAAAAATTGATAACTTTTTATTTCTATATAAATGACAACAGAAGTACGAACCTTCAGTACGAAACAAAATAAAGCCAGATCATTATCCTGTAGCCATTTTTGTCAGATGCCAAACAACCGGATGATAAATCTATAGCCTCCCTGTGAGTAAAATATAAGGCCATCTTAGAACTACAATGATATTTAAGATATGTGAAAATGCATGGCAATGACGCGCACACACACATATTTTTGTGAAAAGAAGAATAAACATATAAAGATCTTAACCTGGACTCATATTATATAGTTGGTATTTTCAAATTGCTTTTAATAGATTGTCATCTCTTATATATTTTGAAGATAATATTAATATCTCAATCAAGACATGGGTAGTCAAGGGGGTTTCACAATGAAGCAATATCATACTTTCATATATTCAAAGAAAAAAATTTTGGTCATGAAACTATGGTACTTTATTGCAACGAATTATTTCAAACCGTTTGGGAATATTAAACATATACACACATATAATAAGAAACTCAAATGACCTACCAAAAACTAATAGATAAAAAAAATGGAAAAAGGTTTAAAATCAAAGGACACATAGGATTCATGATGCAAAGGTCATTGACCAAAACAAACTCATAATTTAAAAGATACTCAAAAAGCTAAAATAGGAAAAAGGCGTTAAGGGATGGAAAAAAAAAACAAAAGAAACTCAAAAGAAGAATGTAAAAAGGATCTTGAAAAGTTCAGGTTTTTAAAAAACAAACTCATTATATAAAAGATGAAAGAAAATAGCCTTATAAGATGGTAAACTAAAAGGCAGAAGAATGAGGCAACTTGCAGAAACATCATAAGAAAATTTCTTATGAAATAGAGACTGTTCGGAGTAGGATTTGGATATTCAAATGGTGATATAAGAAAAAAATGATGATTAAATTATCAAATATGTCAACCAAAATTGCAAAGAAACAGAATACAAGAAAAGTATAAATAAAGAGATTATATTAATTTTTTTTAAAACAAAAGACAAAAGGCATAAAATAACCAATGATAACAACCAGACATACCAAACTGAAAAAGAAGAGATCTCACTGAAAATGTTGAGGAAGCTGGTGAAAAAAAAGCCACAGGAGAACAGGTCGATGGATGAAGAAGCAAATAATTCTTTATTGCAAAGGCCTACATGAAAAGAATTTGTTAATGAAATGTGGAACAACAAAGAATAGAAACAATGGACAATTAAAAAGAAACTAAAAATTAAACAGAATAAAAGAGAACCTAAAACCTGGAAAGAATGGATAATTTAATTTGAAAATAAGAGCAAAAACATAAGGCATAAAATTTACTATGGAAACAACATGCTTTTGTCATTTTTCCATTAATAGAAATCCCCATGTAAGAGTAAAAAAAAAAAGAAGAATAAAAAGCTAATGAAATTAAGACAATACAAATAAGGAACATTCAATACTAAATGGAAGAGAACTGCATGACCGTTATAAAAGTATTCTTTCAGCAGAATATCGAAGGCAGAGGAAGTGAAACAAAATACAGCAAAAAAGAATTATAAAATTCAAAAGAGATGGCCAATTTACTATATTAAAAATGATAAAGGGTGAGGCCAGTGTTTTCTGTTTTTATCTTCATTTCTTCTTGCAAATGTGCACAGGCTTAGTCAAAGAAATATTATGTTAATATTTTCAATAAATATAATGCTAATCAAATTGTAAAGCTTGCAATAGTTAAAAGATTTTATTTTATTTTATTTTTTAAATAAAAGAAGAAAACTTGCAAATGAATGATGTAAACACTACATTATCAAAACACAAACAGAATAACTGACAACAGAAGTACGAACCTTCAGTACGAAACAAAATAAAGGCAGATCATTATCCTGTAGCCGTTTTTGTCAGATGCCAAACAACTGTATGATAAATCTATAGCCTCCCTGTGAGTAAAATATAAGGCCATCTTAAAACTCCAATGATATTTAAGATATGTGAAAATGCATGGCAATGACGCGCACACACCCATATTTATGTGAAAAGAAGAATAAACATATAAATATCTTAACTTGGACTCATATTATATAATTGATATTTTCAAATCATTTTAACAAATTGATATCTCTTATATATGTTGAAGATAATACTAATATCTCAATCAAGACATGGGTAGTTAAGGGGGTTTCACAATGAAGCAATATCTTAGTCTCATTAATTAAATATTGCACTTTACTTTGTTTCATAAAGTGGAGTTAGGATTTGGATATCCAAATGGTGATACAAAAAAGAATGATAATTAAATTATCAAATATGTCAGCCAAAATTGCAAACAAAGAGAATACACGAAAACTATAAATAAAGATATCATATTAAATTTTTTAAAAATAAAAGGCGTAAGGCATAAAGCAACAAATACTAACAACCAGACATACCAGACTGAAATTAAAGAGATCCCATTGAAAATGTTTAGAAAGATACTGTAACAAAAGCCATAGGAGAATAAGTAGATGGATGAGGAAGGAAATTATTCTGTATTACAAAGGCCTACACGAAAAGAATTTGTTAATGAAATGTAAAACAAAAGCCACAGGAGAACAGGTAGATGGACGAGGAAGGAAATTATTCTATATTGCAAAGGCCTACACAAAAAGAATTTGTTAATGAAATGTGTAACAAAAACCACAGGAGAACAGGTAGATGGACGAGGAAGGAAATTGTTCTATATTGCAAAGGCCTACACGAAAAGAATTTGTTAATGAAATGTGAAACAACAAAGAATAGCAAAAATGGACAATTAAAAAGGAGCTAAAAATTAAACAAAATAAAAAGAGAACCTAAAACCTGGAGAGAATGAATAGTTTAATTTGAAAATAAGAACAAAAACATAGGGCATAAAACTTACTACGGAAACAGGATGCTTTTGTCATTTTTCCATTAATAGAAATCCCCGTGTAAGAGTAAACAAAAAAAAAAAGAATAAAAATCTAATGAAACTAAGACAATACAAATAAGGAACCTTCAATACTAAATGGAAGAGAAGTACATGACCCTTATAAAAGCATTTTTTTCAGCAGAATATCGAGGGCAGAGAAAGTGAAACAAAATAGAGAAAAAAACCCAAATCACCTTTAAGAGAATTAAAAATGAAAGACCATATCATTGTTTAAGAGTGACAAACATATTTGAAGTAAAGACTTATAAAATTCAAAAGGAATGACTAATTTACTATATTAAAAATGATAAAGGGTGAAGCCAGTGTTTTCTATTTTTATCTTCATTTCTTCTTGCAAACGTACACAGGCTTAGTCACAGAAATATTATGTTAATATTTTCAATAAATATGTAGCTAATCAAATTGCAAAGGTTGCAACAGTTATAGAGGATTTTATTTTATTTTTAAATAAAAGAAGAAAACTTGAAATGAATCATGTAAACACTAAAAAAAAGAAAAAAAATTGAGAAGTCGGATAAAAAAATACATAAGCGAGAAAAAATAAATTAAAGTAGATGATTACATGCACAGGGAAATTTTGAAAAAAATAGGTAAAATGAAGTAAACAAAAAAGTTGATAACCTTTTTCTATAGAAATGACAACAGAAGTACGAACCTTGAGGACAAAAAAAAAATAAAACCAGATCATTATCCTATAGCCATTTTTGCCAGATGCCAAAAAACCTAATGATAAATCTACAGCATCCCTGTGAGCAAAATATAAGACCATCTTAAAACTCCAATCATATTTAAGATATGTGAAAATGCATGGCAATAAGACACACACACACACACACACACACACACACACACACATTTATGTGAAAAGAAGAATAAAAATATAAGAACAAAGCCAAAAAAACAAAAGAAAATAAAAAACCAAATGAAACTAAGACAATACAAATAAGGAACATTCTATACTAAATGGAAGAAAAGTACATAACCCTTATATAAGCATTTTTTCAGCAGAATATCAAGGGCAAAGAAAGTGAAACAAAATAGAGCAAAAAACCCAAATCACATTTAAGAGAGTTAAAAATGAAAGACCGTATCATTGTTTAAGAGTGACAAACATATTTGAAGTAGAGATCTAATTCAAAAGAAATGAGTAAATAACGAAAATTGCTGGTGATTTCAAACCAATAGAAGAAGCTAGTGAGAAAGAAGTGGAAGATATTATCGTTTGCTCATTACAATTGATGTTCTCAATTGAAGGCCCCTCACCAAAAGAAAAGATCCCTGAACCCGAAGAGGTTGAATCATTTTCATCTGTTCTCTTACCTACTGATGAGGATAAAGAAGCAATAGACCCAGTAGAGGAAAGAACTTTGCTTATAAGATACTTTGCTTTATTGTCTCTGCCCTATATTTATGAACATAGAAACAGGTTGCTAATGTGGTGCCTAAAAACATGTTTTCAGGCAAACTTATTTTAAGTGTAGCTTAAAGACTTGGACTTTTGTTCTGAAATTTGTTATTACTTTCCTTTTTATAAATAATACTTTCTGTTTTGGTAATAATTTTTCATATAAATAAGGGACCTAGATTTTTTGTACTTTACATCTCCTGCAATTATTTCTCCTTGTTAATCTTCTTGTTCCTACTGGATTTCATATAAATAAGGGACTTAGATTTTTTATGATAGTTTTTTGGTGAATCAAAGAATTACCTGACATTTCCACCAACAATTTTTCTCTGTTAATATTCTTGCTCCTATTGGCTACCAATTCTCAGGAACGACAGAAGAAGGCTGTGTTAGAAGAACAAGAGAGACGAGTTAAAGAAGCTTCAAAATCAAAGCCAGCTCAGCGCTACACAACTTCCAGCTGACTACTATGAAAGAAATGAGAACCATGGAGGAGGTTGATGCTATATTTGGCTGTGAAACAGAAGTAAACTTGGACTCGCAAGTGAATTCTTTTAAACATCCAAATGAAGCTATATTTAATGTTTTTCATTCTACTGTTTCCTTTTAAGCTAAATAAATCCATGTAGACATAGGTATATTGGTGCCATCACAGACATAGCCCTAATCATACAAAAAATTAACTAACGAACTAAAACAACTAAATTAGCAGCATATAATATAGCAGAAAACCTCTCATCATGCAAAGCATCCACATCACATGAAATAGAAAAAAACCAAGAGGCTGAAAAACCATATGTATAATGAAAAGCAACAGAAAAGTAAACCTAAAAATTAAGACCAAACCTAAACATAGAGTAAGGCATACTATAGAAATGCATGAGAACTTATCTGGAACTAACCTAAGCAAGAGGTTGACAAACTATTCTTCCACCACCGTTGGCACAAACAAAAGGGAGCAAAGAGGATGGGCAGAAAGCAAAAAGTGCAAGCTCTCAGCTGAAGGCAAAACAACAACAGAGAACAAAAGTCTATTAAATGAGAGAGAAAATAGCTACAGTTCATAACATATAACTTTAGGATTCTAGTAGATACGGACCATACCTCTTTAAAACCCACCCATTTTGATAAAACCAAGTTTAACCCAACTTGGGTTCATCTCTCTCACACCACACACTGACATTAACTAAACCATTGGTCAAAATGTAACACTTGGTAAGCCAAACACGCAAAACTTTATTTTTGACATGAAAAGTAAATGAAGCACACAACAAACACATATCTTTTCAGCGTGTTTGACAGAAAAAGAAAATGAAGCACACAACAAACACATATCTATTTTTGATATGAAAAATAAATCAAGAACACAACAGTAACACATATCTTTTCAGCGTGTTTGACAGGGAAAAACCCAAAAAAAAAAAAGACTTCCATTCGATGAGGAGCCATAATATAAGTAGCCAAATGCTAAACCAAAATCACTAAAGGAAAGTGGAAAATCAAAATTGCTACCTGCCACGCAACCGACAACATATTTATTTTGTGGAGGCTCCACTTTGAACTCATTCCCAAAATGCCTTTTCCTGTCCGGTCCTAATGCCTTGTTCAAGGAACATATCCTCACCGGAGATGGCATTCGCCTGACGATATCAGCAACCATGTGGCTGAATTCGTGACCCCCGAGCTTGCTCATGAAGGAAAACCAACCTCCGAAACGGAAGACGCCGATGGCGACGTTGATAGAGGCGACATTGATGAGGGAGATGCCAACCTCAATGCAACAAAGAAATAACGATGGAGCAACCACAGAAAAAGCAATCAAACGATCTCCTCAATGGCAATGCCGTTTCCATTCATTTTGATTTGATCGTCTCCAAATCTAATTTGCCATTCAATCTGATTTGTTCTTCGGTCTTCTACTGGAACTCACGGTGTCAATCGAAATTTCTTGCGGACAGAGAGATAGAGAAATTGCAGGGGCACACAAATTTTCCCTGTATCAATTGAACTTTTGCATGAAGAGAGAAGGAACAGCCATGAGCGAATTTTGGCCGTTTATTGGTCTGTGAAGAGAAGGGGCAAAGAAACGAAAGGGTGGTTTGGTGGGGTAGAAGTGGCTGACCGGGATAAAGTCTAACATAAAACGCACCGTTTTTTTGGCAACTATTCAATAAACAGGGAAATTCCCTTACGGCTTTAGTATATATATATAATGATTAAACAAAAGGAGAAGTGAAAATAAAATAATGCTCAAGTCAAAAAGGCCAACCGTAATTAAAATTGAGAAAAGAAATAAAGAAAGGGAAGAAAGAAATTTGGGTGATGAAACATATACCTTTTTTCCCGTCCTGCTAAGTTTCATAAGACTATCCATAGTTTAATTCCACGCCGGTGGGAAGTCCCGACCAGCCATCAAGGATCTGACTTTCGGGATAGATTGAAGGAAAATTCAAGACTTTCTTTTCAGAGAAATCCAAGATATTTGCGGAGGGAAAAAAGGACAAAGTTTGGCCTTCCAAGCTACAGAGAAGAACTTTTTCTTTTACAAAAAAAAAAAAAAAAAAAAAAAAAAACAAAGTTGCATATTTATAGTTATTCGTCTATGCATTTTGTAATATTTTCCGGGGTAATCAACATGGAGATTTCTTTAATAATTAGTTGATGTTTTTAATTAAATAGAGAGAGTTTCTTAAAAAATAAAATAAAATGGAAATGTCACTAAAAGTTTGACTCTGAAAATTAAATATAAATATAGTTCTTTCATTCTTTACTAACAAATTCGATATTTGTTACTACGAGATAAAAAAGAAAAAGGAGTATTGCATAAACATTATATAGTGGATATTTTTTACAATAAATTTAGTATGAAAAATTTAAATAATAAATAATTAAAAAATATGAGAAAATTAATTAAATATGAACTAACTTGAACAATAACTAAAATTAGGTAAATAAAAACATAACATTATATGTATTTTGAAATAATGTATAATCATGTAAAAAAATTTTCCTCTTTTATCAACTTAAATTCTAATTTTTAATATCAATGAGAAATTTATTTAGAAAAATTTACTTTCAATTTTAGCAATTATGAATGAAATTATTCTATTAAACCATAGAGAACAATTCATACTACAAAATGCAATTATAAATAACAATATAATATGATTGAAACACAAAATTGTGCTTAATTTATGTTAGTAAATTTACAATTTAACTATTAATTTAATAAAAATAAAAATAAAAAAATTAATTAAAGTTGAATCAATCAAAACCATATCTAGAAGTAGGTAAATTATAATGATTAAATTTTTATTTTGAAAAAAAATTAAAGAAAAGCAACAAAATTTTTTTGAACCAAGGCAGAAAATGGAAAAACATTAGTTATTAAAGGCTTAACAATTGATTTAATGAATGTAAAAAAATGGCTTAACACAAAAATAAATAAATTATGATAACCAATGTCTTACTTTAGAATATAATACATAAAAAAATGAAAATTTTGGGGACCAAGAGAATAAATAGAAAGAATCTAGCTAAATATTTATTAAATTTGGGAACCAAAATAAAAGATGGATAGAACATAGGGACTAACATGGAAAAGAGTAGAAGTTTAGGAATTAAATTGACATTTAGCCAGACAACCTAAAACTAAAGAAATTGTAAAATGTGAGTACCTTGTGAAAAGGGAGTCAAACTTAAGGAAGGGTTAATTGTATCATAAAAAGGGGGGAAAAAAGGGAAAAAAAAATTTGTTTATCTTCAATGATGAACAGTGAAAAACCGTACGACTTTTAGTAGTAAGCGAGATATGTGAGACCAGTGCATTGCGTGGGTACATTTTATAGTAACATTAGCTGTAATATAATCAATATAAGTCATTGATGGAATAATATAAAAGAATAAAACTTACCTTGACATTAAGTAAAATCTGAGTATAAGTAATTATAAACACACAGGGTAGTCAACTGAAGATACACACAGGGTAGTCAACTGAAGATATGTTTATATAATGTCAGAAGAGCATAAAGATAACAAATGAAAATTTATTAAAGTAAAATATGAGTATAAGTAATTATAAACACACAGGGTAGTCAACTGAAGATACACACAGGGTAGTCAACTGAAGATATGTTTATATAATGTCAGAAGAGCATAAAGATAACAAATGAAAAATTATTAAAGTAATTCTATTAATCAATTCAATTAAACCATTAAAAAAAGAAAATTTTTGGTGTTTATAGTATAAGATAACATTATATAATATACATGCATAGGTTTTCTCATATTTTTACTCATTAATGAATTAGTGATAAAATAAAACCTTTTAAGAATCATGCACTCATGTATAATACAAATTGTTCACTTATTTCAACTAATCAAAACTCTAAATTAAATCTCTGTAAAGCGCTTAATACATTATGAAAAATGTATATTTGTTTAAACTAATTAAAACTTTGAATCAAATCTATATAATTAAAACCCTAAGTCAAACTATACAAAAGAAAAAGTTTTTGGTATTTAATATGGTTAATATAAGTATGTCATTCACTTTCATTTAAGGTTTTATCATCTTCAATTTTAATATACCACCAAAATTTTTATTTTTTAAAAAGTTCATATCAGGTATTTGAAAGCCTGCCACACTTGTGGCCAGAGATTTAGATAGTGCTCTTCCCTTCTTCTTAAAAATCTTTGACTTATGGTATATATAAAAATTCTAACTAGTAAAAGAGAAAAAAAAAAGGTTTATGACAGGTTATGAAAGTTGGGAACCATTATGGTAGAAATATTATATCCATGGACTAAAGGAGACATTTGACCATTTTGCAGGAGAGGGAAAAAAAGGGACAAAATACTGTTGTGACCCTGTAATGTTTGTTTTGGCTTGTAATATTCCCCAATGTTTATGATGTCACAATCATGTTACTGTCAGCAAATAATCTACCCTATAGTTGGCAACAGTACGTGAAAGTGGGGGATCATTATGGCAAACGTGTAATATTTAGTGACCAAAAGAGGGGTTTAAAAAAAAAAAAAGAAGCCATGGTGTGGAGTACTGTTGATGAATGGTGAAACTTCTTCCTCTGTTAGAATATACTATATAATGTGTAATTTGTAAATACACATATAGATTGTAGAGAGCGAGTGAGTAGTGTATTTTTCCATGGAGTGGATGCAAAGTTCTTTGATCCAAATTAAAGCAACTAGCATGTAGTGAAGGGTAAGACTTAAGAAACATGTTTGATATACTTATGTGACAATACATATCTATAATATTTATAAAAAAAAATAAAAGAATAACAAAAACTATGGATATTTTTTTCTATTGTTTCGGTTTGTATATACATAAAATGGAGATGTTGGTTATTGACAATGACTTTAACTCATTAATTAGGTCGTTCAAGTTATTGCCCGGCCACACGATCGATCATCTGTTTGTGCAGTGTACAACCAGACGAGGGATGGTCTTCTACTTCTCTTATCATTTTCTGTACAGATTGTATCTATAAATTAAAACCACGTCGTCTACACCGAAACAGGCCATGAGGTAACGGCATTACGACGAATTGATGACAAGAGAGAGAGAGAGAGAGAGAGAGAGAGAGAGAGAGAGAGAGAGAGAGAGAGAGAGAGAGAGATTAACTTCCGTTAGTTGGTTCTCTTTTAATATAGTAGAAAGTTTCTACGAGTCTACACACTTGTGTACATGAGCGGCCTGGAAATTCTACAAAACTAAGGGTGAAACAGATCGATATTTTCTTAAAATTTGGGTTTTAAAATTAAGCGCATTAGACCAATATTAAGAGGGTGTATTTAACCTCTTAAAATCTAAGGTTTAATATATAGCTAGAAAAATTTTATCATTTGAAAGGTTTCCATGTCTATGCATATGTAATTAATTGTATCGGCCAAGTCTATAGTATACAGACAGACGTTCACGCACACACTTATAATCTAAAATTATTTGAATTAGTCTGGTTAACTTTAGCTCATACGGGAATTAAAGATTATAATTCCAACATTTGTTGAGCATTCTGCTTTTCATGAAAAGAGGAAGGAAAATAGAAACATGAGCCTTGCTAGCTAGCAAGCTTCACTCATGTCATGCCTTTAATTTGCTCTTCTACCTTTGCTCTCATGTGTGCTTTGTTTTCTGTGTCTACACCGGCTACTGCTCGAAGAAAGTGTGTGGGAGAGAAATTTCACTGTAAAATTCTTTTTGCTTGGTCCTATATATATTGACTGTGGCTAGGAGATGTAATTTAACTTGTTAAATATTTTCTCACTCTCATCCCCCAGATTCTCAAATTAATGAAAGTTTTTTTGCACCAAACAATTAATTAAACTTTCTGACATCTTTGCTTAATTTGATTATAAAAAAAATTATTCCATGGTCTTCCAAATTTTTTTCATTATTTGAAAAGCGACAGTATAATGCTAATGAGACAGCAGCAGCATCAATAATATTATTATATTTATTTCAAAAGCACTTACAAATTTTTCTTATGCAAAAATCTTTATTAATTTTAATTTAGTCAGATAAACTAGTTTTCTTTTCAAATAAATGTGTATTAATGAAAATATGTTGTAGACTAATTTTCTTCAATTAAAAGTAACGCATTTTTCAAAATAAAAAGTGTAAACAAAATACACACGAGATATTGTATTTAATTGCAGAAAATGGTGTCTTTTTCCAAAATAAGTTTTAATGAAATATATCCAGTATTTATATTTGTCTAACAGAAGGTAAAGTGCAAGATGTCTGATAAAGCAGTTTTGAAGTATTACATTGATGACTGCAAACTCAAAAAAAAAAAAAAGATGAAAATCCCCATTATTTCTCTAAATATAGGTAATTTAGAAAAGGTTCCACAAAAAATTTTCAAAAAATTAAAAGGTATTAATTTTACGTATAGTAATTATTTTTCCAAATGCATATATAAATTGAAAATCTATAGTTTAAAAATCTCAAAATTCAATTTTAAATCATGATTCATAAAAAGAAATTATCTTTTTTAAGTTTTTTGTTTTAGGTTTGGTAAAATAATTCTTAAAATTAAGTGCTTCATAAAAAATACTAATTAATAGGTGGACAAATGATTAGTTTCGAGTAACACTTCGTTTTGGACAAAAAAGTAAAAAAAGAAAATAACACCTTGTTTATAATGGAAAGGAAAGCTTAAATTTTTGAATTTGAAATGGAAATTTTTTTCTCCAATCTATATATATATATATATATATATAGCAATATATATGTAAGATTGAAATTGTCTCTTCTTTAATGAGCGTTATTGTGGAGCTGATACGTGACATGATTTTTTCTTTTTAGTAAATTAATCACAAACTTTTGTATATGGTTTATTGAATATAGCCCTCATATTCTAATACAATATGATGGTGACACATAGTAGTCAAAGCTACAATTTTTTACTTGCATCCAAATTTTTAAAGTTTTTTTATTCTCCAACAATAGTTATCTCTACTCAAGGTTTCTTTTGAAGAATTAAAATATTTATTTATTAAAATTTTTTATTTTGTTTATTATTGTTGGATTCTTTCAGTTTCATATTTCTTCTTCTCTTGAATTTTTTCAAAATTTCATATTCTTGCTTCTCCTGGCTTGAGATGGCAATGCCATCAAACAATGAAAAAACTTATTGAAGAAATGAATGCTTGGATACCATCAAATATCTCATTGGCATAACAAGTATACATTCCAAATCCACTATCGATCAGATTACTGAAGCCTCTAGTGAGCTCACTCCCATCACCCCCATCATCACGGCTATTGTTTTCTTGCTCCAAAATTAACTCATGATTGCTGATTCGAATATTCATACACGTTCTTTTCTTTACTAGTGTTTTTTTTGTGTTGCCCAATTTTGCTTGGAAATTTTATGTATCAACACGCGTGCATTGGGGATTAGGACAAAAACTGCTCAAGTGTTAGCCAAACAAGGTGCAGGTTGGTGTCTGTAATGCTCGCAAATTCCTAAGTGATTTAAGCTTCGGGTTATGAAGAGAATTTTTTTCCCAATTTGGGAATTGAGCTCATTAAGCTCTGGAGACACTAAATTAAGTGGGATTGGGGAGTATGATGAGTGTTGGACACTCTCAAAATTTAATCTTGGCTTAGGCCAAGCAAAATGATGAAAATATAAGGTGAGGGACTCAATTGGACAAAGGGGACTTTTGGTGGTTGGGCTCAATTGCCCAAATACAAGGAATTGAGGGACTAAGGGGGGGATTAGCCAATTTTAAAGGCATTGGATGCCATGGCTGCCACCTCCCTCCATTTCCCATTATTTTATTCCACCTCCCATCCAACTCATCACTTAGGATTCCTTCCTCCACCTACTTGTCCCCCACTTTTGACAAATTCACCCAACTTTCACCAAAGTCTTCCAATTTGTCTCCCACTTTGTCTCCCACTCACCCCATGTGAATCACATGATTTCCCTTACTCTCCCCTCTATATGGACGACCATTACATGCCCAAAAACACTCTAATTACTTCATTTAACTCTTCTCCATCTCTCTCTACAATCTCTCACTAAAACTCCTTCATTTTCTTTCTCAAATTTTGCCTTAAACTCTAAAACACTTTTTCAAACTTCTTCTTCCTCCTAAATTCTACCAAGACTCATTCTTGAGCATTCTTGAGATTTTACCAAGTGTTCTTGGTGTCTACAAACTCTTAAGAACACCTCGAACAAGAATCAAGAAGCAGATTGAAGAAAGGAGACATTTTTGGAAGTCATCAACCAGGAGGAGTTTTTGCCAAGTCCTGTTCTTGGCATTCTTGTGTTTGAAGCTTGTGTTCTTGATACACATAAGCTTCTAAGGCCTTTCAAGGCAAGGAATCAAGTGGTGGATTCAAGAAAAGACGAGCAGGAGCTTTAAGGAAATCAAGCCGAAGGATTCGGCCATACCTCATTTGGTAGAGGTATTGTGTGTTCTACCAAGCATTCTTGGTATTTCCTATATTTCTAAGTTATGTCAAGCAAGAATATGGCTTGCTAATTTTCTGCCTTTGTAGGATTTTAAGCTAGCACACAAGTTCTAGTTACAGCAAGCAAGGAAAAAACAAAGAGCCAAGCTTCTAAAGCTTTCGGGCAACAAAAGTTGCTAACGGTTTTGGTAAAGATTCTTATACTCTTTGAGTATTCGGGCCCTTGGGTGATGGATATTGGATGCCATGTGATCCTAAGAAGGCTATAGAGGGCTATGTTTTGTTGCTTAGGCAACTCCGTGCTAGCTAGCTCCGTGCAAGCATTACGGCTAGGAATTGAGTCGGCCAACTCAATTCCCAAGCATAAAGAGCTCAGATTTTAAAATGGATTAATAAAATGGTTAACCTAAGAAATGAGAAATATGGATCATGCTTGCTCTGCCCTTCAAGGGGATAAGGTGTTAAGTGGTGTGTGTGTGTTGTATGCTTCTATGTTTGGTTGTGCATGCTAACCCCCGATTATTATTATTATTGTTATATGCATGTACCTGTATCTTCTTTGTCTTAGTGTTTTCTTTGCAGGAGCATGGAATATTTGTTGCCATGTTATTCTTGGCTATGTTAGGCTTTGGAAGCCATATGTTAGGCTCTGGGAGCCATCCAGAATCCTTACTGAGTTTTACTCACCCGCCCTTCTTTACTTCATGTAGGAAAAGGAGTACTTGAAAGGCACTAAGGTCAAGAGTATTTTATACTCTTTCTGTGGTAAAGGTATTATGCATATGTGTGGTATTTGCTCAATATTCTAAGTATTCTAAGTGTTATTGGTTGCTTGTGTAATAAGCTAATAAGTGTGGACTTTATGTGCAGGACTTGGAATCTAGATTGTGGGAACAAAGTCTCTAAGGTGGAAATATGTTCTATGTGTGATTTGCCATGTATAATCATGTGCTATGTATTTTGGTTTGTCTTAAAAACCAAATTTGTGAATTTAAGTGTTTATGGACTCTTTACGGTACTTAAGTAAAATGGCTTGCTAAATTCAATTCTAAGTATATTCAGCCATGTAGTATGTCTATGGCATATATATGAACTCTTGGACATTCTGGTTGATAGTCATCTTTGGGCCGAAGTAAGAAGTTGATAGATGTGCATGATTATGTTTTCTAAACACATGTTGAAATATGGAATCATGTATGTCTCGGTCTTATATGTATGTTTTAGAAATGAATAAATGTCCCTTCTAGGAAATTCCGCTGCATGATTAAGTAATTGGACCCAAAATGGGCTAGGGGCTAAGTTGGGCATGACAGTGCCTCCCGCACGAGGAATCATAAGTTAGTGGAGGAAGTGAAGACAGGCATTCTCTCCAATTTTCCTTAATTCAAATGTCATTGTGTGGTTGACTTTTGGATCCAGTTTAGTAAATTGTTCCCTTGAGTAGCATACTTAGATGTGTATGTTCAGGTTTTTTTTAATCAAAAGTAAATGGTTAGAGACTTGAATTTGCTACTGTATTTTTTAAAGATTTTTTGATGCAACACTTGGCATGTATTACCTCCATTTTGGTCATTTAGATCATATGTTGTGAGATTTCAATTTGACCATCTTTGTTAATTTGTTGGTTAGTTTTTAATTTGTTTACACGATAAAATTTTCTGTTTTGGTGTTCTTTTCCAGCTTAAGCTGTTGAAAATATTTTACCATCTATTCAATTTTAACTTATTATGTTAATTAATTAGGGATATTTTGGGCCAAGTCCATTTTTCATTTTTAATGGAATTTTACAATTTTTTTTCATCATCCTCTTTTTTTTTTTTTGTAAAACAATTTTTTTAATTAATTGGTTTATTATTTTGGGTGGGTAGCAACATTATACAATTTTTTTATGTATCCAATTTTTTTTAAAGATTATTTTTTTCCTAATTTTAATATGTTTATTATTTGGGCCAATTTGGCCAACTTCCGTTAATGATTTTTTTTATGGGAAGCCCAAAAATTTTTCTTTTAAAACATATTTAGTTTTAAAATTTTATTATTTTGGACTAATTGGGAAAGCTTCCTTTACAATGTTTTCATGTGGTGATGTCACCCAAAACTTTTCCTTTAATTATTAAAATTAATAAGTTTATTATTAAAGGCCAATTTGAGCAAACCTCCCTTTGTAACTTCCATAATTTTTTTTATGTAGCCCAAAATTTTTCTAGAAAAGCATTTATTTTTGACATGTACGTGAACCATTGTTATTTATAACAAAAATGTTTCATGTTAATGGATAGATATATTACAGATACCCAATAAAATGTTGGCATAATTTTTTATTTTTAATTTTTCTTGGTTTAATAAAAATATTGATCATAATATATATATATATATATCAGTTAAATATATATTATTTTTTGAAACTAAAAAATTATTTGAATCCTAAGACAATGTCAAGTATATAAACTAGTTATAAATAGGTAAGACCTTTTGCATAAAAAAGAAAGAGATGTAAGAGAATTTTGAAATAAATACAGTATCGTTGATAAAGTAGTTGTCTCAATGTAGTATATCATCTAAGCCACCAAAATTCAAATCCTAACATATATAAAAAGCATCTATTTTATATAAATAGCTGATAAATATGTAAGTGTAGTATACTATCTAGATCGAATAGGTAATAAAATACTCTACCCGTCTTAAATTAGTTGAAACATGTTTAAAAACGATGGGAGAGTTTGTTCTGTTTTCATTTTTTTTAAGTGATAGCAATGTAAATGGAAGGTAGAAAAGCTAAGACTTCGGTTGTGTTAATTTGTGTGTGTGTGTGTGTCTATAATATTGTAGTGTGGATGGGCGTAGTGGGTGAACCACCACTCTCTGTTGGCCATGACTTCACCGTCCCCATCCCGTCATCACCTCTTCCGCTATCAACTTAACATTGCTTTAAAAAGCTGTTGGCAGCCAAACTAAGACCTAGCTCTACAGTCTGCACTACACAACCACGCTCAAATGATATATATATATAATTTAGGTTAAAGGTAGATTAGAGAATTATTTGCTACGTACGTACCTAATGCCTTTGGATGCACGTAATATCATGTTAATGAGATAATAATAACTTAATTTGCCTGCAATCCACGCCATGCGTTATTCATCAGTTAATTATTGTAGTGGGATAGAAACAAGTAAAATCAAGAATTTTCACTACCATTAAAAACAAAATTATATATGCATTTGGAGGGTAGCGCAAAGAAATGGCAACAATTGGGGTGGTGTTTAGTTGTAGAAAATTTCTCATTTCCAGTTTTCAATTTTTTTTTTTTATGAAAGTTTGAGTGTATAACATGTTTTAAGGATGTCAAACACTTTATTTTCTAAACTTTGAAAAACTCATTTGTTAAAATGGAAAACATTTAAAACAAGGTTTTCTATTTTATATCATGAGTTTTCCAAAATTTAGAAAACAAGATTTTCTACATTCTAAAAACTAGCTATGTACTCAAATTTCTATTAAAAGAAATTTAAAAAAAGAAATAAGAAAATTTTTCACATCCAAAAGCCACTTGATTCCCCAAAAGATCAATATATGCGTTTTGGGGCAGGCCGCCAGGAACGACTGCCAACCAGAAAGAATCTCATGCATCGTGGATTAGAAGTGAACAATACCCTGTCTGCGAGGATATGTTGTACCATACGTTAGTGCGTCACCTTTTGCCATCCAACTGTGGGAGATGATATGTAGATGGTGGCAAACAGCAGAGATTTCAGCCTTAAATGTTACAGAGGTGCATGCATGCTTGGTGAAGAACCGAGAGTCCAATTATATATATATATTGCAAATTCTTGAAGAAATGCACAAGTTGTCTTTTTTTTTTGTTTTGTGGTTTTCATCTAGAAGTTCAAAATTAAAAATAGGGTGGTTAGAGTGGATTTTGAATCCAGCTGTGGCAGTCATAAATGGGTGCTAATGTATTGGATTTAGTGGTTGTAAGTAATCTAGATTCATGCTAGATGTTGTATACTCCTTTTAATTTTCTTAAATCAATATAAAGTGTTGTTGCTGTTAAAAAAAATATACAAATATCCCAATTATATACTCACACACACACTAATTGTGTTTCAATTGGTTTCTCGTCATTGTCAAAGCACAGAGAGAATTAAGGAGGAGATTATGGTCTAATTGCAAGTAATATAAAACTCTTATCTCAATTTATAAGAAAGCAAACTTGTTGGGGACCAGTTAGTAATTAATATAAGAAAATAATGGGTGATTAATTCGGGCTGATTTAAGATCATTTGAGTGGTTTGTTCAAACACAAAAAATAATAATAATAATAATAATAATAATAATAATAATGGTGGCTAATTTAAACTGAATCGTAAACATAAGTTATTTATTTGTTATTTTCACCACGTATATAACAAGAGTTATATATAGAGGCAAGCACTTCATGCAATTCAATTAATACCTACCATGTTAGGCCATTTCTTGGATAAGGGAGAAAGTAGCATAAATGACCATGTCGAGACAAGCCTCCATGCTTGAAAATGGGGTTATGGAAGATGTGGCTTCTATCACATTAAGCTTGCAGATGCTGCCAAAATTATTATTTTAAGTACAAGAACTGGGCGCAGAAAAGGGCAAAAAAAAAAAAAAAAATTCAACGTTCTTCATCATTCTTGCTTTCGCCGTCATCGTTAGGCACGACTTTCTTCATAATTACTTCATATATTTCCAACTTCCATGGGCTAGCTGTTGACTTGATACCACAAGGGTATAAGTATTAGTGGCATTATTTAATACTTCCACCTCACAAGTTCTTTACAACATTTAACATTTTTATTTAAGTTTGATTTAAATTTATTTATCTTAATATTTGTTAATTTTTTTAAAAAAATTATGTTAATAAATTACAAATTTTATGCTTTTTAAAAGTTTTTTTAAAAATAATTTAATAAATATTAATATAAATAAATGTATATTAAACTTAAATTAAAAAGCTGAAATGATAGAAAAAACTTGAAATGGAGATAGGAAGAGTTTACTATTAATTTTTCTATTTTATTCTCAAAACGTTGATGTTTGAGATGCAGTACATGCTCTTGTAAGAATAAAATTTGAAAAAAAAAAAAAGCCAAACACTACCTAAAACTACATTAAACAAAAATGAAATTAAATGGGTCATATAAATTATGATGCTAAGTAAAAGAATTTAACCGATATTGATATGGCAAGAATTATACGTAGAATGTGGTAGCAATTTCAACATCTAATAGGGGCACCGGAATGAATACTCGAATTTATGTTTTGCCACTACCTTATTATGGGTTACATATATACATACAAGTTGACTGAAGTGCTGCCATATCGAATTATTGTTATTTGTTGCATGTAAAAAATAAATGCCCTTGGTGTGAAGCAACTTTTTGCCAATAATATTATTTGAAAATGGTCAGCAGTAGTACGTATTAATAATTAAGAAGGGTGTGAATGAATGAATTGATCAGCTTTGAGCTGTGGTTGCTGGCTGGCTGGATCGAGCGAGGGCTGGCACGCCACGACAACAGGTTTTGCACGCTCTCCTTCCCATCAGTATTAAAGGATATATATACTTATATTATTCCACCCCCAGCAAATTAAAGTTACTTTGACTTGTCTTATACAGAATCAATTCATCTCCAACTTGGCGCATCGCTGGTAATTAATATATAAAATTTTATTTAGATGTTGAAACTTGAAACTGGAAGGCCCTCCGGAGTAAATTGCATGGGAAGTCCCACAACTATACCTCATCTTGCATAACTGATCCTAAATTAAACTAGTTTAAACGCTGCGATGTTAGTCATTTTTGCTAATATTAATTTAAATATGTAGTCCGACACAGATAATGGTAGCTAGGAAGACACGGTATCAATTCAAAATCCAAATTATGGTAGGTAGGTAAAATGAAGAAAATTGATTTTGAATTGTGAGTTTTGCTGCTAGGAATTTAGTTGAGCATTATGTAAACTGATATACATATACACACACATACACTTGTGGATTTGTATACTCCTACTGTTCTTACATGTGAGTCTACACGTTTATTTTCCTTATTTTCTGCATCGGATTCGGTATTATGTTGACTTTGCTTTCGCTTCTCATCATATAGGTTTCACGTTCACATTATATATAAAGCTGAAGTATATGATTTTTTGTTAAGGAATAAACCAATTTGTAATTGGGTTAATAGTATATTTATCTTTTTTACTATTACCAAATCTCAATTCTTGTACACACATATATATGTATGATTACGGGTGGGTGGTTCGCTCCTCTAGGTTTCCCCACTTCAAACGGGCGGTACATAGGGAATTGCTTTTCCCTCTATACACGGAATTACGAGCTATTCTAAAGGCTATTATTCATGCTGGTTACTAACATTTAACTAACATTACTATTTTAACTGATAGCTCTCAAGGGTTGGCTCAAGTTTCAAGTCACCCATCATTACTACTAGCTAGAGTCAGTCGACATTTTTTTTGAAGTACTTGTGCATATGCAAGTGTTTTTGGGCATTTCTCTTTCTTGGCGGTTAAAATATCAGTTGTTAATTGTGCTCATAGCTATCTACTTGTAGTTTCTTTCCTCTTTGAATACAAATATATGTATGTGTGTATCGTTACATTATGGTAGTGTAAAAATGCAAAAGAAAATGTGCAGTAAAAAGAGTAAAAAGTTTACCAACTCCTTCGCTCGCCTTGTTGCGTGATGAATTATAACCCGGCCGGCCCGGTTTGGAGCATGCATGGATTGGATACCTCGGGCCGGCCATTTCCTGATTCAGTCTGGTGATGACAGGCTGGCCTCCCCTCCCCTCCCCTCGATGATCAAATTCATAAAAATCTACATTCATTATTGGAACTGATATGTAAAGTCTAAATTCTACTACATTCGATCGAGAAATAAATATTTTCAGCCCTTCCCCCAAAGAAGGGATCGATACGTGCCACTAATGACTGAACTTGATCGGTCAATTGCTATTAATTAGTTGATGATGCTCATTATAATCAAGGGTCAATGATCGACAATCTCCATGCTTTAATTAAGTTGTCCAAACTACCCGATCGTCTGTCGAAATGACGAGAAAGAGAGAGCAAGACATATCGCGTGTCGACATGAGGCACGTGCATGTGTGTTTGATTGATTGGTCCAGAAGTTAATTTCACCCAAATCACAAGTAAATTCCACAAATGATCAAAACCAAACGCTAACAGAAAACAAGCTAACATCAACACATGTGCCTGTCAACATTTCAGAACTCGTAAATAGAAACGAATTTATTATATGAACACGTGAATCACTCACACACACACACACACACACTATGTAGAAGTATGTAATTCTAGAGCAATCCATTAATTAATTAATATCGATACATACACTCCTTAATTACTTGTGCCACACTCCTTAATTACTTGTGCCATAATATATGTTGCTTTATTTTTTCTCAAAAAATTAGATATTTTACCATGTATAACTTATGTTTCTCCAAAGTTAACCCTTACAAAGTACTCTATCCTTCCCGAATTGATTGAGTTATTAATTTTTTTTAAACTTAAATTAATTTAACTTGAATTTACTTATATTATTATTTATTAAAATATATATTTAAAATTGGTAAATTTTGTATTTGTTTTTGTGAACAAATAAAATTTTTGGCATTTATGTATCCCAATGTTGAATACTGAACATTATAAATTAATTACTATGAATAGTAAATTGAGTCAGGAGGTTTGGTACACAGTTCAATAATATAATCACAAAACTAAACATGCATTAATATATATAATGAGAATGATACATTTAAAATAAATATATATGTCTAAATATGATAAAATAACAAATATTTTGAACGAAAAAAATACTTAAGATCAGTTAGCATATGTGTGAACATGAATTCATCTCTCTCTCTCTCTCTCTCTTTATATATCTCAATTTTACCTCTTAATTTGTAAACTCTATATACTCTATTACATTACATAAGTATTTGATTAATATATTTTAATGAGTAAACATACAGTAAAAAAAATTTTCTATTACTTTTTGTGAGTGAGAAATTGAGAATTTAACTATATGTAGTATAAGTAGTGTGATTATGGCTTAGTTTGACACTGAGGTACAAGTGAAAAAAATAATGGTCAAACTAAAAAGTGTGGCCGATTGCATATTATTTGTCAAATATCTAAAAAATACATGAAATAATAGTAATAATAATAATAACAACAAAAATAACAATAATAATCATAAAAAAGATTTTGTTAGCACTAAGTTATCACCGGTAAAGCTATTTCTCACTTAAGGAATCTATTATTATGTTCAAATAATTAGAAAACTATTATTAAAAGAGATCTATAATGGATTAATTTTCATACACAATTTTCTACTGAAAAAATGGTTATTAGTATGAATGAAATTATAATACTGTATCAGCGTCCAACCTTTATTTCACTTTTCAATTGGTGGTTCTTATTAGTAGTCGGTTAAATGGGAAAATATAATTAGTAGATATAATTAGTATGTCAAACAAAGTTTTCTAAAATAGTGTTTGCTTAGATTAGCAAGAATATCACGATTAGAACATAGGCAAATGATGTTTTGAAATTTTTAACTAGAAAAAAAGAGGTAATTTTACCATTAAAGTATAGGACAGAGAGTAATTTTGCCACTAAAGTATTTTTACAGAAAAATTTGCCACTAACATTTTTGAAATTGACATATTTACCATTAATGTTTTGAAATATGATGATATTTATCACTATAACAGTTAACGGTGGTAATACTCTGCTGTCACAAATAATATTTCATCAGGTGAGGGTGAGTTGGATATTCTGTCAATCATGTTAACCAATATGTGGCATATTTGCCATCAATATTTTTGAAATAGACATATTTACCCTAAAGTTTTCATTCCGGTGATGGTGGCTACATCTAAAAGGGGCGAATGAAATAGGGTGTTATCCAATGGCGACAGATCATGCATGATACATGGTAAGCAAAAATTGCTCGATAATTATATGACCGGCAAGCAACAATTGCCTAGTAATTACTGCCACTGGAGTTAAGCAAATCCATGAATTTGTTTAACTTCAGTTGAAGATGAGACTGTAGTGATTATGTGAGTGAGTTGAAAGAAAATCTTGGTGGAAGAATTTGTGTGAGTGGGTTGAGGAAGACAAAGTGGAGATTATGGTTTTGGTGTTAGAGATGAAAGATTAAGGTGAAAAATAGGAGAGAAACATAACTTGAGTGACTATGCAATAATTTTCCTTTTTACTATTTCCACCTGTGCCTCCATGTTAACAAAAAATTGCCACATCATCGATTTGTTAGCATGTCTTGACATGTCACTAACAATAGTGACAAATATACCCATTTTAAAAACCTTAATGGCAGACTTCTCCAAAAAAATACTTTAGTGGCAAAATTATTGTCCAACCTATACTTTAATGGAAAAATTGCCCATTTTGCCTTTTTAACTACATTGCCAAACTAGACCTATGTGTATGAGGGTATGCATGTGAAAGTTAATAAGAATGAGGCTGAGTTTATGGCTTTAATTAGTATATACAAGGTTTATGGTGTCCGTACGTTGCGGTGGTTCAATCTATATTAGCATTAAATATGAATATCAATAGTGGTGATCATTGATGAAGAAAAAAAGTTTCATAAAAATGAAAAAAAAAAGCAAGAAATGGGATAAAAAGTCAAGGTAAAGTTTTGGGACTAAGAAAGCAAACAAAAAAAAAATTAAGTATCAAGACATAAATTGTGGGGACCAAAATTTTTCTTTAGAAGAGAGAAATAATATGAAAAAGTTAATAATATAAGACAAAAAGTAAAATTTCAATAACAAAAAGTAGGGTTAAATGATTAATAAATAAAAAAAATAAAATAAAAAAGTCTTCAAGCTCAGAGAGCAAATGTGAAGATTTTAGGAATTAAAGGTTTAACCATCAACTTAATAAATGAAAAAAGAAAATAAATGAAAACATTGACTGAAACAAATAAGCTTGAACCATACTAAAAATAGATAATTCATTGTGACTAAATTTTTGTTTTAAAAAGCAATAATAAAAAATCAACAAAAAAAATGTTAAATGAAGTCACTATGTTTGATTAAAAAAAAAGAAAAGAAACAAACCATAATAACTAAGAGAGCAAATATAGAGGTTTGGTGACCTACATATCGTAGCAGATATTTTGCTTTAGAAGACTAAGATTTTGCTTTAGAAGGCAATAATAACTAAAATTTTGCTTTAGAAGGCAATAAAAAAAATTAAAGACTAAGAGAGCAAATATAGAGGTTTGGTAACCTATATATCGTAGTAGATATTTTTTGTAATAAATTTTAATAGTAAATAAATAAAAATTTCTCATCAATAATTTTATGATAATCAACTAAAATTTCTATTTGTTTCAAATTTGAGTTAGACTCTCTACATGTTATATTTATATCATTAAAATAATTAGTTATGATCAAAATATAACACTATGAAACAAAACATGATATGTGCTTCAAAACAATGCATATTTTTTTTTGTTAATTTAAAAACAATTCACTAAAAATTTTCATCTCTTATTAACTAAAACTCTAATTTTTAGCATAGATGAAAAATTTATCTAGAAAAATTCACTTTCAATTTTAATAATTATGGATCAAATTACTTTATTAAACTATAAATCTTGAAGTAAACAATTGATGCTACAAAACTTAATCATCAATGATGATAAAAAAAAAAGATTGAAACACAAAACTATGTTTAATATGTTAATCAATTACAGTCTAACCAATAATTTAATAAACATAAAAAAAAGAAAGTAAAAGAAAAAACTAACTAAAGCTAAATAAACTAGAACTAGATAAAAAACAAATAGATTATAATGGTTAAAGTTTTATTTTAGA